>JAQFVV010006319.1:369911-836330 GCA_028023455.1 Epiperipatus broadwayi | reverse complement strand
TGACTGTTACACTATAAGAAATTCATGTTTTATATACAGTAAATTTAATATGCAATCACATTCATAGTATTGCATGCAATTTGCATGTGAACTTATATTTTAACATTAATATAAAATGTTATGTGTTGTATAAAACTAAATGACACTTGATACACCCACATAAATATTGACTAATATAATGCTTATGATAATATATAGTCATGATAACAATAAATTTTCTCCATGCTGTTTATATAATCAATATATGGCTTTATGAGCGAGTCATTATCTTGCAAATTTAAAATGAATTCATTTGCATTTGCTTTTTTAGATCTTATAAAAATAATGAATGAGTATAATAATTGGTATTAATTAGGGCAATCTTTCTATCATAGTTATAATTATATATTAGAAGCATTGTGTTAATTAATATTTACATATTTGACCAATGGTTATTTTTTTACAATAATATTAAACAGCAAATAATTTTCCATATTAAAGGAAGTTTTGTTAACATCTCCTGAACATAATTAGAAGTTTGTTCTAATTAATATCAGTTGTCAAATTTGCTAATATTATAAAAACTAGAAAATCAAATGTAAATTGATTCATTTGCATTTGCAAGATGCATTCTAACAACAGGTAGTACTTCTTTAATATAAACCCAGTTTGGAAAGTATACACAATAATTAAATATTGAAGTTGTTAATTTTATTTCATATTTTAATTATAATGAAGTGTTTTCTTATATTTAAAGATTTGTAATGTTAAAGTGATTACCTGTTATTATAATTTAATATATGTTATTCCATTTGCATTATATTAGTATTTAATCTGTCTGATTGTATGTGCTGAAAATCAGAGAAAGTATAGAATTGCAATTCTATGCCAGTTAACAAAGAAAGAAAAGCTATGGAAGTTCAAATATTTTAAAAATCATGTACTTAATAGGAAAAAAAAACCAAAAGATTGATTGCATATCAGCATATAAAAAGTTATTGTTAATTTTATATAATACCTCATCATGTATCATGGTTATTGTAAAATTAAAACTAGCATTAATAGTTCTGTAGTAGTTTAATGGAAATAAGTGCGTTTATATGAAAAAAATTCTCAGACACACACACCAAATATTTATGCTAACAAAATGTTTACATTTAGACCTTTTTATTTTCATAATATTGAATTTTTTAACTAGATTTAAGTATTTAAACTCAATTTTTTGTTACAGTTAAAATTAAATTAAAATCGTGCAAATCAATATTAGTTAAACAAAAAAGGGGAGATGGGACATTTATTGTACTTTTTTTTTTAAGACTTGTGTAAAGTTGTTTGTTATGAAATCATTTGTTAGGTAAAGATTATTTTTTCATTTTAAAAATTATATAAAGATAATCCTACATTTTAATGTTTTATACTTCAGTTTTTGTATGATTAAAATGTTGTTTAAAAAGGAAATATAATTTCAATTAAATTGTTTTCTTTTCACTCATTAGCCAGAGTTTAATCAAAAACAAACACATCATTGCAACCACTTTATAAATAACTTGTTTTTAATTCAGGACATAGACACTGTTCTGTGGGAGGACCATAATAGAATAAAGAAAATATAAAAGATGCAAAGTAATACCAATTGATTATTGAAAATTAGTAGCTTGTCCTTCTTGTAGTTTCATATGAAGCAGATGAATAAATTTTTCCCAAGAACTAGCAGAAGTCTTCAAGTAAAAGAAATTAATTCAAATTTACTGTGGAATGTAAATAAAACCAGCATTGAGCAACTATAAATTATCATTATTGTTTTTTAATTTTATTCAAAAAATTATTCATCTCAGCAGATTTGAGCTATAAGATAGTTTATTATCAAACTTCAAGGAGTCGATCATCACTGTCTAGAGGGGTATGTAATAAAAAAGAAAAATTTATAGTCATGAAGATATTTTATAATTTGTCTATTGTCTATTCTACATGATAAAGTATTTCCTGAATTGATAACATGTTTCCCAAGCAAAAATTATGTGGACAAATGAAAATCAGTCAATAGATTAAAATAAAAATTATGTCATGAAAAAAATTCAACTTCAAAGAAATAAAATACATCCAACTTTCTGATATTAAAGGATGACTATGAAAGTCCCATTATTAACCTGTAAGGAAGATAGTTATTGTGAAGTCTATTAAATACAGGTTTTATGAAAATGAAATTATGAACAAACAAAGGGAAAATTATGAGATGGTACCAGAGTAATTCTACTGGAAATTTAGTAAGCAATTAATTTTCATTATATATAAATATATATCTTTTATCATTCAAATATCTCAAATCCTAGAATATAATTTTTAATAGATTAATTAATTATAAACTTTTTAGTTTTTTTTTTATTCTCAGTTTTGAAAATTTTATAAAATTTCATTTTTCCATTTATACAATATATGTCAGGTTGCAGAAAGAAATTGGTTGTTAACTGAAATGAAACCCCTTGGTTCTTCTTGTAGGCCTTAAATGAACTAACTAATCAGGCAAATTCCTAACGTCCACTCTATATTTTCTTGTTGTTGCAACTGTTATTTTTATATGATTATTCATATAGTATATAAACATTGATGAGCTGCTCACAAACATGCACTTGCCACTGTATTGAGTTTATTGGCTTTTTACCTCTGAGTTAAACATCAAGAAACACTGTAGTTTTTTCTTCCGTTACCTGATAGCTCTTAATTGAAATATCAGTTGAATTTTCTTGAAGGCAGAATGAATTTGTGTGTGAATATTTTTTTTCTAATAGATATTTACAATGAAAACAGGTAAAAATAAATTATGGTTCTTATTTCCAGAAGACTATAAAGTCTCCAGTCAAGATAATGGGTGATGGTCTAAGACAGAGGGTGCTGAGAATCCCCTGAATATGGACCTAGACTGCCGTGTGATAACAAGCTTTTATTTATATACATACAACTGTAGATCAATTTTGAGTGAATCAAGATTGCAAGAATATGAAGAAGAACTGTTTCATATTAAATGGGGCAATATTGAACATCAATCAAGTTCGAAGAAAAGATGAAGAGATGATGGAAAAAGTGAACATAGACCATAATGTAAAGGTACAAATATTTAGAAATATGAGTGGAATAGGATTCATTATAAATAAAAGGTGGAAGAACAGCATTGTGCAAATTAATGGTGTATTGGAGAGAGTGATGAGATTATTTATTCAACTTAGTGGCAAATACCAAATGCAGATAATTCAAGTTTATGTCCCAACAAGTTCTCATAGTGATGAAGTAATAGAAATTTTTTGTATGAATGCACAAAATGCTTTTTATCAGACCAAACAACAATTTAAAATTGTTATGGGAGATTTTAATGATAGATTTGGTAAACAATTAAAAGATGAAAATGCTGTAGGTAAATTTGGTTATGGTGATAGAAATAAGATAGGACATAGACTTGTGGAGTTTGCAGAAAAAAAAAACTTTATATTATGGATTCTATTTTTAAGAAAAATGTTGACTGCAACATGGAAGCATCCAAATGAAGATACAGAAGAATTGAATTATATTTAGACAAACAGAAAATACACATTTCAAGATTATAATGTTCTTAATAAATTCAACACAGGAAGTAATCATTGATTAGTGAGATGTAAGATAAATATTAACACAAAACTAGAGAGACTAAATTTATTAAGAAAAACAATTTTCACAGTTGATATTTCAAATCTTCAGAAACATTCTAATTAATTTAAATTAGAATTTGCAAATCATGTTGAAATATTAGCAGACTTTGAACATGATTCAGATTTGAATGGAATCAATAGGAAAATAATTGATACAATTATAAAAACTGCAACAAAGATAACTGGTAGGAAAAATGAGCAATTGACCAGTAAAATTTCTGTTGAGATTAGAGAATTCATGAAGAAAATAAGGATAATGAAAATATACAAAAATGATATGTTAAGTATGATTGAATATCTTGAATTTTGTAAAATGGTGCAAAAAGAAATTAATAATGATATAATGTAACAGACATATTTGAACATCCACGCAACAAAATCCAGAGTTTTGGTAAATTATACCAAGGCTAATCTAGATGAGGGTTTGAGACCAAATCTGACCACACCTCAGCTCCTTCACCAACACTGCCTGATTTACTATCTTATGAATGACATATATGAGGCCACACTCGTAATCTCTTAATTTCCATGCCGGCAATAGCAAAGGGTAAAATGAGAGACTCGGGGATAATTAACTGAATGTTTATAACTTAACCAAACACACTCACACAACCTATGGCCGATTATCTAATATATATATTAACAGTTATGGATGGTGAATTAATATAAATAAAGTGAATAATACTGCTTACTAATTGTTTTAAAATTATTTAATATCAACAAAACACAAACAATAACAATTAAAGATATTGCGTATTCCACTCGCAGGTGGGATGGTGAAAATACGAACTACACATTCTGTAAACAAATGTACTTAACGATCATCATTTTATTATATCATTTGTACATTAATAATTATTTTTACGTCTACACTGATGCTTAAATTATGTTCTGCCATTTCTACTCAGTTTGTTAATGGTTAAATTTTAAGAGAGTGGCAACTTTATACAATATGTGTACTTAAATTTATTATTCGTGATGAGCAGTCAATGCTCTTTTTATGTAGGTAATCTTAGATAAACTAGATCTTAGGTTTAGATTAATGCTGAACAATTAATATAACAGTAGATGAACTGGCACTTTGTAGCATAGCTTCTGAGGCTACAGTGTTATGCAAATTACATCAGATGCAGCTTGAATGTGCTTTCTCTCATGAGATTCAGTAACGTTTACTCGGTTCTCAGATACCGGTCGCCTGCCATATGTGAATTTTTAGTTCGGATGATCAAACATCCATAATATACGATGCTGTATTCGGTGTTCCAGTTTTAAAGGAGGAAATGGGAATGACCCTTAAAATCATGATCCCATTCAAGAGAGAGGACTGTCCGAACTAGGGGTGATAAGCTAGTCCTTAAAACATAATCTTATCTTAATAATTATGTGATAGCAAGGTGGAATGCACCTCAGTGTTTTGCAAAAACCCACTCACAATGCTTTCTTAATATTTATTATTACAACTAGTAAAGCGTGAAATCTATAGTTTCTTCTGCAAACTACCTTACGCCAGTTAGTTAAATAAGCACTGAAATGGTGCTAAAGAGGACTTCATTAAAAATGATCTAGGTTATTAAATAACTACATATTCTATGAAAATACATTAATGGGGTCTAAAGCATATCTGGGACTTAAACTTGGCTAACTACTGAATATGCCTTGAATTATCACTCTCCCTTATTTAACTAAACAAACCTTTTAATAAGCAACATATATGTGATAGTAAGCTAAACATAGCAGCTCAAATAATACATCAAAGTAGGTTTCAGACCAGAGACCATCTATAGATATGCATACGTTACTTGAGAACAAAACATCTCTTTAAGTTTATAATAAGTAATAATCTCTGCTCTGAAGGCAAAGCATAAATCAATAAATGCATTTTAACAAATATATATATAGATGCAAAAGTATAGACGTAAATAGAGAAAATAATAAGGCAAATAAGCTTTTATAAGTTGAATTTAAATAGATTTAAAAATTTGAGATCAGGTAAGATTTACATTTTAACTTTTAAAGTATTTTAAAATTATTCAGGTTGAGGTACGTTTATCTAATACAGTTAGTTACTTTAAGAGAGAATACACCTTTTAAACATAGTTTGATTACTTTATAAGATTTGTATTGAAGAGTTTGTGCACATTATTAATTATATAGCTAGCTTTAGGAAAGATTTATACATTTCTATAGCTTTTAGATTTAGTTTGGAGAAGTTGTTACCGATTATTTATCTGAAGACTTGCAGCTTGAAAGTATGAAATACACATGCATGGACTGATTTCTCTGAGCTGGTTTATCGATGGGATATTCTTTCAGTAGGGCTGTGGTTTGGATCTCTGGTCTCCATAAATGGTTCTTGGCTGCCAGGAAGGTGGCCTTTGCTTCTCTAGCCACTAGTTTCTATGTCAAAAACTCGGAAAACTGCCTGGGTAAAGGTTAACATGAGAGTAAAAACAAAATGGAATCCCATTTCTTTTCAACTGGCCTTTTTATATTTCTTTAACCCCCCCCCCCTCTTCCAGTTCATTCGCAATCTTTATTTTTAGACTTTAAAACTTAAGAAGTCTTAACTTCATCCACTTCAAAAGAATTGGTTAGATTGATTTCAGGCTTAATGTTTTAATTGTTCACCTTTTTTATTTCCAAGATTCAAGTTCAGCTGGATTTTATTGCAGGTTTAATCGTCCAATTTTTATTTTATTAAGAATCATAAAGTCTGGATTTGTATCGGTGGTGTCTCATAAGATTGATAAAGTTCTTTTTTTCTTTAAACATTGAATTGCTTCTCCTTTTTTTTTTCCCGAAAGAGATTTAAGCTGCTAACATTTTATCATAGACGTGAGAAATCTACATTTGTTTTTAATTGCTATATGGGATTAAGTACTTGGGTAACTTCAAAGACAGTTTGAAATACTTTAGAGAATTATGTTATTATATAATACAAGTTTCCCAGCTTAAAACTAATTTAATTATTTAAAATCATAAGATAAATCTTTATAAAATTATAAGGTGTGTACGTTATATAATGATAATATCAATCAGATGTGAATATACAATTTTTAGCAAATAAAAATATTACAAAATGTATATACAATTATAGAAGATGTGTGTGCATATACAATTACACACATATACATGTAAATGTATGTTTTTATATATGTTAAATTCCCAAGTATATTGTTATATATATGTGTGTACCTTTAGGGTTTAAACTAGGGAAATCAAGACTACTATTTTATAGAATAGGTGAAACATATGATGATCAAATCATACTGTTTCATATCAGTGAAGTTCGGGAACAAAAACAAAACAAAACAAAAAAAAAGAATTTACTACTATTTAAATGAGCAATCATAAGTCCTTTTCTGTGTATAACCTTTATGAAATTTATTTCTCTGACTTCTACATTGTATCAGCACCTCCCATCCTAACTTTAGTCTACTCAGTACACACACAAAAAAATAAAAAACAAATAAAGTACAAACAAATAAATCCTTACATGGTAAAATCTAATCCCTTTCTCACTATACCTAATTGTTCATAGGGATAAAATATACCTAAGCCCTTACTCTTACATATATAAATATGTAACAATTCCTCTACATCTATTAAATATGCCACCACAACTCTGATTATTTATATTGGTGAAATAATAATAATAAAATTAATAAAAAAGCTACCTCTACCAATATGCTTATCACCATACATATATATATATATATATATTCCTACTGGTAAAATGGGAACTAGATCCTTAGATGTTAACTATCCGTGATGCATCTGGGGGTTTTGTTTTACAGTCTATTTCACCTTTGTCTCTAAGCAGTAGAAACCTTGTCAGCTTTGAAACCTTATTCTTCGGAACATTATCTCTTATCTTTCAAAACCTCGTTCCTCGAAACCTTATCTGCTTTCTCGTATTTGAACCATATGATTTTCTCCTACTAAAGACATAAGTATCTTCTTTCCTCCTCTTCCTTTTCTACCCTGTCATTCCCATTTGGGCTCTGGCACTATCTATGCTCCTCTCACAATCAAACATCATTCCATTCCCTCAGGCCTTGATCTCAGACTTAGCTCCACTATCTTCTGCCCCTCGATCAAACATTCCTTTTGGGAATTTCTGAGGAAGGTCTGTCTTCTAAAACATTCCTATCTATGTAAGTTTCGGTACCCTCAATTGCCTTTATTTTTGATACTTCTGGGTAAGATTTTGGCTTAATTTCTTCAATAAAATTAAACTTTTTAGATGAGGTTGAAAGAAGATTTACTTTGTATTCTTCCTTATTTACTTCCATATCTATAGAGTTGTCACTGTTGTGAACAATTTTTTGTTGTTCAACAGATCCCTGCATGATTTCTACATCAGGTTTCACTCCTTCCATGATTTCAATATCAATTTCAGTCTCTGAATAGATATTTGAATCTTCTGATATCTCAATATTGATATTACAATTATCCATATCCACAGCATCAATTCTAGACTCTTCAATGTTCTTGCCATTGATTTTAGACTCGTTTAAAATTTTTATATCAATTTTAGATTTTATTAAATCTGCTTGCAACTGCTCCACAGTCTTTGCATCCATTTTAAACTCTTCTACTGTTTCTTCATCAAGTCTTAACTCTTCTTCAGTTTTTGTATCAATTTTAGACTTGTCAATCTTTACAACTATTTTGAAGTCTTCTATTATCTCCACATCCATTTCCCATTCCTTTACTGTGTATGATACTACATCGATTTTGGCTTCTGTATTTACTGCTTCTCCTTTTGCAATCTTAGATATATATTCCTCAACTAGCAGTTTTCCTATAGGTGGACTGACAATTCCAATATCACCCTTTTTACTAATCTCAAATTTTGCTTTATCACTAATAGGAATTTCAACTTGTGATTCCCTTGAACTATCTGTGATTGGAACTTCTAAAGTTTCTTCAACTTGCTTTAATTCAATGGTATCCTCTGACTCTCTTTCTGTTTTAACATATTCCTCCACTAAACTAGTTTTTTCACTCATTTCCAACATCTCTTTTTGACTACTAACTCATAACATTTCTTCTGCAACCTTTGAATCAATTCTTTGTTCTTTTAATCTTATTTCAAAAGGAGATTCTGCCTTTTCTTCTTCCTCTGTATCCACATCCTTCTGGTTACTCTCCTGGCTCTCAGTTTCTCTACCTATCTCTACAACTTCTTTAACCATTCTTTCCTTAGATGCTCTTAGCTCAACCTCTTCTGGATACCATATTACATCTTCTTTGACTTTCTCAGTAACTCTACCCTCTTCTCTAGCTTTTGATAATCTATCCGGCAGTTCCAGCTGACACTTTCTTCCTTCCTCCAGACTACCATTAATTTGAGCTACCATTCCCTGCAAGAACAACTCCTGCTTGGCTGCCTTGTCCCTGACTTCTTTTTTTCTTCATATTTTGGTCCCTTTCTTCCATCTCCCTCCATAGGGTATATAACCTATCATCTCTTTCTTTCTCTCTTTTTTTCTCTCGTCATCTCTTTCCCTGTCTCTTTTTTCTCTTTCTCTGTCTCTTTGTTCCATCTGCTAAATAGAGCGGCTATCATTTCTTTCTCTGCTGGACTGAACTCCAATTTAGATAAATTTGCTTTCATTCTGTTTACTTATAAACTGGTCCCAATAGTGTATTGCCATCCTCCCCAATGAAAAGACCGTCCATGGATTCTGCCCTACCACTAGTAACTACTTAGAACTGAACCAAGCCCTTAATTTATCTAACATATAAGATTAAAACAACAACCAAAAAGAATTTAACTAATAATAATAAAATTGTTCTTACCCATGCTTGTCTTTCACTGTGTTTCCTTTCCACCACTGCAGAGCTGCCATCATTATTTCTTTTAACTATGATTGCATTTTTTTAACTTCATTTCCCTTTTAAGTACATGTATAAATATATATAACAATCTTGCCTGATCGTTTGTTTATTCACTCTATCTAGTACAATTGAATCACCAACCAAACCCCCCAATGGTGAGTCCTTTCAATTCTCTTCCTTGACAACAAATTTATATGAGGAATTCTTCACTATTTAAGAGACCCTGGGCACCAGTTGCCAGTGAATGAGATACCTATATATATATATATGGTATTGGACCTCACAATATGCATTGTTGTTTATATAACAAAATTTAAAATTTTTTGTTTATTTCTCTTTACAAAAAAATTTAGCAGCCATAGTGTGTTTACATTCCAACTCTAGCAAATTTGATTTGAGAACGTGTGTTATACAACACATAACATAGAATAGAAATTTACATTTTTCACTCACAGACATATACAGCTGCAGATAAAATTAGAACAATCTCAGCCACTACTTTCGATTACAATTGACCGCTCTTTTGTGGCAAAAAAAAAATAATAATATTGACATGCATACATATATATAAAATATTTCAAAATGTTTTTACTTGCATATAAAATTCAAAATCAATCTCAGTCATTGTCTTCAATCACAATTGAATGCCCTTTGTGACAAACAAAAAAAATTACCATCAACACGCATATATATATGTATAAAATATTTTTAAAAAATTCTTCCTATTTAGCTATTGCTTTTAATCATAATTTAAATTCTATTCTCGACACGTGTATATATATAAATACTTCAAAATTATTCTCTTCCTATTTACTATTGTTTTTAATTACACTTGAAAATTCATTATCAATGCGCGTATATATATATATACAACTTAAAATCTATTCTCATCATGTGTATATATATATATAAAAATTTCAGAAAAAAAAGATTCCCTTCTTATTTACTTACAGCTTTTAATTACCATTGGAAAAAAAATTATTATCAATACGCACATATAAAATAATCTTGAAAAAAAAATTATTTCATGCTACCGACCGATTCTAGCATTTATGCTTAGAAATCTTTTTATAAATCTGATAATCTAAAACAAAACCTTACTTTTCAATCACGTATATATAATTGACAAAATGCGAAGTTAATTGAGGCAGTATTACTGATTTTAACATTTGCAATTAGAAATTTTTTTACAAATTCTATAATCTAAATGAAATTTTACTTTTTCACTTGCATATATATAAAATTGATAAAATGTGAAATTAATTGCCACTACCTTTAGATAATAATCAATCAAAAAATATCAAAAATACCAAAAATAATAATCAAATGCTTCTCTGAGACAAAATAAAAATTTCACTACCAATACACGTATTATAAATATACATATATATAAAAATTCTACGTATATCATACATATAAAATAATTTGACAAAATATAAAATTGAACTTCAACATAAATCTATATGATTTGTGTGTTCATATCCATGAAAAAAAAATTTACATATCTATCTTTTTCTTTTCTCCCCCTTCCCTCAACACGCATTTAGTTCAGGGAGTGGAGAAAATTAACGAAACTCCACGTTTGGCATTCATATTCGGAAAAAAAATCTACACATATATAATGAGTGATATGAAAACACATCTATGTCAACACCCCCTCTCAGGTATGTAGGTTTATATTCAAATGGACCCATGTTGGGTGCCATTCCCGAAAAAAAAAATACTATGTAATAGTCATATTTGAACATCCATGCAAAAAAATCCAGAGTTTTGGTAAATTATACCAAGGCTGATCTAGATGAGGGTTTGAGACCAAATCTGACCGCACCTCAGCTCCTTCACCAACACTCTCTGACTGACTACCTTATGAATGACATATATGATGTCACATTCGTAATCTTTTAATTTCTGCACCGGCAATAGCAAAGGGTAAAACAAGAGACTCGGGGATAATTAACTGAATGTTTATAACTTAACCAAACACACTCACACAACTTATGGCCAATTATCTAATATATATATATATATTAATAGTTATGGATGGTGATTTAATATAAATAAAGTGAATAATACTGCAGACTAATTGTTTTAAAATTATTTAATATCAACAAAACACAAACAATAACAATTAAAGATACTGCGTATTCCACTCGCAGGTGGGATGGTGAAAATACAAACTATATATTCTGTAAACAATTGTACTTAACGATCATCATTTTATTATATTGTTTGTACATTAATAATTATTTTTATGTCTATACTGATGCTTAAATTATGTTCTGCCATTCCTACTCAGTTTGTTAAGGGTTAAATTTTAAGAGAGTGGCAACTTTATACAATATGTGTACTTAAATTTATTATTCATGATGAGCTGTCAAAGCTCTTTTTATGTAGGTAATCCTAGATAAACTAGATCTTAGGTTCAGATCAATGCTGAACAATTAATATAGCAGCAGATGAACTGGCGCTTTGTAGCATAGCTTCTGAGGCTACAGCTCTATGCAAATTATATCAGATGTGGCTTGAATATGCTTTCACTCATGAGATTCAGTAATGTTTACTCAGTTCTCAGATATTGGTCACCTGCCATATGTGAACTTTTAGTTTGGATGATCGAACAACCATAATATACAATGCTGGATTTGGTGTTCCAGTTTTAAAGGAGGAAATGGGAATGACCCTTAAAATCATGATCCCATTCAAGAGAGAGGGCTGTCCGAACTAGGGGTGATAATCTAGTTCTTAAAACCTAATCTTATCTTAATAATTATGTGATAGCAAGGTGGAATGCACTTCAGTGTTTCACAAAAACCTACTTACAATGCTCTCTAAATATTAATTATTACAACTAGTAAAGCGTAAAATCTATAGTTTCTTCTGCAAACTACCTTATGCCAGTTAGTTAAATAAGCACTGAAATGGTGCTAAAGAGGACTTCATTAAAAATGATCTAGTTTATTAATTAACTACATATTCTATGAAAATACATTAATGGGGTCTAAAGCATATCTGGGGCTTAAACTTGGCTAACTACTGAATATGCCTTAAATTATCACTCTCCATTATTTAACTAAACAAACCTTTTAATAAGCAACATATATGTGATAGTAAGCTAAACATAGCAGCCCAAATAATACATCAAAGTTGGTTTCAGACCAGAGACCATCTATAGATATGCCAAATGGTATACATTACTTTACTTGAGAACAAAACGTCTCTAAGTTTATAATAAGTAATAATCTCTGCTCTGAACACAAAGCATAAATCAATAAATGCATTTTAACAATATATATATATATATATATATATATATATATATATATATATATATATATATATATATATATATATATATATATATATATATATATGCAAAAGTATAGATGTAAATAGAGAAAATAATAAGGCAAATAAGCTTTTATAAGTAGAATTTAAAAAGATTTAAGAATATGAGATCAGGCAAGATTTACATTTTAACTTTTAAAGTATTTTAAAATTATACAGGTTGAGATACGTTTATCTAATACAGTTAATTACTTTAAGAGAGAATACACCTTTTAAACATAGTTTGATTAATTTATAAGATTTGAATTGAAGAGTTTGTGCACATTATTAATTATATAGCTAGCTTTAGGAAAGATTTATAGATTGCTATAGCTTTTAGATTTAGTTTGGAGAAGTTGTTACCGATTATTTATCTGAAGACTTGCAGCTTGAAAGTATGAAATACACACGCATGGACTGATTTCTCTGAGCTGGTTCATCGATGGGCTATTCTTTCAGTAGGGCTGTGGTTTGGGTCTATGGTCTCCATAAATGGTTTTTGGCTGCCAGGAATGTGGCCTTTGCTTTTCTAGCTGCTGGTTTCCATGTCAAAAACTCGGCAACTGCCTGGGTAAAGGTTAACATGAGAGTAAAAACAAAATGGAATCGCATTTCTTTTCAAATGGTCTTTTTATATTTCTTTAACCCCCCCCTCTTACAGTTCATTCACAATCTTTATTTTTAGACTTTAAAACTTAAGAAGTCTTAATTTCATCCACTTCAAAAGAATCAGTTAGATTGATTTCAGGCTTAATGTTTTAATTGTTCTTTTTTTTTATTTCCAAGATTCAAGTTCAGCTGGATTTTATTGCAGGTTTAATTGTCCAATTTTTATTTTATTAGGAATCATAAAGTCTGTATTTGTACCAGTGGTGTCTCATAAGATTGATAAAGTTCTTTTTCTTTAAACATTGAATTGCTTCTCCTTTTCTTTTCCCGAAAGAGATTTAAGCTGCTAACATTTTATCATAGACGTGAGAAATCTACATTTGTTTTTAATTGCTATATGGGATTAAGTAATTGGGTAACTTCAAAGACAGTTTGAAATACTTTAGAAAATTATGTTCTTATATAATACAATTTTGCCAGCTTAAAAACAATTTAATTATTTAAAATCATAAGATCAATATTTATAAAATTATAAGGTGTGTACATTATATAATGATAATATCAATCAGATGTGAATATACAAATTTTAGCAAATAAAAATATTACAAAATGTATATACAATTATAGCAGATGTGTGTGCATATACAATTACACACATGTAAATTTATGTTTTTATATATGTTAAATTTCCAAGTATATTGTTATATATATATATATATATATGTGTGTGTGTGTGTGTACCCTTAGGGTTTGAACTAGGGAAATCAAAACTACTATTTTATAGAATAGGTGAAACATATGATGATCAAATCATACTGTTTCAATAAGAAGGTATAATTGTGAAAAATCAAGGAAAGCTATAGAGAAGAATAATTTTTTTAAGGGTGTAAAACAACATATATCTGCAAACAGAAGAACAAGATGGAATTATTCCTAAAAAGAGAGATGATATCATGAAATGTGTAGAAGAGTTCTATCAGGAATTATATAGAAATAAAGAACAAGGTAAGGTATGTCATACAAATATTACCTCTTCTTATTTGTCCAGGATTTTAAAACGAAGAACCCTGAAACATGCAATTAAATTGATGAAGAATGGAAAAGCTCCAGGTAATGATGGAATTATAGTTGATTTTTTAAAAAAAGCATGTGAAGAAATAAAAAAAATTTTGGCAAAATTATAAAACAAATATCTAAATGATAAAAATATGCCAGATAGTTGGAATAATGCAGTATTAATATTAATATTTTAAAAAGGTGATAAAAAAATCTTAGAATTACAGACCTATCAGTTTTATACAAAAAAATTATCAAGATAATTATAATTCATCTACAGCAAATATTGGATTTCCTTCAACCAAAAGAACAAGTTGGATTGAAAAGTGATTTAAGTACAGTTGATCATAACCAAATATTTAGAAAAGTTATAGAAAGGACCAAAGAATATGAGTTATCATTATAGCTTCAGATTTGTAGATTATAAAAAGGCATTTGATTCTATAAGCATTAATTAAAGCATTGGATCATCAAGATATAGACCCAAAAATGTCATATTCTAGAGAATATTTATAGAAATGCATCAACAACAATTAGATTACATAATGATTCTAGGATGATTAAAATTGAGATGGGTGTATGGCAGGGTGACTTTATATCTCCAATTTTTTCTACAGCTGTGCTGCAAGATGCATTTTATGGTTTAAAAGAGAAATGTAAATGAATAAAAGTAAATGGAGATTATTTAAGTCATCTACATTTTGCAGATTATATAGTTAGTTTTTCCAAATAATGCTTCAGAGCTTCAGGAAATGTTGCAACAGTTATCAGATGAAAGTAAGACCCTAAAGATACACATTAAAAAAGGTAAATAATGTTGTGACTGGCAGTGATCTAGGCAGTGACCAAAATCGTGTTCAAGAAATCAAATGTTAATTACAAGAGTTTTTAATATTAATCTTATTATTTTTACTAGTTAGTTGTTCATATGTAATGGCTGCCTAATGTATGGTATGAGAGTTAGTTGATCACCTTTGTCATCGGTATTGCTATCATTAACTCATCAGATGCAATTTGAAAGTTATTATTATCTATTTGCTAGACTGCTTTCAGAACAGCTTATATTTACCTGTTTAATGGGGTTTATTTAAACTTCTTTGTATTAATAATTTCTCTCTTTGTAGTCAAGTTGCAATCATTAGTAAACATATTAGACCATAGATAAAAATGGATTTCCACATTTATTGAATAAAGGAGATTACCTTTCCATCAGATTGAGATTGTTGAATGATAAGGATATTGGTGTTGTTTAAGTGTTCACTGATTTTATGAAAAGACATTAAAATTAATAGCATAGTTCTAAAATTGAGATGTTAGAATAAATAGTATTATCAGGTAGCAAACCATATCAAACAATCACTAATGATGGTCATGTCTTGTTGCTTCGTCAGAGTGTTTTTTTGCCTAGTTATCCTACTTTTCTTTAGTCAGACAACTTAACATCTAATTAATGTCTCAATACAACAGAAAATTCATGTATGTGTGAATATATATATATATATATATTTGGCCAACATTCTTTAAATTACCAAATTTCTTTCTTTATTTGCTATTTGTAATAATTAATGAATTAATTGATATTTCATTGTCTGTTATTATTAAATTCTTTATGTTGTTTAAAAACTAATGATAAAATTGAGATGATAGTTGCACTTGGAGTTCTATTTAGTTGTTTGAATTAATTTTTTACTGAATGTTGGCTCTCAACACAATGTTTCTTTTTTTTAAAAAAAATTATTGATGTTGTATCAAATACTGACATTGTTTATCAAAGAAATTTATTTGGCACATATACCAGTATTGTCATTTCTTTCTCTCTCAGAGCATGTTTAAGTATCGTAGCAGCTTGTTTTTTTTTTCTAGAAAAAAAATCAGATTATTTTAAAAGTATAAATAGACTTGAAAATAATATGTGTGAAAAATTTCTTATACATAGCTTATTTTTTAAAATGAATTTTCCGTGAATCTTTTAACATATTGCCTTATCATACACACAAATAGTTTTATTATATAGTTTTAATTTTTTTTTTGTTAATTTATAATAAAAACTTTATTAATAAAATGAATATTTACAATTTATATAAGTAAATCTATCTATCTATCTATCTATCTATCTATCTATCTATCTATCTATCTATCTATCTATCTATCTATCTATCTATCTATCTATCTATCTATCTGTCTGTCTGTCTGTCTGTCTGTCTGTCTGTCTGTCTATCTATCTATCTATCTATCTATCTATCTATCTATCTATCTATCTATCTATCTATCTATCTATCTATCTATCTATCTATCCGTCTGTCTCTATATCTTTATATCTCTCTATCCATCTATTCATCTATCTATCTATCTATCTATGCAATAAAACAATTTGATGATGATTATTATTATTATTATTATTATTATTATTATTATTATTATTATTATTATTATTGACTGGTATATTTAATAATAATCACTTTTGCAGTCTTGTTTTCATCTGATTGGCAGTTTATATTTAAAGAAATGAATTTACATTTTAGTTTTCATTTTTATACAAAATTGGCAGATCTAATCAAGGAAACAACAAAATTTTGAATTCATTCAGATCTAGGATGGAATATGGGTATTTTCATGTTATGCCCTTCAAAAAGAAAAATAATTTTTAATTTAATTATTTTTATATTTCAAATATATTTTTATTTATTGTTGGCGTAATTGGTAATGCATTTGACTTGGGATTGGGAGATCCCAAGATTGATTTGGGCACTTGCAGTTCAGGTGCTCAAACTTTTTATGAAATTCTGAGCAGTAAGGCCACATGCCTTTTTTAAATTAATAATATTATATATTTAATTTTTGCACATACTCGTATTTTTTAAAGTTTAACTCAACCCACATGACAAAGGAACATAAATTGAAGATTTAAATGCGAGTTTTTCTGTTTATCAATATAAATGAAAAATGTTATATTTTTCATTTTTAAATATATGTACTAACTTAAAATAATAGTCATTATAAAAAATATTTTTCTTTTATAAATTACATTTAGATTGAAGGCTACATTTATGTGAAACTAAAGCTAATATTTTGAGCTTTATCTTAATTAGATTTAATCTATTGACAAAAAATTAAGTCTGAAGGCAGAAGACAAATTAAAAGTATTTCTGCGTCTGTATATATTAAAATGAATATATTTTTATAGGTAAAAAGATACAAACATATATTTTGAGTTCATCTGTGTTTTCTTGTTGTTAATATTAACCTGGCATTCATGTTTTTGCTGAATCATATCTGCCATTATCCAGTTATTATACATGACTTAAATAGTTGTTGCATACATATTGGAAACAAAACAGAAATTTATTGTTGTAGGGGGAACTTGTAAATACATTGCAGGTGATTGTAAGAAGCTAAAGGATGTGGTAGTCAAGACCTTTAAAATATAGTTAATAAATTGGAAAATCACATTTTTATTATCGAAAACTATACTTTTAGCCAGAGAAATAATATTTACTTAAGAAATGCATATTTGATATTCAATTCCATGTCATAAAACATATTGTTGATTCATTACCTGATTCTTAAGCTAATCCTGATACATTCAAATAGGACTATATATAAGATAGTACATAGTTTTAAAACTTTTTATATGATAAATAAAACAACAAGTTACGTTTATAATTAATATTCAGGAATAATTTTCGACATTCATGATCTTTGTAGTCGTTGTCTTGTTAATTCTTGATTAAATGATTAGTATGGATGAAGGAAATAAAAAGCACATATTAAATGTTGACAAATTACAATTTATAAAAATTAAATTAAGTCTTCTGAAATTATTTAGCACTTTACGTTTAAAATGAAAAGTTGCATTAATAAATCGACAATTCCATTGTTGTTGTGATAGTCAGAGAGTAAATCCGTGAATACATTTTTAAATATATATAAAATTATTTTATACATATTTAAAAGTAAATATTTTTGTATATACACGTATCCATGCAGAAATAATCTTGCGTGATTCATAACAGGAATTCTCCACTCATTTCTTTATAATCTGTATATAATTAATGTATTATATATATCACACATTAAATATAGACATAAAATCTATCATTTCCTGCTTCTGTCTAATAGTAAGAAATAGTTTCATTTATGCTCAAAATTGATATATTTATCTACCTTTTTTATTTTTAAATAATATTTTTTTTAATATTATCTTTATTAGCATTGTTATCCTGATCAAAAGATTTAAATCAATTTTCATACCTGTCTTTTTATAGACGCTCTTTTTATCGTTTGGCTTTTTCCTCTGGCATGTCATAATTATGTTAATTTACTCAGGGTAACTATTTTCTTCTGTTTTGCTAAGTGAAACTTTGACACTTTAAATTTTTTAAAAATTTAAACCTATATCAATATTTAAAATGTTGAACAGTTTAGACATCTTTATTTATTTATTTTTTCTGCTTGTTACAAGGAGTCATGCTGTATTAAAGGTATGTTATACAGTACTGTAAGTTTTATATATTCTGTTTTTGTTTTTTTAAATTTACTTTTTTATAATAAAAAACCAAACTTATTTCTAGTCACAAGTTATCTTACATTTTCTACCCTGCTGCCACGGTTTTTTATTTTCCCAGAGAGTTTAGGTGTCTTTAATTTACTAATTTTTTTCTTTAATTTTCTCATTTGTCAAATTTATTTCTACATAAAAATGATTAATCTACAGTTTTTACAGACTAACAAGTATGTGCGTGCATGTATATGTAAATTCATAATCTTATTCTTTCCAAAAAAAAACCTTATTTTCATAATTAACAATGAACACATATAATATATTATCATAGACTTTCCAACGTTTCAATTGTTTTACATCATTACAGTCATTTCCAAGGATTTACAACAAAAAATACATATATATATAAATATTATTTTAACAACATAAATTATCTTTCTTATATCAATAACATTCCATATCCATCACAATAAAAAACACATGAATAATACATAATTATATTTTACTTACATCACCCTACCTCAACTTATTTTTTCTTTGGTATTTTAATTTGTTATGGGTGAATAATAGTATTTTATGATGAACAATATATGTACTTATATATATGTATATAGAAAGAAGACTTATAGTGACTAATGTATTTATCTGCCAAAATAATGACTTGCTTCAAACCTCAATAAAACTGAAATATCTTTTCAGACTTAAGCAAAACACACACACACACACATATATATATATATATTCTGATGGCTACAATATAACTAACTATTCATCTAATTATTGGTTAGATAATATGTATTCAGCTATTCATAGCTTGAGAATAAAACAAAAAGGAAAATTTTAAATACTTATTAACCAGCATTTAATTAACTAAAGAAATCTTGTTTTTGTTCCCACTATTTTTTTAGGAGAATAGATGAAGAATATTTAATTTTCTAATTCTATTGAATTTGTATATATATCTTAAGAGAACTCAGAAAGAGGTTATATTAATACATAATCAGTATTTTACAAAGCTCTCACTTTATAAATCAACATTGATGTAATGGTAATATACGTAGATAATATATATATAATTATAAGACTTGAACTCAGACTTTCAACCAAAATTTAATATAGACAATATACTTATATTTGAATATATATATATATATGTGTGTGTGTATTATACTGCCAATGAATATATGAGTTAAAAACACATCCATATAGTTAGTTGTACATGTTTTTTTTTTTTTTTTTAAAAAAAAGATTAATTTTAAGATTTTTAAAATGAAATTTTGCAAAAGTAAAAGATTACATCATATTTTTCTATTAGAATAAAACTTCTTAGCAAGAGGGGGGAGAAATCTAAAATAGAAAAGTTAAACCTTTTTTCTCTCTCTTTGTAAAGAAAACTTTTATAATGTATAAAATAAACAAATGTGAAATCAGACTAAAAATTAGTCTGTAAAAATAAAATGTTTATAAAACTTTCAAAAATGTAATTAATTAGTTTATAAGTTGCTGATTATATTGTATTAATTAAAAAGCTGTAAACTATCTTATGGAGATCATTTAGATAAATCTGAATGAATTAAGATTAAGGCAAATTAAAAAACAATTAATTAAAGAAATGTAAAGTTAATTAAAAGACAGATTTCAAGTTAAGATCAAAATTAAAAATAATGATAAGAAATTAAAACAATAGGAGAAGGAAAAGTATATAAAGTCTCTCTCTCTTTATTGTTCTTCAATCAGGGCTACAATTTGCTAGATCATGCATCAGTTTGGATTATTATTATTATTCAGTTCAGACAGAATGCAGAATTCAAACAAATAGAGATCCAGATATTTGGAAACTATAAATTCAGTAGTAAGCCAGTCAATTACTGCTGTGGGCAACATCCATGCAAAAGCTACAGATGTAGAAACATGCATTGCTAGACAACTTTAGGATATTCAGCCGGGCTTCAGGCCAGAAAAACCTTCAACAAAAAGAAAATCAACTGAACATCACCTGAACTAACACCCAGAGCAATGCCTGGATTGAAGTAGACACTTTTGCAAACTATCTATCTCTCTTATCATCATGACAAATAATGGAAAACAAGCACTGAAGCCATTGATGGAGACCAAGAAGCCAATCGATTGGAAATTGACAATCATGAAAACTTAGATAAAGATACTTTTAAATATATTCTGATTACAGTCTAGAATCATTATTTTAAATGAACTTTAACTGCTTCTACTTATTAAGCTGTTGACCCATGCATCTTATTTGATTGATCAAAATGTTTCTTTTTTTAATGATGTAAAAACTATAAGCATGATGTCAACCGAAATACAGGCATTCGATACATCTGGAAAATAGCTTTCTAATGATGTCTTTAAAAAAATATCCAATGAAATTTGAATTTTTTATTGATTTTTTTCATAACAGGCACATTTAATTTTTTTTGATCAATTTTTTAATTTTCACAAAGCAATAAAGATAGAAAACTTTCATCAGCCTCATGAGTTAGAAAAAATGGATTAAAATTACACTCATCATTCACAAACAAGGTCTTCCATGGAGTCTAAACATAATTTCAGAATATCGGGCTCGTAAATACACAATTTTAATTTTTTGAATATTTTAATTTTTTTTTTAATTATTTGAAA
This sequence comes from Epiperipatus broadwayi, assembly GCA_028023455.1. Taxonomy (NCBI): domain Eukaryota; kingdom Metazoa; phylum Onychophora; class Udeonychophora; order Euonychophora; family Peripatidae; genus Epiperipatus; species Epiperipatus broadwayi. Next base: position 814,697 of record JAQFVV010006319.1, on the reverse strand, counting down.
ATTGATTTAATTTTTATTAATTCGCATTTGTAATGGTATGTGTGTGTAAATTCTATAATATTTATTTATGCTCATATGAACTCATATGTACAGTAATTTTGTGTGTTCTAATCCAAGTTTGAGGCAAACTTATTAATTATTTATTATTATGTTTATATGGTGTGTTTGTGTTTACTCTTGCATGTTGTATAACAAGTAATGATTTATGAAACTAATAATCAAATGTATAGAAAGATAGCATATGTAGGCAAAGAATCAAATTCTGATTCTTGCTTATGCCTTGATACTCATGCTGTGGAGTCACTAGTTTTGCCATATCTTTCATCACATTATTTTCAATCTATACCTAACAAATGGACTATATGCAAATAAATTATACCCATGTGATACAATAAATATAACAAGATAACATCACTGGTATGCATATAGAATATAAACATCACTGGTGTGCATAAAGAATATAAACATCATTGGTATGCATAAAGAATATAAATATTACTGATGTACACAAAAAAATAGAAAATGAAGAGATGAAACTCATTTCATCTGTGATACAGGCAGTAGCCTACAATTTCTAGTTTTATATAGGCAAGAAGCCAATTGCTATGATGACAAATGCATATCTATTTTTCTGGAAATGATTTGTTTTATATCTTTTATTAGGATGAATCTTTTTCTTATAGATGCTTTTGAGATTTGGTAACTTTTGGGTACAAAATAAAAATGAAGAATTCTTATGCAAGTACTTTTGGAGATTCTGAAGCTATGGTTTATCTCAAGTAAGACATATTATATATGGTTTGAAAGATAATTTTGTGAGGAATACAAAGAACCTTATCATTGAAGATGTAATTTAAACTTAGTTAATGATGAATTAGAAATTATGGACAAACAATAAAGTAATAATTGTCAGATATGGAAATTTCTTTTTTTGCCTTATTTTTTAACTAGTAATCACTATTTGTCTTAGCCTTATTGTTTTCCTTAGTTTTTCTACTTTCTGTCAAATAAAGTTTTTTACTCTAACATTATGAAAACTGAAGTTATTGTGAAAATTGTGGCTCAGGTCAGTTTTTAAAAAATTCAGTACGGCACCTGGAGAATCAAGCAGTTAATTAACAGATTATTATAACTATAGCCTAAAGTCATTTATAGTTTTCTTATGTCAAATCTTTTATTGTTATATTAAATATATGTGTGCACAAGTAATTAAATATTAATGTTTACCTTAATTGTTATTTTGTCTTTTTTTTCTTCTCTCTTGTCACTGCATCACCAGTAAATTAGTGTAAAATTATTTTATATGTTAAGTAAATGTGCTGGACCCTGACATAGAGTGTGAGCTGGTTATGGGATATTTCAAGTGCTGGATTGTGTGGCTGTCATCCAAAGCATTCTGATTTTATAACTTATGATTGGATGGTGCATGAGGTGATTTGTATGGCAGGGATTTGAATCTAGCAGTCAAGATGGGCCGTGGTCTGGAAATGTGATTGTGCTGTCCTTTGCATAGCTTGAACTGACCATGGGTATTGTTGATGGCTCTATTATGGATGGTATTATTTCCAGTGCCTGAAGGGCTGGTCCATTCACATATTAAAAATATAAATAAAAATTATGTTAAAAGGTATTTAAACCCTATTAAATAATGTCATTTAAAAGGCCTCTGATTCAAATGGCACCCAATGTGGGGCTGACATTTTATAAATTGACCCAGCATAATTAAAGATAAAAAAGTAAGATCATAATTAAAATTGAAAAAAAAAGTTTGAAACTAAAATTTAAATTAAACACTAAATTGCATGATAAAAGTTGAAATTGGTGAGCAGTGTGAGAAGAGAAATAGACCAAGGCAAACAAGTTGTAATGTTGATAAAATAATTAATAATAGTTAAATATATAATATAATTAAAAAGGAGAGGAAAAAAGTGGTGAGAAATGATAAATAATTATTACTGGAGATTTAGAGTTGGTCAAACACTTCATTAAATTTGAAAATATAAAAAATTAATGAAAATAAAAGAATCACCTGACAAAGGTTAGGGGAGTTTAGAGTTGATATTAGTTAAATAAAAGTATAATGAGAATTTTGTTATTTAAATTAAAATAATAAAGCTTTACCGTGAATATATGATAATAAAATAAAAGTTTTTTTCTTTCTATACAATCAAAATGTGGTCATAAAATAATAAATAAATCTAAAAGAATAAATAAGGCATATAATAAATAAAATGAAATCTATAATAAAATAAATAAAATGTAAAATAATCTTTCATGTAAGTTTGGATTGTGTTTGAGTTGATAGTCATAGGGTGTATAGATAAAGATCAGTTGAGGAAGGTATAGCAAGTGTAAGCCATCATGCTGTATGAAAATAGTACCCATAATGGATAAAATAAAGGATAGTCCTACAGGATGAGGATATAGTAGAGAGATTCCTGGGTCCATCTAAATCACACTCTGAAAAATAGTACCAATCCCTTATCTCAAATAAGCACAGTGGAAAAATGCCAGCATAAGCCGCAAATCAGTTTTGTGGGAATAAAAATTCCCAAAATTTCATAATGTCTCATTTTAGTATAAGCTGCATGGTCAATGGGTGAATACTGCCAATTGCAGTGACCTCATTTTATCTTCTAGGATGTAGAATTATTGAAGAAAGTCATGGGCTCATTCAATGGACTGGTAGAGAAATCCCAGCATAGAAGGTGAAGTTTGTTTTTTAGCATGTAAGCTGGATATAATCCAGACATTCTGTGATTTACTGCATTCAAACCTTTGTACACATCATAATGATGTATGTTGTCTTTAGTGGTCATTACATATGACAATTATTTAAATCAACATTGAGTACAGCCTGGAAAGAATAATAGCTTAAGAAATGTCACCTTCTGTGCTTTATTGATCTGTAGCAATTCTAAACCTTATTTGTTATAAAAATATTACATAAATAAATAAAAATGAAAAAAATCAAATGGTAAAGCTAATAATAATAATAATAATAATAATAATAATAATAATAATAATAATAATAAACAAAATATCAGAGATAGAATGAGTCCAACTGACAAATTTACTTCTCAAACAGAGGGGAGTATGATGTACCACCAATGAATGTATGGGTAAAAACACATGTATTGTGGTATGCTTTTTTAAAAAAAGATTAGTTTTAAGATTTTTAAAACAAAATTTTGCAAAAGCAAAAAATTGTGTCATATTTTTCTATTAAAATAAAGCTTCTTAGCAAAAGGGTGGAGAAAGCTAAAATAGAATTAGAAATTTAAAACTTTTTTTTAAAAGAAAACTTTTATAATGTAAAAAAATAAACAAATGGGAAATCAGACTAAAAATTAGTCTGTAAAAATAAAATGTTTGTAAAACTTTCAAAAATTTAATTAATTAGTTTATAAAATTACTGATTAAATTGTATTAATTAAAAATCTGTAAACTATCTTATTGAGATTATTTAGATGAATCTGAATGAATTAAGATTAACTTTTTGAGCGCTAATTACTTTATTGGCTGGGTGAGGTAAAAGTCTAAATTTTTGATTGGTCAACTCACAAACTCATTGGCAAAATATATTCACCTTTTAATATTATATTCACTTTAGTTTTGTTTGTAAAAGTATATTAATAATTTGTCAGATTATGAAAGTGAATGAAAATTTTTTCAAAAATAAATTTTTTTTTATATTTCTAGAAAATATTTGATAGTGGCAAATCTAAAAATGAATGCTAGTAACCAACTAGAAAGTGTTGTGACATCAGTGATTTTTTCTATCTCAGTTTTACGTTCCTGAAAAATAAATCATTTTTACTAAAATCTTATATATTTTTCTATAATAATTTTATTTTTAGCACATTTTATCAAAATAATTTATAATATGTCAAAAAATACTTTTAAAATGGTCTAAAACATTCATTTATCACTTTCAAAATGAAAGAAAAGAAATCGTAATGGTAAATTGTAATGGTTCAAGTGATTGACAGGTGAATTCTTTTGTTCTCAATAGTGGAGAATCAATCAAAGCTTAGAATAGACTGCCTCCACCCTTTATTAAACCTTTACATCAGTTTTATTGATTTTTTACTTGTAAAATAATTCAAGAGAAGGTAGCATCTTACAGAAATTTTTATAACCTTTCAAATGATGGTAAATTTTTTATCGTAACATTAAAAATGATGGAATTTCAATGACTTTAAGTGGCTTCAAGTCATCTCGTAAAATTCATGGAAAAGATTAAGTCAAATGTAAAAATCAATTAATTAAAGAAATGCAAAATTAATTAAAAGAGAGAATTCAAGTTAAGATCAAAATTAAAAATAATGATAAGAAATTAAAACAATAGGAGATGAAAAAGTATATAAAGTCACTCTCTCTATTGTTCTTCAGTCAGTGCTGCAATTTGCTAGATGATTCATCAGTTTGGATTATTCTTATTCAGTTCAGACAAAATGCGAAATCCAAACAAGTGGAAATCCAGATATTTGGAAACTATAAATGCAGTAGTAAGTCAATCATTTACTGCTGCAACCAACATCCATGCAAAAAGATGCAGAATTTTAGGATATTCAACTGGGCTTCAGGCCCCAAAAACCCTCAACAAAAAAAATCAACTGAATCTTGCCTGAACCAATGTTGGAGGAACAATGCCAGGATTGAAGGAGACATTGCTGCAAACTCTCTCTATCTCTCTCATCATCCTGACAAAGAATGGAAAACAAGCTGTGAAACCATCAATGGAGACTAAGAAGTCAACCCATCGAAAACTGACAATCATAAAAACCTAGGTAAAGATACTTTTAAATATAATCTGATTACAGTCTAGACTCGGTATTGTACATGCTCATAAATTTTATAAAGTATAAAATTTTAATATGAAAATAATTTATAATTAGTTAAAGAAGTTTAAACTTCTATACTGTGGAATTATTTTATCAAGAAATGATTCAAGTAAAAATCTGTTTGAAAAAATTAATTATAAAAGTTTTAGAAAGAGAAGTATAATTTAGAAAGTTTACAGTGTTTTTTATTATCATGTATTCATATAAGTTATACTAGTTTAAAATAACGTAAAAAAAAAAAAAACAATTTGAGATGGGAGAAATTAATTAAATTAAAAAAAGATTTAAAAACTATATTTTTCTCTCTTCATTTATTTGAAATAAAATAAAATGTGTGTGTGTAAAGAAATGAAAGTTGAATTAAAATAAGTAAAAGGAAAGTGCATAACACAAATTTAAAATTTCTTAAAGATTGCTCGGTTGATAAACCAAAGGAGGGAATAATAGCTATAAAATTACAATAAGGAAAACATAATGGAAAGTAATTTGAACTGATATCTTATCCAAGAGCTAGATTAATCTAAGCGGATATGCAGATTAAGAAAACATTGGAAATATAATTAATAAAATTTACAAATTAATTAGGAGTGATAAAAGAGACAATGGAAAGAAATCATATATAAAGAAGACTAAAAAAAATAATTCATGGCATTCTGAGTCAAATTTCTCTTTGATCCATGATTCTTCAGTTGTGATGAGTATGTAGCATCATAGAAATTAACAATATTAAAACTGTGTGAGTATCAACATTGAAAAGAGTTCCAGAGAAGAAAGATGATCATGGCCATTAGTGTCATTAAAATGTGATTGGACATCTTCATAGCTATGGAAGAGCCATCGAAAATCATGCAGTGCTAGAAAGCCACAGAAGGTATGTGACCTGTCTCCAGTCCTGGTCTTCCAGGATATCAGAAGTCCTCTACATAGAAGTCATACCCACTTAACAGTCTGTGAAGTCAAAGAATGTCTATCTCAATAGATACAGAAAGTCAGCAGAAGCCAAACCATTAGTGACATCCAAAATCCAACTGGTTGGTAATCAAGTACTGTCAAGAAACCAGGAGTCATGTTTTTAGAAGCATAAAGTATAAATCCTAGGTAAATATGAACTTTTATTTCATGCATGAACTATTTATGACTTTACCAATAGCCATAACAATCTTTGAGTACCTTCCCTCTTTATACTAAAAGTGAACCCTAGTATATGCATGTATACATATTTTTTATCATATATTTTAATTTATATGTATAAAGCTCTCCTTAAGTGATTTTAAATGTCATTGTATGTGTGCTTAAATATGTCTATAGTATTTAACTGTATTATCTTTTATTATCATATATTTAGTAAAAGCATGTTTAATGATTTATAATCTTCTTTAGTATAGTATTTCTTAGTGTTATTTAATTAAGAGTTTTTTTTTTAAAAAAATAAAATATTTGTTTGATAATTATAATTTGGTTGTTTCTCTTAATCAGTATACCATTTACGAATTCATTTAGTTAAGTACAGTCATTAAGCAGTCTATTATAGTTTGCTATCTTATAAATAAATGAAAGAGCTAGCAAAGTGTTAAAACAAATGCTAAATGTGTTTACTTGATGTCCAGGCATGCTAATTATAGTTTATAGTTTGTGTTTTTTTACCTAGAAATGTATAAAATGCTTTGGATGGCAGGAGGGGTTGAAATTTAGCAATGGGAAGTTCTATAACCTGGAAATGTGATCACAGGTTATATTTCATATAGCTGTTGTTTGGTTATAGGGGCTGTTGGTGATTTTCATCTTCTGCATTTGATTTCTTCACTTGTTGGGCCAGTGTGCTGCAATATTAAAAGTGCAGCTGGAGTAGATCAATATTTTTATTTTATTTTGCATTTTAAATTATATAATCATAGCAATCCTTCTCCCACCCAGTTCAGTATTTTAAATTAACTTTAATCAATGGACTACTATAACTATAGCATTAAGTCACTTATGGTTTTCTTATGTCAAATCTTTAATCGTTATGTTATATTAAATATATGTATGCATAAATAATTAAATATTAATGTTTGCCTTAATTGTTATGTTGTCTATTTTTCTCTTGACATTGCATCACTAGTAACTTAGTGTAGAGTTATTTTATGTGTTAAGTAAATATGATGGACCCTGAGACAAAGTGTGAGCTAATCATGGGATATTTCAAGTACTGGTTGTGTGCCTGCCATCTGAAGCATGCTGATTATATAATTTATGATTTTTTGGTGTCTGAGGTTGATCCTCAAAACAAATAAAATGTTTTGGATTGCAGGGCTTTAAATACAGCAGTCAAGGTGGATTATGGTCTGGAAATGTAATAGTGTTGTGCTTTTCATAGCTCGATCTAACTATGGGTATCATTGATGGCTCTGCTATCAATGGTATTCTCCCCTCTGCCTGAAGGGCCAGTCAATTCATGTAGTATTAAAAATATAAATAAAAATTATGTTAAAAGGTGTTTAAACCCAATTAAATATTTTTAAAAGGTCTCTGCTTCAGTATATTGTAACACCATCTCTATTTAAGCTACTATGATTCAACATCCAATTGCACACAGATATAACTGGCTCCTAGTAAACAAGATAATGGCTTATTGGCCCAGTCATAAACTACTATGAACATACTGAGGGCCATTACCTGTTTAAAGCATATTACTGGAAATATTAACTCCACAACAGTAATATTTTCTGCTCATCATATGGATATAACCCATGATATCTAAAGTGGCTAGAATATTTATTAGTTATTCCTGGTTATATTATTAAACCTACATTTGAACTTATACTTTTCTGTAAAAGTTTTAATAGCACCAAATCATAGTTTTGGGATTTTTGAACCTCACTAGCCAGTTTGGACTACTTAGTTAACTAGTTGAAATGCACAAATAAAAAGGAAATAAACGAACAAAAGTTTTAGTCCAATAGTACTGTGCATATTTTTTCTACATTTCCTCAGATATTTGTTGTTACAGCTCTAACAAGACATCTGCATCAGTAGATAATGCTAAATTATATTCTTTTTATATATAATTTATATATATATATATATATATATTATATATAAAAAGAATATATATTTATATATATATATATATATATATATAATTACTTCAGATACCCAATTGAGGTTAAGTTACAAATGTACATGATGATATTCATAATGCATATATACAATCTCTCAGTTAGGAATTGGGTAATACATATAAAGAATATTAAATTCTGCCCAACACTATACTAGCAATTAAAAATAAAATAGAAATTCAGATACTAGCCAAAACAATAATATTTTTTCTAAAATTCTTACACAATCATGGTTTCATCTATTAACAAATAGATCTTCTCAAGTGAAATTCAGCAAGATATACAACATATATATATATACAAAACAAAATAGTTTTCCCATCATTCAATTCAACAACCAACTTTTTTTTCAAATCAAAGAATGTCTTTGTGAGATTGATGGTCTCAGATTCAAAAAATTTTATCATTGAAATTTCTTTTATTCTTTTTAATTCAGATTTTTTCATAACAGATAACCTCTGCATTGTCAAATAATATTTTATAACCTATATTCAGTTCATGAATATACAAATCTGAATTTTTCTATCTATTTTTAACTCTACTCATGAATTTTGACATTTCATTAAGACTTAATTTACTCTGACCTATATAAATTTTATGACAACTACAAGGTATTTTATAAATTACTCCAGGAATAGATCTTCAATCACTTGACTCTTTTAAACTATTCAATAATGAATTATTTAGCTTGGACACTCATACTTAGAACTGGAACATGAGGGTGCAGAACTATTTTCAAAGCTGCTCCAACACCCAAACAAATGTTCTATAGCTAGCAAGTCATACGGTCCAAGAAAACAAAGTACTAGGTACTGAATCCTATGAATAACTATACATTTGTACTGCAACCATTATTTAGTATTTAGCACCAGAGTATCAGAAGCCCAGTTACAGAAACCTGTTTATTCCACACTATTATTAAACTTCAGCATTAGTCTGAACATGGAATCTGGTTTACTTAGGGAATCTTTATGTTGAGCGTATTTGTTGCTCATAAATAAAATATTAGAAGAAATAAATTAACATTTTATTGTATCATCCTGTTAATATTGGGCTTCTCAGTAGCAAACCTAGGAATAATTTGCATACTATATATATATATATATATATATATATATATAGTATGCATATATATATATATATAGGCGAGAATCTATTCACAGATAATAAATATATGTATAAGGTGCATTCCAAATAAGATGAGGATTTGTAATTTAAATTATCTCATCATATTGTAATGCCTGTGTGCATAAAACCTCACACCAATGCACATATGTTTATTATTGTATTAATCAGTTTATTTGTTTTTAATTATTAAAGATATTTAAAATTTAGTACTGTTAAGTATTGTAATGTCCACTGTATAATTACGGTTTCCTTACAAGTTAACTGCCCGTACTTGGTGTTCAAATTACATTCGATCTATTAAATTTTTTGTCAGAAAATTTCAATAAGATTTAATGAATGCAATTATCTTTCCTGGTCATACAATACCCTTTCATTTAATGTAACTACCATAATATGGGGACAAGTACCAGCTTTTAATGTATTTGAAAAGGTGCCAGGATTCTGTATCAGAATCTACTGGCCAAATCCTTTTTATTTTTTTAGTTACGATGAAACTATTCAGAATATCCAAAGGATTGCATTTTCAGTACAGCATTGGCGACTTATTTAATCAAATTATAATAATGGCTAAGTTGTAATGAAATTAGAATAATAATAATCAATAACTAAATAACAACGTAAGTCGTATTTAAATTTATTAATACAAAACAAAATATTTAATATTATCAAGGGAAGAAAATATAAAAAACAAATAGGGATTAAAACTACTGCTAAAATTTTATTTTAGTTGGTATGGCTCATGGTGACAGTTTATCACACTTAAGAATCTAAGAAAAGTGATCACTTGTATTGGAATTAGTAGAGTTATTTACCAGTAAGTTTATTTGTTCATGTATAGGATTTATTAAATTTACTATGCATGGATTTATCTTGGAAGGGATCCACTGTTCAACATTCTGGCAATCCATCAGTCATTGTGGTTTCACGTTTAGTAGAAAATGGTTTCACTCAAGTAGTTTGTGATATCAGGTCAAAAGCAACACTGGCAAAAGTACTTCTACTACTCACATATCTTAATACAATTCAATATATTAGTAAGAGTAGTTTGGCACACTTTTCATAATTTCTCCACATTTATCTTTACTTTTCTTTGCAGGAACGAAGATCTAAGAGCACCGATGCACGTTGTGTTTTTCTTTTTATAGCCCTGATTTTTTTAGTCTCTCTGCGCAACTCTCATTGACACATGTTAATGTATATCAATTTTAAAAGAATTTAGCCCACAAAGTCTTCTTTTTTTTCTTTTTGTTTGCCATCTTTAATTAGGGAAGGAATGTTGTGTCTTATTTTTTTTATTTTTACAAAAATACAAAGAAGTTTCCCCTTTTGTTTTATTATACTCTTTATATCTCTCTCTCTTTTTAAATTCTTTTAGCATACACAAAAATATCTACACCCACATTGTTTAAACTAAATTGATCAGATATTTAAATAAATATATATATTTTTATTAGGAATTTATTAATTTAACTTCCAAATTGCCAATGCTACTTGTACTAGGATAAAATACACTACAGCATATATCTCATAATCCACTCCAAATCAACTCAAATTAGTCTAAATTTATTAATACATGTACATGCATTATTAGCCCACAAGCCATAAGTGTGTGTGTTTATTTAATATTATTATTAAAGTATTAATTCTCGAGTCTCATGTTCCACCTTTTCTCAGCCAGCTCACGAATTAAATGGAGACTGAGTATAACCTTATATATGTCATCCATAGGGTAGTAAATCTTGGAACACTGGTAAATGAGTTGAAGTGTGGTCATATTCGAGATCTCAACTCCTCATCTGGGTTATATTTAGTGTAATTTTCCAGAACTCTGGATTTTGTTGAGTGATTGTACAAATATGCCCATTACAATATAATGTTGTGTACACAACCTTTAGCCTCAAATACTGATATATATATATAAGTAAAAAATAGACAACTTGTATAGAAACCTTTAGCCTCAAATACTGATATATATATATAAGTAAAAAATAGACAACTTGTATAGAAAAGATATCTTCATATATCATATATTATTAACACTCATAAAAAAAAAGCGCATGCACAATAGCTTGAAAGGCTGATCTTTAATGTATTACAATTTATAAACATAGCGCTATATAAAAATAAATGCTTATTTACATATCATTAGAATGAATTTATTTTAGTAAATTAAATAATATAAATTTTTGTAAACAAAATGATATCTTTTTTAAAGATAAAATAAATAATGACACAGGAAATCATAGATTTAATTAATTAAATAGATGAAATATGTATGAAGAAAAAAGTATTTAATTAGTCCTGAATATTTAATATTTTGATGACTTGATTAAGTAAAAATTTAGCTAAAGGATTAAAAATATAAAAGTAATTAACAACAGAATTAAGGCAGTATATACACATAAACCAATAATTTTTGTACCAGATAGTTATCAGATTCAAAAAATACCTTTCAAAAATCAATGACAAGAAAAGTATATAAAAGAAGTTTAAAATGTGCTGAGATGAAGTGTGAGAAGCTGACACAGAAAAAAGCAGAAACATTCTACAAACTTGAAAAATATGATATAATATATAGATATCTTTGCAATGGCAGACTATATTCTTGTGTGTGTGCATTCTATCTTTACTACAATATAACTAATAATCAAAAATAGGATTTCTTAAACCAGAGTTAAAAGTGAACCCATAATTTTTTTAAAGAAATTTGCCATTATCTATAATATCCATCTACAAATAAAAGGAAAATATGTATATGTAAATGAGAGAGCAGAAAATAATAATGAATCTCTAACTAGCAGAACCATGATATTATTCTAAGTAGATCAGAAATTGATCAAAAGATAATGGTAGTGGTAGTTAAATGAATTATTCAGCTCATCATAACTGCACTGTTCCAATAACTATGACCAAGAAATTGGCCGTGTGCATAATCCCCATAACAATTAAATCTGTGGAATCAAGTCACCAATATTTGAGCTGGAAGTAAGAATTCAAATGACATAAAAGGGTGATCACAAAACAATAAATAAATTGGCAAGACTTTATTAGTCCATTTTATTATTAATAGACCTAAAATTAGTAATTAAAATACATAAACTCTTAGAAATAATTAAAATAAAATGTTTTTTTAGAATTTTTGTAATTAATAATTTTGTCTGATATATTTCATGAATGCACATCAATCAATATTTTTTTTATAGATTTTTATTCTAATGTATTTTATTTTTTTCATTAATGTTGCTTTTGGTAATTTTATTAGTTTTTTTTTGTTGTTGTTGTTTTTGTTATGAGTTTGATCTTTTCTAGTTTGTAAATATTGTAAATATTCAGGATTAATCCAATTATTATATATTAATAAATTTTATTTACTAATTTATTAACAGTTGTTACTAGTCCAGTTTCCATGAAGTTCTTGTATCAATCCATATAATTGTGGTATAGAAATATCAGTTGATTTCTTCTTATTGTTATTATTATTGATCATGCTTGTTGTATCAACTAAAATGAATATCTTTAGATGCATTTGTCATGTTTACCCAAGCCAGTTTAGTTAATGGAGAGTTTTAATATTGAAAAAGCTAGGGTGGGATTTCAATCTGTGCTATAGATGTTTCTTCTTATAGAGTTGTCACTCTAATATGTGGTATGAAAGATATGTTATACATAAATAATATCTTTAATGACATGGGATGGACACTCTTTATTTGAATCTATTTTATTGGAAAATAGTCAGAAAGTATGGCTAAATATTTGGTCTGATCTTCATAGTTAGTTGATCATTCAATTCAAAGATAACAAATATGGTTGTTCCTAACACCCATTTAAATCCTTGTATTCATCTTAGCCAATGTATATATAAAAAGTATTTTTAAAAAATCAGTTTCCTTTACAATATTAACAATGTAAATGCAAATGTAATGCCTTTACACCATTTTAATTTAATAAATCAGTAATTAATTATTTTCCATTTTCTCTTTAAAAATGGTCAATTAATTTCAATATGTTTACAAAAATATTATATAAATCAATTGTTTTTTTTATATTCATGTATATATCATTACACATCTGCACTTACATTTCTACTATATCTCATCATCCTTTTCACAGTTCTCACTTTCCTTGAAGGTAAGTGAGCAAGAGAATGGACATTAATAATGACTATAGAATATGGACAAATATAAATAGAGCAGTATGATATATATATATGTATGTGTGTGTGAAAAATTTTGGTTCATTCAATAAAATAAAATGTTCAAACAAAATAAGTGTGTGAGAGATTACTTATATTATTTTAATATATATATTCAGATATTTTATAAATATACTTAATTACTGTCTGTATTTTCAAATCATTTTTTTAACATCCTTCTTCTTATTATTATTATTATTATTATTATTATTTTGATTCTTTTAAAGAAATAATTGTCTTTTTTTTTTAAAGATAATTTTAACTCCCTGTTTGTGGCCATCCAACTATTTTTGCCTTGAAGTGTTTATTGTAGAAATGGTACTAATTTTTCAATAATGGCCTTCAGTCATTTAAGTGCTTATTAAAAGATCCTCCTTTTTTATATATTCCACAAGGGGAGGAATGAATAAAAAAGAAATTAAAACCTGTTTCTTAAACTTCTCTAATGGACTTGAATATTTAGTACTTTAAATGTGCAAATACAGTTTGTGAAGTATATATATCTTTGCTAGAAAATATTTTCCTAAATGTGTTTTCTTAGAAGGGTATAAGTCATTTTTTCTATCACACCTCAAGAGTATAAAGTGTAAAGATTTTACACCTGAATTCAATTGGTTCTGGAAAACCTAATTTATTAGATGTAGGTGGAAGGAATTGCATATCTAATTTACCACCCTTTTAACAAATTATTCAAGTATTTTATGGTAGGAGGGGGGTATTTTAAAACAGGAATTTCCTGGAAGGCTAATCTTGGCATAAGATATATTTTAATAATAATAAAATGTAATTAATAATGGTTTGATTTAATTTAATTGTCATTTGCTCCTGATTTTTAACACATTAAATTATCAAATATCAATTATTCTATATCTGTATTTACAAATATGCAAACACATACATTGTATTATACTTTGTGCTTTTAAATCAAATTTAGCAACTTGTAAGATTTTTTAAAAGACATTTTTCTGAATGCTTTATATTAAAAGGAATAATCAAATTGTGTCGATTAAACATTTTATTGCATAGTATTTAGTATATATGCTTCCTTAAATTGGGATTTAAATCTAGCTGGGACTGAATAATATTTTTTCTTTATGTTGTCGATCTTTCAGTTGTTGCTTGGTAAATGACATGGTCATTTTTTATTTAAAATGTAAAATGAAGAATGAAAAGCAGCTTTTCACTAAAATTGGTTTTTTTTCGCCGAGCTATTGGAAAGTTCTTTGTCCTACACGCTTAATTTATAAGAAACTAGTTTACCTTACCTTTTAAATGATCTTTACAAGTTGCTATTAATAAATAATATACTGTCTATATGCGTGTATGTAAAAGTGATGATTTTTATAGGCAAAGGATGTATTATTTATTAATGGTAATTTTATGAATAGAGCTATGTAGATATTAAAATATCATTACTGATATTTTGTCAGAATTTTCTATCTTCTTTACAATGACCAAATTGTAACATTTTTATCTAAATGAAAGTAAATATTATTTTGTTAAAGACATCATCATCAACCATTATCAATCCACTGCAGGATGAAGGTCTCTCTAAGTTCAACCCATCTTCTCTGATCTTTAGCTTGTCTTCTCTACATCATTCCTGCATACTTTCTTATTTCATCCATCTATCTCACATGTGGTCTCTTTCTGGATCTTTTACAATCTCTTGGAATCCAGTTTAAGATTTTAATTGTCCATCTATTATCATCTCTTCTAGCAATATGTCCAGCCCAACTCCACATTAGTCTTTTAATTTTTTCAATGAGGTCAGTAACACCTGTTTGTTCCCTTACTCATATATTGTGTTTTCGATCTCTTCTTGTTACTCTCAAGATGCATCTCTCCATACTTATTTGAATAATCTGAAGTCTCTGTATTGCTCTTCTATTAAGTGTCCAAATCTCAGATCCATAAGTAAGAACTGATAAAACATATTTATTAAAAGCCTTCCTTTTCAAACACATAGGCATATTTCTTTTTAGTATCAAGTTATTTCTACCAAAAGCACTCCAACCAAGTTTAATTCTATGATTAATTTTATCCATTATGTTTCCATCTGTAGCTGTTAACTTTTTCTAACTCATAATAATCAATCTTTATTATTCATATTTTGAGAAAATCTAGTAAACATTACTTTAGTCTTTTTAACATTTATCTTTAGTCCTATTTTCCTACTTTCATCTGATAACGTCTGCAACGTTTCCTGAAGCTCTAAAGCATTATTTGCAAAAACAACTACATCATCTGCAAAATCTAAATGATTTAAATAATCTCCATTTACTTTGACTCCTTTAGCTTCTCATTTTAATCCACAAAATACTTCTTGCAGCTATGCTGTAAAAAGTTTTGAAGATATGGAGTCACCCTGTCTTACACCCTTCTCAATGTTAACTTTCCTAGAATCATTATGTAATCTAATTGTTGATGTTGCATTTTTATAAATATTCTTTAAAATATGGTAATATCCTGGATCTATACCTTGATGATCCAATGCTTTAATCACTCAAGAAATGTTTATAGAGTCAAATGCCTTTTCATAATCTACAAATTCAAAGCATAATGGCAACTCAAATTCATTTGTCCTTTCTATAACTTCTCTCAATACCTGGATATGATCTGCTGTACTAAAACCATTTTTAAATTCAGCTTGTTCTCTTGATTGGTGGAAATACAATGTTCTCTGTAGACGAGTTGTAATTATCTTGGTAAAAATTTTGTATAAAACTGATAAAAGGCTAATAGGTCTATAATTTCTAATATATTCTCTATCACCTTTTTAAAATATTAATATTAATACTGAATTCTTCCAATCATCTGGTACATCTTTATCATTTAGACATTTGGTATATAACTTTGCTAAAAAAAATTATATTTTTTCACCTGCTTCTTTTAATATATCAATTATAATTCCATCATTACCTGGAGCCTTTTTTATACACTTTAGTATTTACATAGTTGTTCTCAAAACTATCTTTAAATTATATTATAATAAAAAATGTAAATATGCATATGACTTCAATCATGTAAACAAGTGATCTAGTTTTATGAAGTATTTATTACAAGCATTTTATTTGTGATTAAATTCTTCAATGATTCCAGTGTAGTGTTTATTCATATTTGGATTTTTTATATAGTGAATTATAGATAATTAAAGGAATATTAAAATTAATTAGTAATAAATTCTGCCTTTTAAATGAAAATAAAAAATTATTGAAACTGTACAAATGTATTTGTTTATTTAGATTTGTCCCCATTGTTTACATTGTTTTTAGTACAGATTCTTTTAAATCTTTAGAGACAAATAAAAAGTAATTGATCTTTTTCGTCTGTTATAATAAAAACTTTGTAATCACTATGGTCACAGGTAAGAAAAACAAATTACAAAGTAGTAAGAATTAATAGGAGTATAATTTGAATTTTAAAAAAATAAAAATATATATGTTCTTATGAAAAAATTAGTTTGTAATTTAGTTAGAGACATACATAATTTGTTTATAAATATAGTTTTACTTCTCAATATTATGTAACAAAAAACAAAAACAAAAACCAACAAAAAAAACAACAACACTTATTTATAATTGTAATAAAGAAGAAGATATAAATTAATATTAAAATTTATCGGCTTAACGTTTTCGAGGATCCATGCCTCATATTCATAGCCTTCATAAAATGTATAGTAAAATATATGCAAATATTCAAATAAGCTAGTATTACGTAGGCTATTTCTTCGAGATTTTGAAATGATTGTCAAACAATTTGAAATTCA
Organism: Epiperipatus broadwayi; assembly: GCA_028023455.1. Taxonomy (NCBI): domain Eukaryota; kingdom Metazoa; phylum Onychophora; class Udeonychophora; order Euonychophora; family Peripatidae; genus Epiperipatus; species Epiperipatus broadwayi. Next base: position 797,663 of record JAQFVV010006319.1, on the reverse strand, counting down.
AAGCTGTATCCACCCTAAATCTAACTCACCTGCATCGCATAAATTTGCTGGCCTTAATGCATTTTTGTTCAGAAACTTTTATTTATGTAAGAGGCAGACAGGAAAGAAAACATAAACAACTATATTAAAGATCTATTAGCAGCAGGGTTCAAATTTAAAGCTATTAAAAATAAAATCATTAAATTTCATAATACAATAAACAATAAGGCACCTCACACCAATCTACCAAGAATAACAATCCCCTACATTTCTAAAATATCTAACAAACTACTGAAAGCATTAACTGATAAATTCAACATAGCATTTAGAACTCCACTTAATTCTAATAGATTGATTAACAACTTTAAAGACCACATTGATCGATCATTCACCCCTCATGTGGTGTACTTCATTGCCTGCCCTTAAGTCGGATGCTATGCTATATATTATGGTGAAACGAAAGCTACAATCAACACTAGACTGGCTCAATATCTTTACACATATAACAGAGCTCAGAAGAACAGCAACACAACCTCTGTATTTTTAAAGCATACAAAACAATCTGGACACAACTTCACACCTGCTAATCCCATAATATTATGCTCAGAATCAAATGATCACAAAAGAAAAATAAAGGAGGCATTTTACATTAATGGAAACATCCATGCTATTAATAGGAAAGACCCTTGCTTCAAAATCTCAAAGAAATGGGCTACGTAATACTAGCTTATTTGAATATTTGCATATATTTTACTATACATTTTATGAAGGCTATGAATATGAGGCATGGATCCTCGAAAACGTTAAGCTGATAAACTTTAATATTAATTTATATCTTCTTCTTTATTAACAATTATAAATAAGTGGTTTTTTTTTGTTACATAATTTGTTTATGTTAATCTAAAAAAATATAGATCCACATGGTAATTCTTTTAAAATTATTTTATATTTGGTCTTTTTGCTTATATATTTATGATTTAAAATTTTTTTGTTTCAGACTATAAACATTTAGATTTAGGTAAATGCCCTATGCAAAAATATGGTGCAGAGGCAAAACTATGTATTATTTTGTATTAATTCTCAACTTGACTTTGGCAATGATGGATATATTGTCAAAACTTTAGGAATTAAAACAAAATAATAACAGTTTAACAAAATTAAAGAGCTAAGCCTACTAATATATGGAGTATCTGAATTAAGTTCAGGCCCATATGATTTTTTCAGTTGGAGAGCTGACTTTAAAGACATGTAGATGTCTAAAAGTTTCAGATCTTCTTCTAACAATTATCTTTTAGATAAATGCTTTGCTTGAGTTGGTTTTTTAGATCTAATGTCCCAACTCCTCACTGAAGAGACCCATAGGTCGAAACCGGTCTGGGGATGGGGACAATCCAAGATAAAAATGATTTGAATGCCTTCTCTTGTAGTAGCATTTATCATAAAAAAAAAAAAAAAAAAAAGCTTGTTTAGAGTTATTAGCACGCTCTTAATTTTACATATATATATATATAATTAAAAACTAGTCAACATTTAGACAATCCCAATATCAATAACAATCAACAATTTCAAACTGTTGTCAATGCAATCACCTTTTAACAATAAAGATGGAATCCCTATCTATCTCTCTGTGTGTGTGTTCAGTAATCTCTTCATACAGTTTCAGTAATTTACAGTTACAAAAAAATATTAAAATAACAATTATTAAAAAATACATTTTACTTTTTAAAGTTTTAATTTTAATTCACAGTACTATATTGCTATTTAATATTTATTCCAAGTCTTGAATCATTTAGAGTATATACAAAGACTATTATGTAGATATAATTATTATAAATATGATAGAGAGAAGTGAATGAACAATGAAATGTATGGCAATAAATGTTCGTTTTATAAATGTCAAAATCTGTTATTATTTAAATTCAGTAAAATATTTTTTTTTATTTTTTAAAACAAAAATTAAAAATATAAAATGTAGATAACAAAATAAATATTTGTTATCTTGGAAGTTGTTATTTTTTAATAAAGTTGAAAACTTGATCCAAATAGTATACATATTGTCATGATTCAATTAATTTTAAGATTTCAAATTTAGTTTATTCTCTCTATCATAGATTAAAATAATAAAAATTATTGTTTAATATATTAGAATGAGAGAGATAGATCAAGTCTTTTTTTAAAACTGATCATTTATTCTGATAACGTTTTCAATCATATAGTTAATGATATACATAAAAATACGTTAACAAATTTAACTTCATTATTTTTAATAGTTAGCAGTATTGACCCCCTCCCCTTCGTATTTTCATTTAAAGCTCTAAAAACAATGTTATTCTTTTTTTTCGTTTTAAATTATATAATTTGTACAACTAAAAGCTCTTTATATATAGCTAATGACATACACAAAATGCATTAAAATGGACATGATGAGAATCAAATTTTAACAAATCTTAACTTTTAATAATCAAAGGTATTCTAACTATTTAAAACTATATCATACTAATCATATTATATTTAAAGCTTTAAACTCAAGGCCTTTTTTTTTCTTTTGTTAAAAAAATAATCATTTCAAAAAATTTTATTTCTCAAATTTTTAAAAAAAATGTTTGGAATGTAATAAACCTCAACTAGTATTTTTTTTTTTTTTACTTATAGTAAGTCTACCATTAAATTTTTATTTGCACTTCACTTTTCAGTTGTTTGCTTTTAATTGATTGCTATAATTATGAATTTATATAATAAGCTGTATTTTAAAATAGCAAATAATATTCATATTTTATTAATCTTGGAAAATTTCTAAATTCACATTTAACTTGAAAATTAAACCACCAAACATCACATGATCACCATTCTTTATACTTACATAAAATGTTTTTCACAGAGGCGATACTCTCCATACAGTAGTGCCACTCAGTGCAAGCCAGAATAATCAATGGATGCAGGAAGGTTTGTACATAAATCCCTATCAAATGCCTATTCATGCAGTATCCCCAGACTAGTTTTTAGCCTATGACTTTCATTACTCTGGTTTGCAGTGTGTGGTGCTACTTTATGGAGAGTTTTGCCTCTGTAAAAAACAGCTTGTGTAAGCATAAATAATGGTGATCATGTGATGTTTGTTGGTTTAATACTGACCCTGCCTAATAGGATTATGGTGACTATTGTTATTAAAGAATCAAAGAGATCAAAAAGTATGTAAGCTGAATTGAGTTCAGATCTATACAACTATACAAGCTAATGAACTTGAAAACATTATTGTGTTGCCATTTTGAACTCAAAGCTTTATAGTTAGTTAAAAAAAGTAAAAGGTCACCCTGTAAGATTGCATTAGATCCTAAGATCTAGATTCAGTACTCTCATATTCAAGGCTTCTCACTGATGAAATCCACAAGCTAGAAACTACTCTGGGGATATTGGATGAGTAGGCACTAGATAGGAATTTTATATACAAACATTCCTGCATTCATTGATTATTCTAGCTTGCACTGAGTGATGCTACTATATGAAGAGTTTTGCCTCTTTTTTAGGATTATGGAGACTCTTGTTGCCATTGCAATTTATATATAATATGTCAATGCCCTAAATTTATTTAGCTAAAATACTTCATGAAAAAATACTCTTTTAATGATTATGATGATTGAAAACTACTTAATGGTTAAGATTTTCATTATAACTATTGTGTCTAGATGTCAGCAGCAATCCCTGTATTGAAAGATGATGAAATTTTATCTCTAAGAGAAAATTGACTTTTTATCCTTGATACTAACAGAAAAATTTTTTTATTTTTTATTTGAGTTTTTTTTTTTGTAAAATTATTAAATATTTATTACTTAATATGTATATATATATTATTTATATTTCATTTTTATGTGAATATATTTATTTGGCCATTAGAAGACAAATAGCATGTTTTAATATATCAAACAGGAAATGATAACTTTATTTTTAATTGGAAAGTTGCTTTTATTAATCATAAGATTAATTTTATTATTTGCAAATATAGTTTTAAAAAAATTTAACCAGAAAATAAAGATTTAATTAAGCATATTTTTTTTCCATATTAAATATATATTTTTTAATCTTGAAGCCTAAAATGAAATATTTTATTTTAATTTCTTTTTCACTGTTTTTTTTTTTTTTTTTTAAATTGATATTTTATTTTTAAGATTACTTTTGGGTTTTTTTTTCTTTTTAATTTATACTTTTAACAAAATTTAACACAAAAATTTAATACAACATTTGATGTAAAATGATTTTTTTGTTTTTAAAAAAAAATTAAAACAAAAATATAACTTAAGAAAAAATATTAAGAAATGAACAAAAAAGATTTATAAGTTTGTTTCAAAATTAACATACTTAACAGTTACATTGTAAGTAAAAGATTTTTTTAAAGTTAATTATGGCATACATGAATGTATTATAATGTTGGTATACTTTTAAGTGATGTAATCATAATGTTAATGTTATTGTATTTTTAAATCACTCACAGTTTGAAATAATTTTAATTTATGAGCTGTTGATCTGTGAAATTTTAATTTATAAGTTTTGAAAATTTTTGCCATCTATTCTGTGATGATTCATTTTTGATATTAACAAAAAACTGTACAATGAAGACATTACCAATGTGGAATTATATAATTTATAGAAGAAAATTATTAGTTATACAAATAATGAAAAATAGAATATACCAGTGCATTTTGTACACACACACACACACACATATATATATATATATATTGAAACAGATAGTAGCTATTTCAAAGGTTGCTACACAAAAATAGAACTAACTTTTGTGTTTATTAAATTTGAAAGCATAAAGCTATTTAAATAATAATAATAATAATAATAATAATAATAATAATAATAATAATAATAATAATAATAATAATAATAATAATAATAATAATAATAATAATAATAAATTGTTTATAAGAGTATGTGTATAAAACACATACTCATTTATAGATGAAATACACAGGCTTATATATACCTGTGTCTATATATGTAATAGACAGGGTATGAGCACAGACTTTCACATGACCCATCACTCTTGACACTATCTCATAACACTGATACACCTGAATACACATATGTCAAAAAGATAAATAATCACCAATATACGTATTTCATGCTAAACCAGCAATCATCAGTTGGTCCAGATTACCATCTCTAAACATATATGCTACAAGTGCTCAGATATATATTAAGATAGCAAATCCTCCTACTTTAATGGACAGGCTTCAATGCACTCCACACTCCAACTCTTCAACCATCCATCCAATTAAAAATCTGATGATGGAATGCTCAAAGGCCACCCTTAGGCTGAGATTGTTGTCACACCCATGTTGACCTAAAGATTGAAGAGTTGGAGTGTGGAGTGCATTGAAGCCTGTCCATTAAAGTAGGAGGATTTGTATCTTAATATATATCTGAGCACTTGTAGCATATATGTGTAGAGATGGTAATCTGGACCAACTGATGATTGCTGGTTTAGCATGAAATACGTATATTGGTGATTATTTATCTTTTCGACATATGTGTGTTCAGGTGTATCAGTGTTATGAGATAGTGTGAAGAGTGGTGTATCATGTGCAAGTCTGTTCTCATACCCTGTCTATACTCATTTATATTTAAAATAGATCATTTTAATTTTTTTTTATAAAATTGATTTTTTTTAAAAAATTTCTTTCACCACTTGTTTTTAATCAATTTAATTAAAAACAAGCAAGCGTGTTAATTACATTCCTGTCTACTTTATTTTAATCACTGTAATGTTTATTCTAAAAGCAGAGATTTAATTTTGTGTTGTTAGTTTACTTTAAAATAATCCCTGGTTGGAATTCTTAAATTAGATTGAGTGAGAGGTGGAGATTTGCCCTGCCCTAAGTCATAGAATTCAAAAACAAGAACAAGTTTATGGGGGAAATTGAGTGTGGGTATAAACAACCCCAAAATTTTTATGAATTATTCTAGAGAGCCTTGATCAAGCAAATACTCCATCAAAGTGATTGGTTCAGCTTCTTATTTCTAATATTCAGTGTGATTAACCTGTTGAACATCATATTGTTGGTAGATCGGACATTTAAGTTTTTTTTTAAATTTGCCTTCAGGATGTCAAAATACACAAAGTGTAAACACCAATATGCATTGCTAATTTAAATAAGGATGAACCTCAGACTCTAAGCTGTTCTTTCATGATGCCATGAAACTCTAACATAAGCCGGATTCCCCAATTTGCCTTGACACTTGCCACAGTCATAAAGAGAAGTCACCTGAAATATAAAAGTGTGCACTCTTCAGAAAACTACTTGAACTCTGCTTTACCATAAGGTAAACTTTTTCTTATTCTTGCCAGGGTAAATAAATTGCTTTTATTTAAATCTCAGCTCAATCTAAACTAAGTGTGATATATAAAGTTTTATTAATTATTTAATCTAACATTCATTATCTGTATTTCCTTTTACTAGTATTTATGGTGTGTCTTGGAATCTTAGTTTTAATATTCTAAGTTTGTTTTCAATTTTCGTTTATCAGAGAGTGTGTTGTGAGATTATATTTTATATTCCTAATATGTCTTCTGTTTATTTCACTACCTATTGCTAAATGCTTTGGCAGTTTTCATAATTTTTATTTGCTCACCTGCCCTTAGTTATTATTGTAAAATAATTAATTTTAAATACATTTAGTTTGCATTTCTTGCAAACCTCAAATCTTTTGGCTGGCAGTTTATCGTCTTTATTGTTCTGGTTTTTTGAAAGTAGAGATTTCTTTCTAGATTATGTAATATCATAATCATATTTTTCTTTTGTCTTGCACATAAGTTGACCCTGAATTGCTTTAAAGGTAGTATACCGGAGGGCTGTCCTACTGGAAATATGACCTTCCTGTCTCGATGCATTATTCCAAGGCAAGCAATGCTCACTGGTGCCATTTCATCAATTTCCTGCAAGACCATATATTCTCATATCTCTGAATCAGGAAACTATAGTTGTTGTTTTTTGTAATTTTATAAATCGCCAGCATGAAGATATAATCCTATCAATTTTCTTTTTATTTTTAGATGAGAGAATTTTGCTGCCAAAGCGTTTAATGTTTTCATGTTTGCCGTACTGATGTGCACTCTCTGATTATATGCATATTCAAATCGAAGTCACTTTTGTATTTGTGGCTACATTTCTTTATTCTATTCTCCAAATTTTATTAAATGTTTCAAATTGTTTGAACTTTTAATAAAATTTTCAAATTGTTTAAATTTATTTGGCTGACATTTGTTTTAGTGCTTTCATTTCTCAATTGTCTAAACATTACATAAGATATCTTGTTTCTTCCTGAATCTAGTCAGCGCAAACCATAATTCTCATCCATTTTGATCATAGCAAATAAATTTTCCAGATATGTAGTTATCTGGTGGCACCCTCTGTGATCAGGATGGATTGAGTGTCCATTACAATATATATATATATATATATTGAACCATCCACCTTCCTCCTCTAATAAGAATAAAGAATATATATATATACTTTCATATTTTCTTTATTAACAAACTTTTCTATCTCTGAAGGTTTCTGGTTCCTCAGGTAAAATAAAAAATGTCATTGGTAGCAAGCCACCAATAACATAAACATTCGGCTACTAAATTAAAACACTGGCCAACCAAGCACTTTATTTATTTTAAGGAAAAAACCTTTAGGTGCCAGTCAATTACTATGTAATTAATGCACTTGCTCAACCAGCAATGAATCTAGTACCTGAAATCCCAGCTAGCTCATCAAATTGTAGCTGTCTTAGAAATCTCCACCCATTCCAAAATTTGACTTCTTAATATTATAAAATTTACTTTCCACACAATAAAACTTTTGCATCATTCAAAATCCTTATTTTAAAAGATACTCCCTATTCTTTTAGCTTCAACTTAAATCACTTCTTAATAGGACTAAATATTCCAATCCTCACCCTATTTCCATAAATTAAACATATTATGTCATAGTAAACGTGTACGTTCTTTCTATTAACAAAAATATTTCAATAACATTTTAAATCTTGCTCTTTTTTCTTAAATGAGCATTTTATATCATATTAAAAGCATACAATCATTCTAGTAATAAATATTTCAATATTAATTTAACCCCCACTCTCTTTTTTTTAACATAATCATTTTGTCCCATAATACAACCATACACACCCCTTTCATTTAAATAAATATTTTAATACATTTGAAACAAAATAAAAAATACAAAACATATTTAATTAAAATTCACACACACACAATTAATAACTCTGAATAAAAGTTAGACAATGGAGCTAATAAATTTATACCTTGAAGATAATAGTTCGTAAGAAGTTAAAAGTTAAGTTTTTTTTTATTCACTTATCTACCATGGCTTATAGATCAAAAATTGGATAATAAGAAAAATGAAATGTTACCTAGGATTTGAATTTGATTTGACGTGAATATGACAAAATGTAGCTTTTATAATTTGTTGGTTCCAATTGGTTAGCACTAATTCCTTGTAGATCTTTTCTTAATTTGTGATATTATATGAACTCTCATGGATCTCAGCATGGACACACCACTGTTCCTTAGACTTCACCTGAACATGGTTTGTCCTTCAAACTATCTGATGATGGTGCTGCAGAGAAGGCACAGGCTGGCTGCATGATACTATGGGTTCAGCAATGCATAATTTTCTTCGAATAGTAGCTTCTACAATTTTTTGGAATCAATAAATTTGTTATCCAATTTATTTCTAATTAAATTTCTTTCTACTTTCGTTAATACTTCATTTGATCCAATTTTTTTCTAATCAACTTTATTTTCTAATTGAATTAATAATAATTTATTAACCTTTTTTTCTTTTATATCTATTTTTTTATAACAATACAAAGTTCTCTTCTTTTATACCCGGAGCTTCTTATCTTGCAGATCCATTATACATTATATTTCACTCTGATTGGACTTCTGTTTCTTTTATTTAAAGTCTCTGATCCTTTCCATTAGTCATTGGTTTAAGTGAAAAGTAATATTTAGTTTCTTTGTCATTTTTTTAGCCGTTTAATTAGATTTCCTTTTGTTTTATTACATTAGCTCTCCATTGTCCTTTAAAATTTTTTTCCTTTCTTCAAAATCTATTTATACATGCACACATTCAATCTTTTTATTATAAGACAAAACAAACTTCCTTTTTAGTTTTATTATGAATTAATTAAAAGTAATATTAAACCAATTTTATTTCAATCCCTGCCCCCTTTTTATTTAACAATAAACCCCACTACCCTAATCTTTTGTTCTTAAATTTCTTTTTCTTTTAACTTTTAAACTCTTATTTTACTTTAATTTGTTTTTTCTTTTGTTTAATTTCGTTTTTTTTTTTTTTAAAAGAAAGAAATTTCCTAAGTATTTTTACTCTTAAAACACTAAAACAATCTGTAACAATGTACCTCAGTACAATATATTGTGACCTTCTGAATGGGCACAAGAAACAGACTTTAATTAAATCATACTGGGTCAGTGTTGAATAACTGCATTTAACTTAAAAAGTGAAATAGCACTAAAAATTTTAAAAATTTATGTTACTGGTCTAAAACCTTATGTGAGAGTTGCTTATGGATGTTAGTTAAGTGTCTTGTAAGCATTTAGTATTATTATATTTGATGAAATATTTAATGGTAGAAAAGGGGTGGCTTATTACAGGAGTTGTTAATGTGTAAATTAAGTTGATGCAAATTTGTTTTATGTATTTGTAGAATAGTGGTTGGTATTTGTTTAGATGGTTTTCTGATCTGTTTATTCATTGGCACACCCATCCATGTATAGGTAGTATAATCAGTGAAATATGTTTAACCAATAGCCATATAAGTTATATTTTAGTCAGGATAATTTAGTATTCATATAGCAGCATATGTGTGTGCATGTATGTCTGTGTCATCTTCCAATTTCATTTTCATATTTAATTACAGTACAGAATTTTACATTTTACAATAAAACACTTAAAATTACAGCAAATATCTCTGATAACAGGTGCAAGTATATTTTGAGTGATTAATGGATCTCTGGATTAGTGAATTATTTGACAAACTAAATTGTGTTATCAATTACTTTATTTAATGGCTAATTAATGCTTATTTATTTTAAAAGTGTATAAATTATTTTTTTTGTTTTATTTGGTTTGATTTAATTTAGAAAATCAAATGATTTTTTTTTTAAAGAAAAGATTTCTTGAATATTTGTTACTTAATTATCTGAGTGCGAAGGGTGGAGCTAACCTTTGGAGGATAAGGTGACCTCTTGATTGATGGAAAGGAGATGTATTTAAGTGATAGTCAGTAATAAAATATATTCTGCTTCTGCCACTTCTTCTATGTACATGGTTTTTTCCAATCTCTTCCAGAAATCAAGTTGGTTAAACTTAAAAGTATAATTTTCTTTTTAAACATTATTATTTTATAAAATTTAGTATTGGAATTCTAGCTACCAGACAACTTTAAAAAAAATGTCAGGCTAATTTTTTTTACAAGGTATATTTTCTTCACTTTCCACTCAATTAAATTTTAAATTAACATTATCATTTGAAATGTATTTATATGCTTATAACTTAAATCTACTTTATTTGCCTGTTTTTTATTGTTAAGGAGAAAATGAAATTGTGTGAACTTTATAATCTTTTAAGAAAATTTATGAAGGACTGTTTAACAAAGCCTATCATAGACTCTAAGTTTAAATTCTTTTATAATTATATAAAAGTTAAGTTAAAATGAGAGGATGTGTGTATAATTTATTGTGCTATATTTTGAACTACTATGTGATAATAACTATGCTTATCATTCATGTTTATAAAATATTTTATTAAAGAAGTGAATATGTGAATCACAAAAAATTAATTAATAATTAGTATTTATTTAATGTGTACTTGATTTAAGTTGAATAGAAGGACATTAATATTATATATTTCTTGTTCTCCTCTGTATGTGGACATCTTATAAAAGAAAAATATTATTATCTAAGGAATTGAAGATTTTCCATGAACAATTAGCAACGGACCAAAATAATTGTATTCATGCTGACTTATGAAGTTTATAGGAAGCTGATGTTCTTTTGGAAGACTGCTAAAGTTATTACTAAGTTGAAAATTTCCAGAATTAATTAAATGGTCAATATCAAACAAATACGTAGCTGAAATTATCTATCCATTATCTCCGTTATAATAAAAGGTTTATTACTCATGCATTGTATTAGTGAGCTTAATTACCTATGGTTAAAAACATTTGAGATTGCTTAATTAAATCCAAATTGTGAATGTATATCCTATAGGAATTTGTCTTCATGTTTTATTAGCACATACTCATTTTAAAATCATCATCCTTATCTTCGCATCATTCAGGAGACTTTATATTAAAATCTTTGCAAGTGAAATTTTTTTTAAGTGAAAGAAGAGTAATTTTTTTGTGGGTTATTGATATATCATAGACAGATAGATAGGTTTATTTATTTATTTTCTTATTTATTTTGTGCTATGTTTTTGACTTCAAGAACGTCTCAGGTAGCATATTACAAGTTGCAATACATCGGTAATTGATCATTATTTAAATATAATTTCTTATGTGGGTTATATATATGCTTTTCGTGTGTTTTATTGAAGGGAGGTATTTCTCTATTTAATGTCTCGAAGTGAGCAATTGGCTTAGAGAGTAGTAAATGTATGAAAGATAAATATTGTTGTCAGAAATGGTGAAACTCCATTGACAATAATTACTGCAATTTAAAATTTTAAAACAGCTAATAGTTTGTCATAAACTAAAAGTTTTTATTTTCAATTCACCATTTACTTTACTGTAACATTTGCGTACTATATAATTTGAAATTATTTACACGCACTTATTTATACATATGGGTGTCTGTATTATGCAGTTTATTTCATATATAATTAGTAAATATTCAGTTTCATGACTTTGTTTCTCTCTTTTGGTTTCAGATAATGTCGTATGCTAAAAGAAATGAAAGAATTAGGGACCTATCTGTGTGTGATTTTATTTTCCAATGTTAGAATTAAATGTATTAAGTAGCTGTGAGAAAGAAAGTTATTAATGATATGTTCTATGTTGATTGGGATTGAAAACTCTCTCCCTTAATATATCTGAGTATTTGCCATGAGTGAAGTATATTTCCAGATTACGTATTTATGTATTATAAAAATGATATTTTATGAAGTTGAGTAGTGTATTTCCCTTTTATTCTGGTGATGAGACTGAGTTCCACACTAATAGTATACCTCAAAGTTAGGTGGGGAGTCATTATTCATCGTTAGATTTATTAGTCAAGAAGCTTGTTTATTCCTCATGTGCTTAATTTTTTTTTGAATATATCTTTTTGTTATCATAGAATCATAGCTATATGTAAGTTGGTGGTTAAATAAATGGTAAGACTAAATTCTTTATGAATATTTAAAGCGGAAATAATGTTATATTTGTTGGTTGGTTTATGGCATTATCCGTATTATGACACTTATTTAGTAACTCATAAGTAAACCAACAAGATGTAAATAAATTGATTCTATCTTAATTATAGCATAAGATGTGGCTCACATGTAATGCAAATAAGTTTGCAGACATGAGAGTATAGTACTATTAAATTTATACATCAGGAATTAAATATTCTGGATTATATCATGTTAGTTTACTGCAAGCTTTAAATCATCAAATCATCAGAATGATTTTTTATTTTATTTTGAATGTGTGAAAAGTATAGCTATTTAAAAGGATTATTTGATTGAGTTATTTAAGGTTACTCTCTTGACAGCCAAAGTTATTAATTTGTTTTATCCCAATAAATGATAGTGTGATCTCTCCAACTTGTATATTTGTGCCCATAATAAGATATTTATTTATCCAGTGTTGTTTGCTAATAAAAGATGTTAGAGTTAATTAACAGCCTAAATATATTCGAAGTTAGAATATGAGGGCATTATTTTATTTGTTTATTCAGGTCTTATAAATGTCTAATCAATAAATAATAAAGTGTATAATAAAAAGAGATATCAAATCCAGATTGGCAAATGTATTTGTAAATTTAGGAATTAGGACGAATAGTCCCAATGTGAACTAATTATATTTATTTTGATTGCAAATGTAAATAAATGCTTTATTTATTTATTCAAAACTTTGTCTCGAGTTATTCTTATATGCATTCGTATTCTAGTTTCCACATTCCACATATCTATTACAACATAAATGCACTACTTTATAAATTTGATAATGAACATACTTAAATCTGATAATATTGTTCTCTTGATCCAAACATTATATGAAATACTTTACCATTTGGTAAACTTATGAAGAAGGTTGTATACTCAGTTTATTATTTAGACAATGATGTGAGATTAAAAGGTACCCTGTTTCCTTCATTATCTAATTGCTAGTCCAGTGAAACATCATTCAACTCATTCCATTATTTTTTATTATTATAATAGTTATAAGTTATTGTATAATAGAATTTCTTTAATCAAATTGTATTAAAGATTCCCTGAGATCTTATTTCATAGTTCCAACTTAATATTAATTTAGCTATTTAAATTAAGACGTGCTAGATAGTAGAGTTATTTAATATCATGTTTTTTTTTCTTTTAAAGTTATATTGTAGCTATTATAAGAGTGTATTTGGATGATGGAAGAGATCGGATTGAAATTATAGTTTATTAGCTTGAATAAATGAAACTTTATTGATTTCTATCATCTGGTTGATTAATAAATGAGGCATATATCTTATTTTAATGATCAATAGTATTTCTTCCTTCATTTATTTATATTTTATATATTCTTGACTTTCTACAACCCTCCACTGAGCTATGTTATAAGTCAGGCATAAATACAAGAGTCTCAGTACTAATTTAAAGCAAAATAAAGTTGTTAATTTATTCTATTCATTAATAGAATTGGCGCTCTGGGCATTTGTTAATATAATGTGCAGGATCGGTGTTAAGTAGGGGAGGTTATAATATATATGAAAGCAGTCCACATCTAAACAATATCAATAACACTAAACAATCTCAATTTATATAGATATACTGGAATGAAAGCAATTTATTACGAAATGAGTATGATGATGTGTGGAGAATGTAAGAGTAGGAGACTGAATAAGAAGGAATGGATATTTTCTCTAATTATTTAACACAATTACTGTTAACATTGTTTGCTTGACAAATAAGTCATTAAATGATTTATCATTTCAGTTATTGATTATTATAGGAAATACAATTAAAAAATCTAACAATCAGCATTTACTATTTTACAATGGATGCCATCAGATGAACACTCAAACTTGGAATAAGAGAGACCAAAGCTGGATTTTTTAAAATATTCTATACACATTAGTTAATGAATACCTGCCTATCTAATATTTTTAAAAATAACATGTCAAATAAAAATGACTAAAATACCTTTATTTGAAATAAAAATTAAACTAATATACACTTACTTGTTTGTATAGGGTTTTTTTTTTTTGGTTACTGATCTTCAATATCCATCACAGTCACCATGAATTTTTAATACACATTCATCAATATTTTTACTTAACTTTGCTAGATGATTAATAGAAATATTGACTCATGAGTGTAGGATCTTTTTTGTTAATTCTTCTAAATAAAATTTCACAAAAAAGATTTATTAATAATTAAAATGATATACACATTTTCTCCATTTTAAATGTATTATTTTTGTAATATATTAGATTTATTTTTCTGTTTCAAGATATATACAATATAAAAATTGGAATTGCAGCCCTATAGGTAGTAAAAAATACATATGCTTCCATGATAAATTAATCTACTCTGAATAAATAACTTAGATATTGTGTTGATAAAATTATTTATCATTCATTTTTACTTCTTGCTTTTATAGTTTATTTGTACAAATAATATAATTAACGAATATATTTTTTTTATTTTTTTTATTTTTAATAACAAACAAACAATAACTTTTATCAAAAAGTTAAACACAACTAAATTAGTTTTAAATCATACTTTATTGCGAATAAAAGACTAAATTATATTAAAACAGGTAAAACTAACTATATGTATTGCCACTAATAGCAAGCTAGAGTAATCAATGGATTCCAGAAGGCTTGTGCATAAAAACCCCATCGAGTGTCTACTCATCCAATATCCCCAGACTAGAAACTTGCTTGTGGCCTTTATCAATGAGGAGCCTTGGATCTGAGAGCACTCCACTTAGATCTTAGGATCTAATGCAACCCACCAGCAGCCATTTTTATCTCTACTTAACTACAAAACCATGAGTCTTAAACTGAAAACACCTTAATATTTTCAATCCAAGCTCATTAGCTTATATAGTCATATAGGTCTGAATTCAGTTCAGTACCTATACATTTTGGTGTCTTTGGTTCTTTAATAACCATAGCCACCACTATCCTATTAGGCAGGATTGGTTTTAAGCCAATAAACATCACATGATCACCATTTCTTATGCTTGCTTATAACTGTTATTAAAACAGGCAAAAGTCACTATATGTGTTGCCACTCACAGCAAGCTAGAATAATCAAGGCTTGTGCATAAAATCCCCATCTAGTGCCTATTCATCCAATATCTGGCTTGTTGCCTTCATCAGTGCGGAGCCTTGGCTCTGAGAGCACTGCCACCTAGATTTTAGCATCTAATGCAACCCTCCAGCAGTCACCTTTTATCTCTACTTAACAAAAAACTATGAGTCTTAAACTGAAAACACCTTAATATTTTCAATCCAAGCTCATTAGCTTATATAGTCATATAGGTCTGAATTCACTTTAGTACCAATTTATTTGCTATGTCTTGATATTTTTCAGTAAAGTTTCTAATCACTGAATTTGATTGATTGCTTTCTATGAAACATGAATCAAAAAAATTTTCTTGATTAATTTTAAATAAATTAGTTTCCTTTTCAATATTAATTTTAAGTACAGTTGCATAAATATTTTTATTCCCATTTTCAAATTTTTTTAGAGATAATATTGTTAGACTGTCTTGATCAAGTTTTTGAAATAGTTATGTTTGAAGTTTTATTTATTGTTATCTTAACAATATCAAAATTAAAGCTTGCTTTTTTAAAATCTTATTTTTGGAATTTACATTCATTATCTTTTTATCTAGATCAAAATTAAAACTGGAATCTTCTAAAATTAAAAATTCTTTAATATTATCTAAATTAAAATTGAAGCTAAAACTTTCTAACATTAAAAAAAAAACACTTTCAATATCTATAATTATTAAAAAAAATAGCTTAAAGAGTTTACTTTGTATAAAAAGTTAAGTATTTACTGGTACAATTTTCACTGCCAAACTCTTAATAAAATTGCTCTAAAACTGATTCAAAGAGGAGTTGATTTGATAGCTGACTTTCCCTGAAAAGCAGGAAGATGAAATTAAATTATGACATAAACTGTTTATATATATATATATATATATATATATATATATATATATATATATATATATATATATATAACTTTCAGTTTGAATAGAGCTTTCAGTAAAATTAAGTTATTTTTTAGCTTAACTGTTATTTGAAATATTGTTAATTAATAAAAGTAATAAAAGTCCTTTTTATGTATTACTACTACTACTATTATTATTATTATTATTATTATTATTATTATTATTATTATTATTATTATTATTATTATTATTATTAATAGTAATAATAAAAAGTCAGATGTCACATGACTTATATATAGCTTACAATTACCAATATGTAAACTTAAGAGTATGCTAACGCTCTAAACAAGCATTTTTTTATTATGATAAATGCTACTACAAGAGAAGGCATTCAAATCATCTTTATCTTAGATTGTCCCCATCCCCATATCGGTTTCGACCTATGGGTCTCTTCAGTGAGGAGTTGGGACATTAGATTCAAAAAACCAACTCAAGCTAAGCATTTATTATTATTATTATTATTATTATTATTATTATTATTATTATTATTATTATTATTATTATTATTATTATTATTATTATTATTATTATTATTATTATTATTATTATTATTATTATTATTATTATTATTATTTTTATTATATGGATAGCTTTTTTTGGTACTTACATATTAGTTCTGTGACACAGCATGTATTAGATCTGTGGCATCTTTTCACAACCACAATGAATCTATCATTGCGATTAAGTTAAATAATTCCAATTAAATCCTGGTATTTTGTTGTCTGATGTTGCAGCAGAATGTGGTCTCCCAATATTGCTTATTGTATCTCTGATCTTTCTTATCTTATTTTACCAGTTATTTATTGTCAAGATTTCATTCTGACAACAGCTTTCTGCAATCACAGTCATTTTGGAGGGAAACAGTGTAAAATTGTAATGTCAAATCTCCATCTTGTCCAGAAAATTTAATTAACATATTATCTGGACAATAAGTAACATATGTGTATATTTTATGTTTTCATGAATAATATGTTAGAAATTTTGATAATTTAATAATACTTTTTCATATCAATTTTGTATATATTTATTAAAAATGCCGTATTATTTTTTTTTAATTATATATCACAGAATTGAATAAAAGTTACTTTCTTATATATTTTGTGGAGAAATTGTTTTTATTTTTTTTTAACTTTTTGAAAAAAAATGTATATCTATTACTAACCAAATCCTGATTACATGATACTTTGTGCTACCATGCAATCATTTTATAGAGAAACTGTGTAAAATTTAAATGTAAAATCTCCATCTTGTTCTGAAAATTTAATTAACATATTACTTATTGCAACAATTCCTGATATATATTGCATGGTAAGTAACATATGTGCATATTTTATGTTTTCATGAATAATATTTTAGAAATTTTGATAATTTAATTGTACTTTTCCATGTAAATAAATTTTGTCTCTTTTTATTGAAAATGTGGCATGTATTTCAATTTTTTAAATTATATATAATAGAATTGCTTAAAAATTAGCCCATTAATACCTATTAAATGTATATTTGCATATTCAAAAATTGTTGAAATTTACCATTTTTATGGCTTTTTGCTTAATGGGATTTCGTATTAATTGTTACTAACGTTTTTTTTGCTTAATGGCATCTTGTATTAATTGCTTTTAAATGGTTTTTAGTTTGTAATATATTTATGATAAAATATGTTAAAAAATTGTTGAAATTTACCAATTTTATGGTTTTTTGCTTAATGGCATCTCGTACTAATTTCTGAAAAATGTTTTTTAGTGTGTAATATATTTATTGTAAAATATGTTTAAAAATTGTTGAAATTTACTGAATTTATGGCTTTTTGCATAATGGCATCTCATAGTAATGGCTTAAAAATGGTTTTTAGTTTGTAAAGTATTTATGGTAAAATACGTTAAAAAATTATTGAAATTTACATAATTTTATGTCTTTTTGTTTAATGGCATCTCATATTAATTGTTTAAAAATGATTTTTAGTTTGTATTAGTCCTGTGACATGGAGCACATATTGGACCTGCTGCAACTTTTCACATTTGTATCAATCTGCCAATAACTTTGTAAATCTTGGAAAAATATCATGTGCAAAAGATTCATATACACTTTATTTCCATAAATTTTTGTGAAAATATCATGTATATAATCTGCACACATGTTATTTTGGTCAGATCACAAGATTAAAAAGTTATAAGTGGATTGATATGAATGTGACAAGTCGCAGCAGTCTAATACATGGTCCGTGTCACAGGACTAATACATAAGTATCCTTTTTTTTAAAAAAAAAGCCTTTACTAATAATATAAAACTTAAAAAATTAAATTTCACCATTAGCATGAATAATTACTAATAAATATTATTAATGTATAATCATATGAGTGTTTAATAAAAAAAACATTAATAATTTTACAAAAATACATAATTCTAAAAATGTAACTTTTATTTTACAAACTTAAATTTTTTTTTACCAAATTGTGAGAAAGTGGGTGCATCTCATCCAGTGATACCTTCCATCTACAAATAGAAATAGAAATTAAATTGTATATGTATTACTGTTAAAAATAAACCATTAAATTGCTCAAATTCATATTCGGCAGGTGACTTATAATAGACAGTACCACACAAATTCTAGTCAGAAGAGAACTGGGAAAGGTGTAAAACAATTTATTGCATTGTCCACTAAAAAATATAATTGGTGTCTGATTCAAATCATTTAACAAATTGTGCATTTATTTAAACAATTATTTAATATTTGATAAATTTTACAAATGCTGTGTTTTAGATTGTAATAAATTATAGATATTAAATAACCTTTCCTTATGAGTGCCATTAAACAGAGATGCAAGGATACTCTTTCCCCAGACATAAGATAGAAACATTAAGGAAATAAGAACCACCATCTTAATTTCCAAACTCAAATGTAATTATATGAGCTTATATAAATCAACATCTATTAATATTAGCACACGTTAAATTTAAAAATTTCAGAAGTGCTAATAAAAATATTAAAAATAAAAAAATAGATTTAAAGTGAATGATTTATAAATTCACACTTACTTCTAGACACTTAAGATTGGCTCATATAATTACATTTGAGTTTGGAAATTAAGACAGCCACTCTTATTTCATTAAAGTCTTGATCTTGTATCTAGAGTGAGAGTACCCTTGCAGATTGAACATCTCTGTTTAATGGCACTTGTGAGGAAAGGATTATTACTTTCTATGGTTTATTATTATTAAGTTGTTTTAAATAAATAACATATTATTTATTCAATGATCATCATTATTCAAAAAGTACTTTGTGAAAATATCAGCTACCTGTGGAGGATATTTTTTTTTGATTTTTGTTTTATGGAGAAAACAAAAAAAATATCATTAGCAGCCATTTGCATAACCATTCTAATTCCAGAAAAAATAAACAAAAAAGGAAGTCAAAAATTCAAAAAATAAAATATTTATAAAATAATTTTGTAACAACTATACAAACCAATCTGTGAAGACAAATATGTTTTTATATATCACATGTCAATTCTTTTATTTAATTATATGGCATCTTGTGATGCTATTTTTTTTATTTATTTTGCAACATCAGTTTCATCATGTTTTGATGTCATATAAATTAAATTTATCATTATTTTGATACTCATTAATATAAACTAGATATGTAATTACCTGAACCACAGAAAATTTTTGTTATAAACATAATTGTCTCAGAGAAAAACTTTCAAAAATATATAGTAAAATAGGTCAAGAGAAAAAGATAATAGTTGTTGATGATAATTAATGAAAATAGTAGTTAGATAAACATTAAGTGTTTAAATAAATCAATTATTTTATTTAGTGCAAAGTTTTATAAACTGTAATAGCTAAACAGCATTAAGCTGTTGCACATGCGCTTTGCAGATTATAACTATAAATGACTGAATGGCCATTCTATCTTTTCCCAAAGACTTTATCATGTGTTTGAAGTGTTTGTATTCAGTCATTTATAGTTAAAATCTGCAAAGCGCATGTGCAACAGCTTAATGCTGTTTAGCTATTAAGTATTTAAGAATATTTATAAACACAATTTTCTTTCTCAATGGAATTATTATTTTTATTAATTAATTTATTGTAAAAAATCACTTTTGAACATATTGTTTGGATATTACAAGTTTCGGACTAATAGGTATTTATATTAATCATACACTAACCACTGTATATATATATATATATATATAAAAGAAAGAAGCTGAAAAAATTTAATGTACTGATTTGTTTAACTCAAAATAATTTATGAAGAATACATTCAAAATGTTTTAGCCCATGGTGGGGAACATTTGGCACTCAGTCCTTATATAGCCCCAAAAGTCATTTTGTCTGACTTACCAAGGCAACCACAGGCAGGACTTGAAATTCAATAAATCTAGTAACTTTTTGTAAATCAACAAAAGTGTAAATTATATGGCTCCACATACAGGAAAGACCTTAAGAGTCAGTGATGCAAATATGGAATAAGTTCCAAATTCAGAATTCAGGATTAAACAATCTTGTTGCTGCCTATATAAACTGGATAGCTATCGACACTTAAGTTATGCAACATCCTACAAAGCAAAATAATCTCATTTCTGATGATACATATTGGATAGTTATTAAATCTTGAGTGGTGCAACATTCTACAAAAGGTGACCACTAAGAAAATAATCTCTACATTGGCAACTACTGGGATAAAGCAAAATAATTTTGTTGCTAGCTACATGCACTGCATCGCTATTAAACCTTAAATTATCTCACATCGTACAAAGAGTGATTGCAAAACAAAATAATTACATGTCTGATGATACACATCAGATATTTTAATTAAGTCTTAAGTGATATTCCATAAATAGCAACTCTGAAACAAAATAATTTTATCATTGACAAATGCAATGACAAAGCAAAGTAGACTTATTGTTGATGACACTGCTTGAGTTCTGTAAATATCACATAAGCAGTGATGAATTTCACATACTGAGGAAATTTGCATCTTTGTTTGGAGAAATTGATTGCTGTGAGCATTTCTTCTCAAAACTTAGCATTGCAAAGAATCAATTGCATTTGCAACTAACACAAATTCTGGAAAAGTAGTAATGAATAGCAATATCACTAAAGATGATGACGACTATTATTATTATTATTGTTATTGATTTTGTTTGTTGTGTTGTTGTTATTATTATTTTCTTCTTTTAATTTTGTTTGTGATCTATTTAGAATAAAATATATTAAATTGAACCACTTGTGCTAGAGTTTAAATTCAAACTAATACTGTAAATTTTTAAATATATTTAATACCCATTGCATCATTTATTTTAAATGACACAATAAAATATATACTTTTTTTCTGTTCTTTTATCAATGCCTTTTTATCAATATGTTTCTACAATTTGGCTGCTACATCTTTTAAGCATTATAAAATACAATTATTTGCATTATTTATGGTGTATTTATGCATACACACATATATAATATACAATTCTGTTTTATCCTTATTATATATTTAATATGGATGGTATACACATATATAATACATTCATATTTTTTTTTTAATTTAAAATTTTCTGTAAAAGTTATTGAAATATATGTATACAATAAACAAACAATGAAAAAATGTGTTTGGGCATATTTAACAATCTGAAGAAGGCTGGTGGCCAATCAAAATTTCTCAGAAATATCTTCATAGAAGAGATTGTTAAAAGAATAAGAGGAAGGGTATAATTGCTGGATTTGACATATATAATTTATCATAAATTTTTCTACATAAAAAACTAACAGGTAAATAGGTAAATAGATATGCAAATTGATTTTTGTCAGATAAGTGGATATAAAGTGGATGAGTGATAATAAATAGATAATTAGTATGTGGCATGATTAAAATCTCTACAAGACCACCCTCAGAATAATGAAGATTATACTAATTTTCTGCAAGATATCGATTTGCAATACTGTGATTAAATAGTTAAATAAGTTAGTTACCTGAATATTTGCTTGGAAATATTCAATTATCAACAGTGTCACTCAGATGAGAATCATGGATAACTGCAATAACTACAACAACAATATACCTTTTGAAGGTCTTTATTACCCATGGTTTTTTAAAACATTTTCCATGTAGTTTTAACCAATTATTGTATATTGGATGGCTAGCAAGTATTGTTATGGATAGGTTTACTTATGACAACCCTCTAGCTTTCCTAAATTAAGCAGTGGCAACGGAACATACTAGATACTTCAACTGTTCAAAATTTACAATTCCCTTTTTAAAAAAAATCAAAGGGCGTTACCGATAAGGTGTTAGTTTTAATAGTTGCTACATTTCTCTTATTAATATAATATTTTGAATTTATTTTACTTTATTTTGCCTACGCATTTTTATACAATAAATTAATCAAATGATTTATAACTCAAGACTTCCTAAGAATATTGAACACCAAAATGAGAAAATTGTACCACATTTTATAATCCTTGAGTTTCAGATTCTTCTATTTTTCGACTGTACTAAATTATGCGAGGAATTTCTGAATTAATTTCCAGTTTAGAAAACAAAGTCAAATTAGTGAAGTCATGTTTCATGTCCTACGTATATGTTCAAACATCTTATGATCTCCTGATCACCACACTGCTTAATTATTGTTTTTATTTTTTACAACTTATGTAATACTAATAATAAAAGATTATAACGAATCTTTTTAATTAAATAATTAAAATTAACTAAATAAAATCTTGCCTAAATTCAAGTGAATATTTATGTTGTAATTATTATTTACGAATAGATCGTGTATGTATGTATTTGTTGTGACAGTCAGTCAGTTACACTTTTTTTTTATTGAATGTTTTAAAAATAGTATATGCACGTGCATTGTAAATGTGTTAAATTTATGTATGTGTAAGAAATGATGTGTATATATATATGTATAATCAAGTTACAGATAATAAATGAAATTATTTAAGAATTTGTCAAATTTATCTCAAGATATCAAATTGTCAATTAATGAAAGCTAGAAACTTGTTCACAACTTAGCTTCCAATTGGCTTATTGATGACAGCTTTCAAATAATTCTACTTAAAACAATTAAAATAATGCTAAAGGTCAGTTAATGTCAAAGACCTGTTTGCCCATTGGCACTGCTATGCCGACAAAGCACCCCATACAGAGAAAATGACAGTTGAAGCATCCTAAGAAAACTAGTAACCTGTTGATATCAATAGAAGCTGGCCGGAAATATATTTACTACTTGCTATCAATATACAGACGGAGTTTATTTTCTTTTATAACCTTCAAAGGTTTGAAGAAATGAAAGTTTCAAAATAAATTATCGCTCCCTATTGTGAAAATCGAAAAAGAATATCATTTTTGCTTTCCAAATATCAATGTTAAAATCATATCAAATTAAGATCCATTGAAACATTAGTTCAGAAACATGACAATTTTACCCCCCCTCCCTTTGTCAAAACCTGTTTGTTTGTTTTTTCACTTCTCACAGTCTCAAGAAAATTGATATCTTGTAATCAACAATCACACACATAAAAAAATATTATTGGGGAATGCATCTTATAGAATCTCAAATACCTTTTGTTTAAGAAATTAATTATTACTTATTATCTATGCTTCTATGTTATTAATATACATTCTCATGTTGTAACGATTAGAAATGATTAGCTTTTTTATTGATGACTGAAGTTTCAAATCTTTAGTGGAGATTGGATTTTTTTTTTGTTACTGAGGATTTTTGTAAAGAAACAATATTTCTTTTGTTTATCTAACATTGAACTGTTAATAAGTATTTAATTCACCTTAATCATAAATACTGCTAAAGGATTATCATGTTTCCACAAATTCTGAGCTCAGAATTTTTTTTTTACTTTAAATATATGTATACTGCAAAAAAAGATTGTATTTGGACATGATGAATATAAAATCAAGGAGCCATCATTTGTACTATTCAACATCAAATTCTTTTTCTCTTATTATAGTTTTGCCACCTGGTGCAAGCTTCAGTAGATGCCATATGGGAGTGCTTATTAAATTCCTTTCTTATGCAGTATTCTTGGATAAGGCAATCCTGGATAGGGACTTAATAAGAACTACCATATGGAATCTATTGATTGTTTAATACTTACCCTTGGTGGCAAATATGCACTGAGAAAAAAAGAATGTGTTGCTGAACAATATGATGTAAGCAAGGGTGATGTGATGTCTTACTGATTTTATACTAATCCCAGCCAATAAATAAAAATGTTTATAGTTATTAAAAAGCTAAGAAGAATCATAATATATAGATAATGAACTGTTTTCAGATCCATACAACTATACAGACAATTTAAGTTGGATTGGAAACATTAACATTTTTTTTCCAATTTAGCTGACAGTTTGATAGAGAACATGAAATAATATATGATTGTTGGAGAAAAGGTGCATTTGATATAAAAATTCTAAATGCATTGCTCTCAGATCCAGAAGCTCCTCACCAAAGCAAGCTGTAATCTGGAAATTAGTCTGGTAATTTTGAGTAGTACAGCTCTGGATACAGATTTAATAAGCACTACCACCTGGCATCTATTGGTTATTAAAGCTTATTAAGTGCAAAAATGTAGTGATACATACACAGTTTTAGGGTGCATTAAAATGTTATTGTTTGTAATCATATAGTGCACTAATATTTTAGATGGATCTCTTTTGCCATTATTTGGATGGCTCAGTAATTATGATTAAAAATATTGGTAGTGTAAAATACTCGAGCACCACCTTATCGAGCCATATTTCTATTTAGATAATTGGTGAAAAGTTTTAGATAATAGTATATGTATTATTGCACTAATAATAAGCAACCACAATAATTGATGACTAAAAAAAATATGTTTCTATATATAAGGAAAAACCTCTTTAAATAATATACAGAAAAGATAAAAAATTTGTAGTCATCATTTTAAAGAGAAAGGTGAATACATTACTCACTAGACTAATAAACTACTAATTCTTAAGGTGTTAGCATATTTTTATTTATTTATTCTTCATTTACTTTAGAATGCCTATATATTTTTTACTACTCAATAATTGTGTTAGCTTTAGATGGCTATCTGAAAAAATATACATACATAACATATATTTGCATACTGTGATGCATATGGAAATTCAGATTTTTTTTCCATGTTGTTTCTACAGAAAATATTTATTTATAAATGAATAATGTAAAAAAGAATTAACTGAATCAACTATACTTTCATTCCTTTGTGACAGTCCTTAAAATGTCTAAACAGAGCAAATTCTACATTCATTCCATGCATTCTTCTTTTTGCATGTATTATAACTATGATTATTCACCCAGTTAAAGGGTGTGCATGGGTTGTTCACTAACATACATGATCCAGTATTGTGAATTTCTGAATTCAAGAGTTGTAGTTAGTTATTAATTAAAATATCAAACAAGTTTATCTGAAGAAAGAATTGTATTCATGCATCTGAGAATACTCTTTATATATATATATGATATATATATATATATATATATATATATATATATATATATATATATATATATATATATATATATATATATATATATATATATATATACAATTAAGCATCCCATGATCACCATACTAGCACATAATTGTTATTAAACAAGGCAAAACTCTCCATACAGTAGTGCCACCCTGTACCAACCAGAGGATTCCAGACCTGTATGACTATATAAGCTATTGAGCTTAGATTGAAAATATTATTGTATTTTCAATTTCATTCTCATAGTTTTGTAATTAAGTAGAGATAAAAGGTGGCTGCCAGAGGGTTGCATTAGATCCTAAGATCTAGGTGCAGTGCTCTCAGATCCAAGGCTCCTTACTGATGAAGGCACAAGCCAGAAATTAGTCTGGGGATATTGGATGAGTAGACACTCGATAAGGATTTTATGCACAAGCCTTCTGGCATCCATTGATTACTCTTGTTGGCACAGGGTGGCACTACTATATGGAGAGAGTTTTGCCTTGTTTATACTTACAATTATGACACTCAAAAATAAAAACTGCCTGACATAATATGAAAACATCATCCAAGTAAGATGTTAAAAAATTTTAGGTTATGGACTTAAATTGATTTTAAATATTGACCTTTGCTTGACTACTTCCTGTTGTCAACCACATTTAAGTGAAGCAAGATTTCATAAATTGAAAGATTCTTGTGTCAAATTTTGTGAAGTAAAAGAAAATGCAAATAAATAAATAAATAAATAAAAAACAAAAACAATTGCCTGAAAAGTAGATATATTTTTTTCTCTAAAACTAAATAAATACTAGAATTACAAATGAAGTGAGGTTTATTATAAATAAAAAATGAAGTCCATATTTATGTTCAATTATAGGTAATTCAGGTTTATGCCCAAACAAGTTATCAATATGCAGAAGAAGTAGAGATGGTTTATAAAAAATATACAGAATGATTATATAGATGAACTTGATTATGGAGATGGAAATGAGATGAGATGGATTAAATCTACAAAAAAAAAGTGGGGAATTATAATTTTTTTTAAAAGGGAAGCTAAATCCAAATGAATATAGATGTGTGTAAATAAAGATAGGGCAGAATAAAATGTTTATCATTAACAAATATATGCATTTCAGAATAGTAAGATTTATAATACATTCAACAATAGATATGATCATAAAGAAATTAAGTATGAGACACAGCAGACGTAAGGCAAAGCTATTAAGAAAAAATTTAAAAGCAGTTATTACCCTTAAGCCAACAAATATTCTTATGAATATGAACTAAAACTTGCAAATCATTTTAATAATGTTGATGATGATTTAGACTTGAATGAGTTATCTTCTTCCTGATCAAGGAATCTCATATTATATTAAGAATTGCTACACAGATTAGAATTTAATAAATTATCAACTGAGATAATTTATTGGAAAAGAAAGTTTGTAATATTAATTTAGAAGAACAGAATAACTGATGCTCTATAAAATAGTATGGGAAAAAAGCTAAGGATGAGATTAAGAAATATAATTGTGAAGTGACAAAGAAAGTTTCAAAATAAAAGTCTAAAAACATAAAACAGCATTAACTTATTTCAACCCTAAGAAGAATGGATAGAAGTATTATAAAAAAGAGATGATATGAAATGTGTAGAAAATTTTTGCAAATAATTTTATAGTAATAAAGAACTAGAAAGCGACACAATACCCATAATTACAACAACATCTTTTGACATTCCAATTATGTTAAATAAATGACTGAATTATGCAATTTAATCTATGAATAGTGGAAAAGCTTGAGGAAATAATGAAATTTTAAAAAATTCAATTTATTTATTAAATCCTGTTAAATATTTATTATTAATATTTACATGTAAAAGTCCATAATTTTTAAAATTATCTATAATCCTTTGCATGGGAGTTTTATTTATTAATGAAGATATTTATAAATATATTATATTTTCAGTTTTTATACATATAAAATATTAATGTTTTATCTACTTCTCTTATATAATATACGCTATAGACATAAATTCATAAGTGGCAGATATGTGCACAGAAATAAAGATTTTATATAAAGTATTAGATAGGGGTTATTTTAAATGCTTATTTTATAAGTAATTTAGTTTTTATTAAAAAATATAAATGTAACTTATATAGTTTTTTTTATTTTAAAAAATTATAATTCTGTATTTAAATTAATATTATTGTGTTAGATAAATGCTCTTCGAGAGTTTTTATTACTGAGATTGAACGTTAGAAAAGCTTAACATATTTGAATCGATCAGTGTTGTTTTTTTGTCTTTTGAAAAAAATAATTTTAAAGCATTGACAATGTACTCTTTTTTATTGCATTTTTTAAACCTTTTTTTTCCTTTGGCAATAAATAATCTGCTTTCAGAAAATGAATTTAGAAATATACATCTACCCTAAGAAGTTTTGCAAAAATCATAAGTTGTAATATCAAGATTATTTTAAATTCTACATATATTTGTTTGGTATCATTATTTTCTCATTTTATACTTTAGAGTATAAATTAATAGTGGCTCCATTTTTAATTTAAAAGTGAATTAGACAAATATTAATACTAGATGGTGTGATTTCAGTTGGAATGCCATTTCTAATTGTTTAATTTACCTGATTATGGTATGGCTGAAATGTATCAAAACATACATGGAAAATCTAAACTCTGACAAATGATTTTTTAATTGTATATATATAAAGCTATATTAGAAGCAAAATTTATAATATTAAGATAAAATGGAAGAAACGTATATTATCATAATGAATTAATAGTACTACATATTATCATAATGAATTAATAGTACTACATATATACAAATTATATACATGGCAATGTAAATAAGTATATATAGGCTATAGTTAATTATAAAAAACAAAACAAAGGTTATCAATGCAAATGATGTTTATTATTAAAACTGAAGTTAAAGAGAAAGAAACTATGGTTGCAAATCATCCTTAGGTGGTTTATCAGTAATAAGCAACCATATATTAATATTTAATATAAGTATATTATATATACTTAAACTACATATAATTAAGAGGGATTTGAACTCAGACTGAAGTGATCATGAGTTCAAATCCCTTTTAATTAACCAGATATTAAATTAAATATTTCAATATAATATATGGCAGAGTCATATATGATTATCTCTAAGATCATAAAAACAAAAGTTTTATGCTATAGTATTTCCTAGTGCTTATCATTGATTTGAAACATTTGACTAATTTGTGGACAAAAATTAAAATGTGATTCCTGGCAAGATGTATTTTTTATATGGGCACAATGTTTATAAAATATAATTGAATACTTATTAAAGGTAGGAGAAAAGTTTAATAGTTTGGAAAATCATGTAATGTTTGAGCAGCACATGGAACAGGTTGTCCTTTTATTATTAGAAATCATTGCCTCTTGAGGATATCATTCTCCTAATATGCTAAATTTCACAGCTCTAAAATTTAGATTAATTAAGAGATCTGGGTGAAGTGAACTGTCTTTTTCATTTTCATTGTTAAAATACTTGATTGTTTTGAAAATTATGTTGCATCAATATTAATATTACTAATATTCAAAGGAAACTTGCACATAAGATCATTTGACATTTTAGCATCAAAATAATAAGCAGTTTTCATCCAGAAATATTTATCTATTTAGTTCATCATATTACCATCACTCTAAATCACTTATACAGTAAAACAGAATGTTTTTTTTCTAGGAATGTCATGTGACTTGAACCACAAAGTGATAGATGAAAACATTAAGTTGTTACTTGGGAATTTTCAACACTTGTCTCAAATCATAATTTTATTAATTGTTTCACAAAAATTAGTGTGGCTGCCGTGTTTTTTTTTGAAATTAAAATTTCTTTGATTTCATTTTAAAATTTCAGAAAAACTAAATGGATTATGCATGTGCCAATACAATCATTTTTTGGGATTTGTAATGCCTTTTCAATATGATATATAGCACTTTAAAATCAGACAAAAATCCAATTTCGTTATTAATTCTTCTAATAATAAGTCCATTTAATTTTTTTTTCTCTCAGAAAATAAAGGTGTAAATGTTTTAACAGCAAAATTTAATTAGAAAATGGATTCAACATGCTTTAACGATTTTGCAATTTCAAGACCTTCATTCTGAAAATAAACATAAAACTTTATATTAAATGTAAGTATTTAATTTTAGATATTTTAATTTTTTTATTAATGTGTTTGTCTTTGTACTAATGAGTCTTTGTAATATATAAATTATATTTGTAAATTAGGTGATTATGTATAATGTAATCTTGGGGCTCTGATCCAAGTTTGAGACAATTTTATTTTATAGAGATAATGTCTCTCAAAAGATTTAATAATTTATTAGCATGACTGTATTTGTATTAGTGTTTGTACTAGAATGTCTGTTGTATAACAAGTAATGATTTTAACTGAATGTATAAAATTAAGCTATTGTACAGCAGTACATTGTAAATTTTAAGGCTGATTATCAGATTCACTGAAAGGTTGCAGTATGAAGCAATCACAAAATTTACTGGGTATAGTATCATATAAACTATTAAAACCAACAAAAAAGGTTTCAAGTAGTGGATGTGTAGTGATAGCCAGAATGGTTATATATATCACATGGAATTTTATGTAGGCAAAGAATCAAATCCAGATTCTTGCCTATGTCTTGGTACTCATACTATGGAGTCAGCAAATGACCACATACAAATAAATTATATTTTTGTGTGACAATAAATATAACAATGTAGCATCATTGGAATGCACAGAAAGTATAAAATTAAGAGAGGATATTTATTTTATCATCGATAAAGAGAATACCCTTCAATTTTTATTTCTGGATAGGCAAGAAACCAATTGTTATGATTACAAATGCATATCCACCTTTTGGAAATGATTTATTTCGCATCTTTTATTAGGAAGAATCATTTTTCTTATAGATGCCTTAAGATATTTTAACATATGGAGTACAACAAATTATAAAGAAATCTTATGTTATTAATTTTTGTAAGTTCTGAAGCTATGGATGATCTCGGACAAGAAGTATTAAATATGGTTTGAAGGAGAATTTTGTGAGGAATTCAAATAAATTGTCAATGAAGATGCAGCTTTAAACTTAGTTAATGATAAATTAGAAATTATGAACAAACAATAAAGTAATATTTTTTTTTAGAATATTGACATTTCTTTTTTCCTTACTTTTTTAAATAGTAACCATTACTTTTCTTAGCCGTACTTTTCTCTTAGTTTTTCTATTTTTTGTCAATATATAGCATTTTGCTCTAACATTATTAAAACTGAGGTTATTATGAAAATTGGTCTCAAATCAATTTTTAAAAATTTAATCCTAGATAAAATATAGATAGATTCTACAATTGACATAAAAGTAAAATCAGTTTTATGTGAGTTAAATTGAATTTATAAACTTAGTTTTCTTTCTTTAATTTCAAGCTACTATTTTGAATATTATAAAGAATAAAATATAAGAACTAGATGCATAAGTACATTAATTGTAGTTTTATTTTTAATCTTGGAAGACCTTATTGACAAAAATAAAAGACTAAATCTAGTCTTTGTGTTTTTGATTATTCACACTTACAGTAGATGGCTCTGCAGTGGAAAAGAAAAACTCTTTATTCAAGTACATGAAAAATTTAAAGAATTTCATGTGATGATGTTATTGATATTAAATTTCTCAGCAAAGGCTATATGGAAGTTCATGTTGGTATAAAACTGAGATCATTAAAATATTTAGAAATTGTTCTAGTGGCAGATCAATAAAATTATAATAGGAAGTTTGCTTGGATTCAAAATCTTTTATTTTAAATTAAATAGAATAAAAGATGGTCACTAATTGTGTAAGTGTGTTAATTACAAATTTTAATTTCAAATCTTCACTGATGATAGCAAAAACCAAAAATTAATCTTGAAATGTAAATGTTAAAGCAATATACAATAGAGTGTAATAAAATTCTCTAATGTAAAATGAAAGACTGCTCTTAGAATTATACTGTTTATATTTATAATATCATCATATAATATGAAGTAAGGTTTTCCATCTTCTGAATTATTGTATGAGTAATGCATACAGAGAAAATTGAACTAAAAAACAGAATTATTAATTTGATATGTACCATTATTGACACTAATTTTCTGTATCTGTATATTCTGTCTAAATTAATTATGATTGTTAATGCAATGTCTATATAAATATTTCCTGTACTATGTTTAAAATAAATTCATTATGTAACATAATTTATACAGTCCAGAGCTATTAGTTTTAACAGCTAAAGCTTCTTACATTGATTCTTAGTTTGATCATCTCAGTTTGTTTAACTGAGTGGAACTTCATAAATAAACACCATGTAATTATTAATATCATCAATGACACTATTGTTTTATGGTTCTTATACCTATGTTAATAAAATATAATAATTTTTGTATATAATATTGTAGTGATATTGTTTTTATTTAAAAATAATTGCAGTATACCTACCAAATGTTTACCAATATCTTTCTTTTCTTCAGAAACAATAACATTTTCATTGATATTCATAATCTTAATATTCTATGACATGATCTGATTGAAAATCTTTCAATTTACTTTTTTTTTTACTACCACATCCATACTGTTTTTATATATTTTATGCACATTACAGTAAAAATAATAATTCCAAGTGCAGATCTTTCATCTAATTTATAGCTATCTACAACAAATGTGAGTAATCAAAGACCACAAAATCTTATAATGTGACATTCGTACCCCCAGTCCCATTTCTGAATTTTGTCTACATCTGATCTTTACTTATTTTTTAGTAAAAGTTTGATATCCATTTACTGAGTAATAAAAATGTCTGATTAAATTGTTTATAGTTTAGATATTTAAACTAATGAAATGAAAATTGAAATTTAATTATGATTGAAAAAATAATTTAATAAAATATTTCTCCAGAAAGCTTAAAGTTTGTATGAAGAGTTTAACTATAAATAACTTCTTTCTTTTCTGAGCTAATGTAATACATGAATGTTAATGAAATCAACAGTAGAAAAGTAGTTTTTTTTTAAAAAAAAATATTCAGCTTTAGTATTGCCTAGCCTAATTTTAGTATAACATATATATCATAATCATGGCTGATAATAATAAGAGTTTAATGGAGAATTTGAAGTGTGTAATTTAAGATTTAGTTACAAGTAGATATGTTATCTTAAAAACATGAAGAAACCATGTCTGTCAAACTAAAAAATTATTGATGGAAAAGGATTTTGTTCTGATGGAGTATATTAATTGTAATGAAATTGGGTTATTATGATAAATCACTACCTTCAAAAAAATCAGTAGTCTTGCACTTCGTTGCTCACATCATTTAAAAATAAATGTACACTACATTTATTATTATTATTATTATTATTATTATTATTATTATTATTATTATTATTATTATTATTATTATTATTATTATTATTATTATTATTATTATTATTATTATTATTATTATTATTATTATTATTATTATTATTATTATTATTATTATTATTATTATTATTATTATTATTAGTAGTAGTAGTAGTAGTAGTAGTAGTAGTAGTAGTAGTAGTAGTAGTAGTAGCAGTAGCAGTAGCAGCAGCAGCAGAGGCAGTAGCAGTAGCAGTAGTAGTAGTAATAGTAGTAGTAATCATAGTCACAGCAACATAATTAGTAGTAATACTAGCAGTAGTAATAGTAATAGCAGTATTTTGAGTGAATGTAAAGAATGAATGCACAATAAATATATAGATTTTTATTTAACGCACATGCATAAGCTTGTGGTTAAGATCTGTAGAGGTCCCTACCTTCGGATTTTCAATGACACATGATTTAGGTTTATTGCCTTAGTAAATAAATATATAGATAAATGTACCTTCTCAATTTATTTTTAATAAATATTTTTTTAAAAAAATTACAGTATAATAGTAAGTTGTATATACTTATTATATATAAAAAGATGTCTGTGTTTTCCTGAAGGTTTATGATGATGTTATTTTAGTTGTATTTATATATTGGATTATTTCCATCATCTAATGACTTTATCTTAAAATTTAATATTCAAGAATCTTGAGTTCAACTTTGATTCCCATGCTAGTATTGTCAATGATCAGGCCAGCAACACCTGAAGAAGAGGGGAGACCTCTCAAAAAGTTGTACATAAACTGACCTGTGTGCTATTGCTAACAGTTGAATATATTTGGGAATATTTAAAT
Organism: Epiperipatus broadwayi; assembly: GCA_028023455.1. NCBI lineage: Eukaryota > Metazoa > Onychophora > Udeonychophora > Euonychophora > Peripatidae > Epiperipatus > Epiperipatus broadwayi. Next base: position 763,478 of record JAQFVV010006319.1, on the reverse strand, counting down.
AAAGTTAATTTTTTCTAATGACATTCAATACTTACTGTGCATCTACCAGACACTATATATTAAATAATATGTATTAATATTGTAAGCAAAGCTTACAAATAAACTTCTTTGTATATTTAATTTCTATTTAGTTTAAATATGAATTATTTTAGAGGCTTAATTAATAATTATATTTACTTTTTTTGTTATATATATTTTTTAATCATTTTTTTACAAGCTTTATTCATGTTGTTAAAACAGGCAAAACTCACAATACATATTGCCACATATGGATTTTATGCACAAGCCTTCTGGCATCCATTGATTACTCTAGCTTGCTGGGTGTGGCAATACATATAGTGAGTTTTGTCTGTTTTAACAACAGTTATACATGCATAAGTAAGTGATGGCCATGTGATGTTTATTGGCTTAAAACCAATCCTGCCTAATAGGATAGTGGTGGCTATGGTTATTAAATAACCAAAGACACCAAAATGTATGGGTACTGAACTGAGTTCAGACTCATATGACTATATAAGCTAATCGGCTTGGATTGAAAATATTAAGGTGCTTTCAGTTTAAGACTCATAGTTTTGTAGTTAAGTGGAGATAAAAGGTGGCTGCTGTAGAGTTGCATTAGATCCTAAGATCTAGGTGCAGTGCTCTCAGATCCAAAGTACCTCATTGAAGAAGGCCACAAGCCAGAAACTAGTCTGGGGATATTGAATGAGTACGCACTAGATGGGGATTTTATGCACAAGCCTTCTGGCATCCATTGATTACTCTAGCTTGCTGTGTGTGGCAATACATATAGTGAGTTTTGCCTGTATTAACAACAGTTATACACAAGCATAAGAAGTGGTGGTCATATGATATCTATTGGCTTAAAACCAATCCTGCCTAATAGGATAGTGGTGGCTATGGTTATTAAAGAACCAAAGACACCAAAATGTATGGGTACTGAACTGAGTTCAGACCCATATGACTATATAAGCTAATGGGCTTGGATTGATAACATAAAATTGTTTTCAGTTTAAGACTCATAATTTTGTAGTTAAATGGAGATAAAAGGAGGCTGCTGTAGAGTTGCATTAGATCCTAAGATATAGGTGCAGTGCTCTCAGATCCAAAGCTCCTCACTGAAGAAGGCCACAAACCAGAAACTAGTCTGGGGATATTGGATGAGTACGCACTAGATGGGGATTTTATGCACAAGCTTTCTGGCATCCATTGATTACTCTAGCTTGCTGTGTGCTGCAATACGTATAGTGAGTTTTGCCTGTTTTAACAACAGTTATACACAAGCATAAGAAGTGGTGATCATGTGATGTTTAAACTTTATTCATGTTAATTACATATATAAATAAATGATTGTATGTAAATAAGTTCATAAGTAAAGAAAGGAAAGGCTCCAGGTAATGGTGGAATTATAATTGATATATTAAAAGCAGCAGATGAAGAATTTTTTTAGCAAAGTTATATACCAAATGTCTAAATGAAAAAGATGCACCAGATGATTGGAAGAATGCAGTATTAATATTAATATTTAAAAAGGTGATAAAAAGATATTAGAAATTACATACCTATTAGCCTTTTATCAGTTTTATGCAAAAATTTTGCCCAGATAATTACAACTTGTCTACAGAGAACATTGAATTTCCACCAATCAAGAGAACAAGTTGGATTTAAAAGTGGTTTTAGTACAGTAGATCATATCCAGGTATTTAGAAAATTTGTAGAAGGATAAATGAATATGAGTTGTCATTATGCTTTGGATTTATAGATTATGAAAGGGCATTTGATTCTATAAACATTTCTTCAGTGATTAAAGCATTGGATCATAAGGTATAGTTTCAGGATATTGACATATTTTAAAGTTTATAAAAATGCAACAGCAACAATTAGATTACATAATGATACTAGGATAGTCATTATTGAATAGGGTGTAAGACAGGGTGACTCCATATCTTAAAAACCTTTTACAGCAGTGTGGAGTGAAAGTAAATAGAGATTATTTAAGTCATTTAGATTTTGCAGATGATGTAGTTGTTTTGTAAATAATGCTTTAGAGCTGCAGGAAATGTTGCAGGAATTATCAGATGAAAGTAGGACTAAAGATAAATGTTTAAAAGACTAAAGTAATGTTCAATTGATTTTTACAAAATGTAAAAATAAAGATTGATTATGATAAGTTAGAAGAAGTTAAGAGCTGCAAATACATTGGTCAGATTATTAATACAGATGGAAACATAATGGATGAATTTAATAATAGAATTAAACTTGTTTGGAGTGCTTTTGGTAGAAATAACTTGATACTAAAAGGAAATATGCCTATGTATTTGAAAAGGAAGGTTTTTAACAAATGTGTTTTACCAGTTCTTACTTATGATATGAGACTTGGACACTTAACAGAAGAAGAGTACAGGGTCTTCAGATCACTCAAATAAGTATGGAGAGATGCATGTTAGGAGTAACAAGAAGTGATCAGAAACACAATATATGGGGAAGAGAACAAACAGGTGTTACTGACCTCATTGAAAAAATTAAGAGACTGAAGTGGAGTTGGCCTGGAGATATTGCTAGAAGAGATGATAATAGATGAACAATTGAAATCTTAAACTGGATTCTAAGAGATTGTAAAAGACTCAGAAAGAGATCACATATGAGATGGATGGATAAAATAAAAAAGTTTGCAGGGGTGATGTGGAGAAGAGAAGCTAGAGATCGGAGAAGATGGATTGAACTTGGAGAGACCTTTATCCTGCAGTGGATTGATAATGGTTGATGATGATGATGATGATACACAATAAATTATAGTATAAATGCAATGGTTTATTGTTTAATTTCATAGTGAAGTCCTAGATGATTATAAGCTAGTAGATATTATTTTTCTTTTTTTTTTTTACATATAATTTCGAAATTCCATTTTCACATATTATTTTATTGCTAGTTTTACAAATTTTGTGAGCTCATAGCTAATTTTTTATTATTTTCTTTTTTTATATATTTGTCACCTATTAACTATGCCTTAATTATTGTACAATGTCCATCCTACATCAGTCATTACCATCTATTGTATTCGTATATGACTTTTAATTTTTTTTTTAAAGAGCTATTATTGATTAAAAGATTTTCATCCATTTTCAATAATCTAAATTTTGAAAAGTCATCACAGTAATCGCCTCTTTTGTTATTATTGTGTGGCATGTTTGTGTAATTATATTTTATTTAATTACTACAATTTGATCTATTATCATGAAACTTCCTGCATACACATTCCATTTTAAATTAAATACATTAGCCATTATTCCTAAGGTTAGAGATTATCATATCATTTCTATTCTAGATATAAACTTTAAATCCAGTTAAAAATCAACATGTCTTGCTTCTTAATTAAATATAAACACATAGTGTCATTAATCCAACTCCTTTCCTCTTTTCCATGTGTGTTAATATATTTAGATATACTTAAAATTTCTATTCCTTCTCACATTAGTAAATGAAATCAGAGGTTTTTTTTTCGTTTTAAAGGAAAATATTAAATAAATAACTAAACAAGAAAGAAAATTTAATTTACTTATTTATAAATAGCGACAAAATGTAACAAGGTATTATTAACATTAATATCATTATTTTTAAGGGAAATAGTAATAATAAATTTAATGCTGATCAAAAAGCTAAAGGGGTTTTACAAATATGCCATATGCTTTTAATTTTCCTCTCAATATTAATTTTAATCTGATTTATTAAAAATTTTATCGCTATTTCTTTGATCTGAATTCATTGTATTAGAAAGATGATATATATATATTTTAATGGGAAAAATATTTTCATACTAGTTGAGTATAACTTTGAAGAATATAATTGAAAAAAAAAATCCACATTTTACTAGTTGGTTAACTTAATTAAATAGAGTCACGATCCACCCCTCCATATAATCATAGTGTATTTTCTCGCAAACAAAAAGAAAATAGTTTTTGTATATAATTTAATTATAGTTTTATTTTCAGTAAAACAGTAATTATATTTAATTTCTTTCAGTTACAAAGTCTGATGTCTTCGTATTAATTATTGGCTATACTTTTTTTTTTTTCAATTATTAATACTTTTTTTTTTAGTTCAAGCGAACATATATGTTGTATGTATATAAATCAATATTACTTTGTTATGATTCCTTGACCATTAGGTCACAGTTTTTGATAAGGATTCATAGTAAGAACAACGAATGTTATATTTTTTTGAAATATCTATTTTACACAATCTTTATGGCGTTAATTACCAACCGTATATATATTTAATTTACTATATATTCATTCATTTTTTAGCAGCTTTCGCCCATTTAATTTCAAGAGAAAAGAAACAATTTGAAAAAATAAACAATACAAAAGTTAAAGTTAAATTTTGCATAAATATGTAAATCAACTTTTAAACCATTGATATATATAGCAAATTTTTAAACATTTAGTATTGTAATAATATTTCTTTCATGTTGTCTCTTAAACATTTTTGCAACGGGTTTGGTGTGTGTGAAATATTTCATCAGCTCTCAATTGTATTTTATTTTTAGTCATGTCTTCCAATGAAAACAGTCAATACTCCAATTATTTAGAGAGAATTTGTGATATTTTTTTATAATGTAAATGATATCTAACTTTTCCATGAAAACTATGTTCAAAATCACTCTATATATTCTTTTTCTTATCCAATTTGATAAAGATGTTAGCAAATCCAATTTTCCATATCCGACTAGATGAGGAACATACTCATCCGATCTTATGAATTTGTCTTTGTTTTTCCAGAATATTATTGGTGTTTTATGAAGAACATATCTATTGATCTTAGAACTTGTTATTGTTTTTGCCAAATGTTATACTAGTTTTATGAAGAAATTAACAAAGTAATCTTATGAATTTGCCATTATTTTTTTGGGATAATATGTATTATTTAGGAAGAATATAATAAGCACAAAAACATATAGAGCAAAGTTTTAATAATATTAACTAAGCATTATGTGCTTAGAATGCTTTCAAAATTAATGAAGATATAAACATAGCTATAATTGTAATGGGAGTTTGGATATATATATATTGTATGCAGGTTAATTAACATAATATTTGCATTTTTCATTATGCCAATTGCCCTTTTGAATTTGCTATTGTTTTTTGATCAATATATTATAGGTGATTTATTTCTTCTACAGATTAAATTGATAGAAAAACAGGTTTATATAATTTATTTTAAATACTTGCATTACTGTGATTTTTTTTCCTCCACTAACTTATTAAACACAGCCAGTTACATTAAATTTTGTACTGCAACTCAGCAATTCTATCCCAGTTTTCAGAATAGGTGCAATGATTCATATTCCAAAGCTTATAAATATCCAAGATAAATTCTGAAGGTTTCCATTCCATCATAGCCTGCTAGGGTAAACCATTATGGAAACAATTATAATAATTACTATTTAATGTGTGAATAAATATATTTTGAAATACTCTGAAACTTCAATATTATTTAATATTGTAAAGCAATAGATTCAGTCATATAATATAGAAATAAACATTTCTGTTAATGATGATGATTATTGTTATGTATTAAATATGTTTTCTTATTCACATGTTATAAATATGTGTACAGCCATTTATTATAAGGTGGTGCTTAACTTTCATAATATAAGAAATGAAGTATATAATGCTCCATTCTTATAGTATCATGGCAAAAACATGAAGTAAGTCACATTTTCTAGTTAAAAGGTATAGATTTTCATATTAATATGAATATACTTTTATAATGTTTTAAAACTTTAATTATACTTTTATGCAATAGATGGAATCTCTTATATTTAAAAAAACATCATTCATACAATGCTAAGTCTGTTCTATGAGAGACAACAGTCTCTAGAATGAAAGTCATTACTAGACATTAGAGAACTTATTTGAATACCTTTTCAAATAAACAATTTTAAAATATGATCAACACAAAGTCTATTTTAAAACTAAACACAAAATCTATTTTAAAACTAATTTATAACAATTTTTTTTTAAAAAAAAGTTATTGTAACTTGTGATGGGATGGGGAAATGATGTTTACCCATTTTTACCTCTTTTTTAAAAATTCACATTGAATTTGGAAAAAAATAAAAGTTAGCCAAAAAAAGATAGACCTGTCAACAAAAACTAATGATAAGAGATTTTAGATTGCACATTAATTTTATAAATTTTGACATAATAGTATTATTAGTATAAATCCCAACTTCAGACTGTAGTTCTCTACCTCCTCTGTCACTTTTTATAATAAAAAAGAAATTTAGAAATTTACTAAAGACAAAAGAAGAATCCAATTTTTAAACTGATTGTGTTTTTAATTACAAATAAAAATATAGATATTTGAACTTATTCTCTTCCATCTTTCTCTTCTCTAAATCCAAGAAGTAATTGAAAAGAGAAATAATAGTTTGTCAAAAAACAAAAGACCTGTCAATGAAAACAAATACTAAGATGTTTTAGATTACATAATAAATTTATATGTTTAGTCATAGTTAGTCATTGCAATGTTTAAATCAAGTTTAAAGATTCAATTAAAGAGAAAATTAAAATGTATATAGTTGACTAGATCAATACCATTCACATGAAAGTTGTTACAATAATTTTTAAGAACATTTTTTCTTGGAGATAGTGGTAATATATTATTAAAATTGAGATTGTCTATTTCTATATAATACTTTTTTTTATATATTTGAGGATCACATTCTTTGTAAAGATTTGCAACAACATGATCAGTTTCAGTCTGACCATGCAAAATTCTCTACATCTATGGGAGCTTCTTTATACTATTTCTCAACTTGTTTTAATTTTATCTTTTAATCTATAAAACTGATTATTATTCAAATGGAAATTTATTTAAATTTCAACAGTGGTAAACAGAAGTTTTCAAGATATATATTATGATGGTTGTTTTCTACCATCATGTCATTTAAAAGATATGATATTATTAAAACTTTGATCTTAGAATCAAACTCAATTGGCTACTTTTTTTTATAAATAAATACTTTGTTTAAATATTGTTTCTTATTGTTAATATTTTATGATAATAAAAAACAGTGTCAAGATAATAAAATATATTATTTATTGAATGAATAATATCAAAGGTCAGTTATGTAAAAAAAGACTAGAAAAGTGAAAAAATTAACATTTATAAAGAGAAATATTTACTACATATATTGTATTTAGGGTATATCATTATATTTTAATTTTGTCAAAAGTGTTGATAATTTATGTATTAATTAAGTTAATTTAAAAAAATAAATAAAAGAGATAGTAATAGTATTCATTGTAAATTTAATTTCAATATTTTTTTTCTTTCTCCAAATAAGAGAAATTTGATCACTGTTGTTCTTTTAAAGTTTAATCAATATTTTTTATTCAACATACTGTTAAAATGATTGTTAAGAGAGACAAGGATCTTAGTTTTTGGGTAGAGGATTCATCTTGGATAGCAACCAGACAAAAACTAGTAGATCATTTTTTCTCTTCATTAAAATAATAGAAATTTCACTTAAGTTGCTGCTGTAAAAAGAATGGCAGGTTATGAAGATAAACTTGATAACCATGGGTTTACTGCCATTCTAACTACAATTTTCTATTTCATCCAGGCAATTCTCGGTCTAGAACAACAAGAACCAAGACATTGTCACAGACAATGGCTGTTTTTTTTTTTTGGAAATTAGATTACTTAATAAATTTCCCTGGCATCAATTGACTCAGCATGGTCTTCAATTTCTTGGCTTCATAATGAAAACTGGATCTACTAAAGACTTCTGCTTTCATCTGCTTTCAAAAAAAGAGAAAAATAAAAAATATCATATATAGAATGTCTATCAGTGGATTCAATCAAAAAAGTGGTAAATGAAGATCAAATTTGTATAGAGTTTGTGTGCACTACATTGATAAAAGAAACGATCTCATAAGGTGATTAAAATTTATTTATTACTGTTGTTAACAATAATTTTTATTATTATAAACATATGATATTGTAAACAGATGGATTAATTTTGTTTATATGCACTGACAATATGATGGGAGTTAAAAGATCATAAACCTTTGTTTGCATTTATAAGATTAAAATTGGTTTAATAAATAATTTCCTAAGTTGATCAAATTAATGTAGATTATTTTTATGATTTAATAGCATTGAAGAATATAATTGATGTGTTAATAGCTATGTTTTACATTACAGACTAAATATTTTATTATATTTTTAACATAAGTATATGCAAAATCTTTTATATGAACGAGAGATATAAATAACTTAATTTTTGAAACACACACACATAAATATATATACACTTAGTTTGAGGATATTTTCATATCAGATCATCATTGGAGATTTATTAAGAATAAAGTTGGCTATTGCTAAAGTTAAATATTTACATCAAAAATATTAAGATTTAGAAGGTAAAAAAAGTATTGATTTGATCAATCATATGGAAACATATGTATATTGATTAGTTTGAAAATTATTAATACAAATGACTATAATAATTTAAGCCTAGTCTTATTAAATTTACAGTATTTGTGTATTTGTAATAATTTTATATATGTGAATATTTTAATGATTTAAAAAGAGAGTCTTCATTATTAAAATATACATGTATTTTTTAAAAATATATTTAACTTTTTTTAAAATTAAAATAGATTATTTATTTTGATTTTTTGTTTAAAAATTGGACTTAATATTTTCTTTGAAGTTAAGATTACACTTGCTACTTCAATACATTTGGTCACTTAAATGTTAGTTACATGTCTTTATCTAGAATATCCTGAGATAAAAAAATGTTAGTATTATAAGTTTCATATAATAGTTTATCAGTAGTGCAATAAAATTCCCTTTGGCTCCAGAATAAATCCATAAAAACAATATTGTCACTCAAATCTTAGAATACATATAATGTTCATGTTCTTGAATTTGATTAATAATTATGTAGTTTATATAAACAATGATCTATAAAAGTGCCCTTTTGATTCAAATAATATAGTTAAGAGATTTTATCTTTTTTTATAAAGGTATATGATATTTTTTCATTGGAATCAGATCATCAAAGATGATAGATATTTGACAACATATATTGCTATAATAGTTGGTATGTGTACAGAACGATGCCTATGACTTGTTTTCTATGCCAATCAATACCTAAATGCCAATCTATACCTATTTATTATTGTATAGTTTGACCAATTGAACATCCAGGATATATTTGGGTAAAAACATATTATTAAATAATTTGGCATAATAACCAAACCATCATGCATACCCTTGCTATTAAATAATGTGGCACCCAATGTGAGGCCGAATAATGAGCAATTAACTGAGATTAGAGTCATATGTTTTAGAGGGTATAGAATTCAATTAATTGTTTTTTGACTTGTATATATTTATGTATGTGTATCTTATGCTGTCACAGTGTTTAATTCATGCATCATACAAATCATATAGCATATACTTTTTTTAATTAAATTATGGTTTGAATAACTTTTGCCAATTCATGCAACTAACATGTTTTTAACCCATGGTTATCACTTTAATTTTTATAATTCTAATTATTAAATTTACTTTTTGAAGCTTCCCAATGTTTAGATATGACTGCATTGTCTTATCAATGCTGAAAAAAATTGTCTTATCAAACATCAATTAGTCTTTTATACAGAATTTGCAAATTATTTTAGCTTCTCAATGAAACACACTGTAATTAACTTTAAAGATGAAATATATTATATAACATTCTACATCGTTTTACTAAGATGTTTTAAATTTAAACTTAATATTTTTTGTCATACACCTTCTATAAACAAATAATTTTGAATAATAATGTAAAACATTAAATGCTTAAATGGCACAAATAATTTTTCATGTAAATGTTTTTCACTTTAAAACAACAAATAATTTTAAAATTAGAAATATGTGTTTATGATTTAATAATATAGTTAAATAATTCCTAATATAAATATTAAAATTTAAATGGCTAAATCAATAAAGACAAATAAAGTTAGTGTATTTCCTATTAAAAACATTTTTATAAATAATGGAAATATATTAAAACAATAAAATAATGTAAACAATTTGAAAAAAAGTTATCTCATTTTTACATTTTTAAGAATATTCTAAACTATTTCAGCTCCAATGCTTAAAACAAAATGACCAGATCTATGAACTTAACTATCATAATAAAATAAACACTAATAAAACATATACATGTGTAAATCCATTTTAGTTTTCTTATTTGTTTATTTGTATGCTTAGCATTGAAAATTCTGTATTTTATAAAAAAAATTATTTTATGAATTTACTGCATAATAATTTTAGTCATGGACAAAAAATAAAATAAAATGATATAAGAAAATTAATTACAAATGTTTGTAAAGAAATGATTTCTAAATGAGAGAGTAGTAAAGCTCTAAATTCTAAATATGAAATATTTTTCTAAAAATTAATAATGAAATAGAAAATGCACTAACTAATGAAAGATTCTATGTCAAGTAGTTCATATCTTTTATATCATGGAACAGATAGAAACTTACTAATACAATTCATAAAAAATAGATGGCAGGTTATAGCACCAATATATATATATATTATATATCAATATATATATATATATATATTAATTCAATTTTGTTTTTGATTTTGTATTATATTTTTGCTATTTAAAGATAATGTGAGATGATAATTTTTCTCTAAAATGTAAATTGGGAAAAGTTTATTACTAAATACATGCATCGACATATACTGGTGATTGAACATGTCATGTAGCAAATGGGGCTCTATTATATGCATGTTTTTATATTAAAACATATGTTATCACTGTTTTTTACACAAGCTGTTAAAATAGTAACTCCTGCTCTGAGTGACATTACTGTATGGAGAGAATTGCTAATGTTTTTATATTAAATATTTTATATGTATGAAAAATGTATAGAGTTTAAATAAACAATGCCATATATATATATATATATATATATATATATATATATATATATATATATATATATATACACAGTTAATAATTAAGCATATATTGGTGGTTAACTAAGTTTAAAGTCTCCATTTAATTTACAATTCATGTAACAAATTTTACACTAATAAATAATATTAATAATATTGACATATTTATTTAAAAAGACAACAATTTTCATTTAAGCTATGCATGAATAACTGTTTCAAAGATAAAGTCATGAAAAATTGCAATAGATAAATAATGAGAATTGTTTTTTGTTTTATTTTTTGCTGTTTTTATTTATTTAATTTTAATTATGATAACGTTTAGCAGAAGTTTTCAAATATATTTTTTTACTCACATATATTAGTAAAATGTTTTTACATCTCACAAAAGTAGTAATTTCATAAATTTGATTAACATTTAAATTGCTTAAAAATTAATAAAATATTTTACTCAATCATAAATATTGTAAATGATAAAATAACATGGAATTAAAAAAATAATCATAGTACTATATTAGTAATAGTAGTAGTTGTAGCAACAATAATAATAATAATAATAATAATAATAATAATAATAATAATAATAATAATAATAATAGTAGTAGTAGTAGTAGTAGTAGTAGTAGTAGTAGTAGTAATAGTAGCAGTAGCAGTAGCAATAGCAGTAGCAGCAGCAGCAGCAGTAGCAGTAGCAGTAGCAGTAGTAACAACATTAATAATAATAATAATCATAGTAATAATAATAATAGTAGTAGTACCAGCAGTGGCAACAACAACAGCAATAATAATAGTAATAGCAGCAGAGCAGCAGCAACAACAAAAACAATTATAATGATGATGATGATAATAATAATAATAATAATAATGGCTTTTGATTCAAAAATTTATATGAAGACTGAGTATCAAAAGTGAAAGAGGCTGAGCCACATCCCATGGACTTTTATCTTTAAAGTCAGTTGGTCTATCATTGTGCCTAAATCATGCTGGGATATTTTGAATCTGTTTTGAATATATATATATTGTTAAGAGGAGATTCCCTTGGCAACAGTCTGAGATTTGTTGATAGTTATTTATATTGGTATTGCCTAAGTGTTGATTCATTTCTAATGGTTTTTTATATATATATATATATATATATATATATATATATATATATATATATATATATATATATATATATATATATATATTACTTACATTTAAATGAATTAGTGCAGAATATCACATTGTAGATAAATGCTTAACTTTGAAAAAAATAAATTTTTACTACAGGGACATGCATAGAATGATGTAAATAATATCTGATAGAATGAATTGTAAGAAAGTTAAAAACACTGCAAAATCCCACTTATAATGTTGAAGTTGCATTGCTTGGCTGTAATATCTTCAACACTGGTTATATAGCATAAAGTTTACTCCAACAAAAGTTGTCGACTAGTAAATTGTGTAGCTTAAAATGTATATGTTGCAATATATGTAAGCAAACAAACGTTGAGGAAATCATCTAGTATGTTTTTTTTTTAAAAGTAGTTAAATAAATAATATAATTTAAAGTTTAAAGTTGTCATAAGGAACTCAAACGGTAGGAATCTTTAGAAGTCCAAATTTCTTAAAATATCAATTAAATACTAAACATATTGAAAATTGCATTAAATATGTTTAACACATTATGTCAAAACTGCTAAATAATATTAGTCTTTGAAGTTTTGTCAAGTCAACATTGATTCCTAGTGATTTTATGAATTTTCTTCATTATCTGTTTGATTTTTGGGCAACTCAAAGATGTATTCATTATTGTGATTCTGGATTGATTCACTTCATTTATGCTCATGTTTTTTTTACAACTAATATTGCCTAACATTATACATTTTTCTTATGAATGGCATCATTTCATAATATAACTTAGTAGGTTAATTAGAATCACTTATGCTCCAGATGAGAGTTCATTTCTAATCTGATCAAGCAGCTTAAATATTTGTTTTCTTTGTTGTCCATAGAAATTTTAGAAGTCTTCCAGAACCACAACCCAAAAGCATCAAAATTTTTATTATTTTTTCCCACTATATGTCTTTCATACCCATAGAAAATGATATGAAACATCATAGCTTGAGTAATTCATAACTTCTTTTTAAATAAATGATTTGACATCTCAGAATTTACTCCAGAGATTTCATTGCAGTTCTGTGGAGTTTTAGTCTATAATTAAGTTCTTGACTAATGGATTCTTGTTTCTTAATAATTGATACAAAAGAACAAAAGTTGTCATCTTTTTCCATGTTTCCATTCTTAGAAATCATCTGCTGGCATGAATTTATTATCTCTTTAATACACATTTAGCTTCAATCTATTCTTACTACTATTAAAATATTGCTATTTTTATTAGTAATTACTTTTTATGATTGTCAATGCTAGACTTTTATATCTGCTGTAATTTTGTGCTGACTTATCCTTGTAGGAGACAGGTATCTGCCATCTCTTGTTTCTTTTTAATCTAGATGACTTTTCTTAAATCAGCCAATTTTCAAATCCAATGATGAGATTGCATGTATATTAGGGAGCTTGTTCAAATCAAGAAATGAAGATAAGAGTGATTATTTAGATATTCCAAGTCTTTTATATGCATATTTTCTCATCTAGAGTACACACTAATTAAAAAGAAATTAACAACTTTTTCCAAATTAAATTTAGGCCAAATGCTTTTTTATGTTTATTTCCAAGATAAGGTTTTTGTGAGTATTTTAATACAAAACAACTGAAAAAAAGATTTTCAAATGTTGATATTCAATAATCTTTTATATGAAATTAAAGTAAACTATTAAATTATTATTCGCATTGTTTTTAATAAATCTCTCTGAAATACTAAGCCTCTCTCAAGATATAACCTGATTTTATTTCATCTTTTATTAAATTCTCTTGTTCAATATATTTACATCAGTTATAATAATAATAGTAATAATTCAAGTTTTTTATATTTTCATACTTTCTTCATTTATATAAAAATAATATCAGTTTATTTGTTCACGTATTTTTCATACCAAAATTGCGATCGTTTACCGTCTTTTCATATTATCATAAAATATCTGAAAGATTATTTTTAATAATTAAGATATAAAAAAAAAACTTATTTAGCTTATACAGAAGTTTATTTTTATTTTTAAAATTAAAAGTATAATTATAGTTGATATTTTAAAAATTATCTAAAATTGTAATAGGAAAAGTAGCAAAAATTTATAATTAAAATTAGAGTCGTTAAAATGAAATTTATTGTTTTTGAAGTTATTATTAGTATCATCCTAACTTTTTAAACACAATTTTATATAAATGAAATTATACTAATTAATCATATATAACTTTTTTTCTATATCTACTGTATGTTAGGTTAAAAAGTAACTTATAAATTAACTTGTTTTTTTTTTTCTACATCTGATACAAATCAGAATAATTATTTTTATTGTCACTGCCATATGTCGAACTGTCACATTTCCTGCTGAAAGTAATTATAGTTTTTATCAAATGATAAGACAATTCATTTAATGTTTAAAAAATAGCAGAGTTTATTTACATTCATTTACTATATATATTAAACAAAATAAAATCTCTCTTTATATACATGTTACAATTTTAAAATTGTAAATAATTTTTGTAAGACTACTTCTATTACGAAAGAAAAAAAGATTAATTTTAAACAATTCAAAAGCATTATAGTGTTGTAATATATGTTGTTAATGATAGTTGACTATTTTTTGTCATATTTTTCTTCTAACATTAACATTATTTATTTTAATTATAACATAATATTAATAATGATATAATCATGCCTAAAAAGTAATGAATCCTTTTATATCATTAATTGATTTACATAAGGCAGCTTAGCTTATTGGTATCATGATGGACACTAGAGTTACAATCGTTTCTGAATTGAAGCCCCGTCTGTCATATTGGTAATTGTATTCGGTTTACTATATAGTGATAATGGTATTCTAATTTTTATTTTTGTTTCTAGATTGAAAATTTTATCAGGGCTACTGAACACTTCTAATTATATTATCCTACACATTGTAGTGGGATTTTTTACTATACATTTATAATATTAAAATGTTACATTTTTATTTAAATTTAGTGCTATTTTTTAATTTTAACTATATATTTTTTTTTAAATGTTAATTTTAGTAATAAACAGAAAATATACTTTATATTTATAATTACTGATGGTTTTTGAGGCATTAAAAATTATTGTATGAGATATAATTTTATTTAAGATGAGTGGTTTTTTTTTTATTTCTCACAATAATTTTAATGTTTTTATACTTTAAAAATAGTTTTTTTATTTGTTAATAATTTATTATATGAACAATGACTTAGTTTCATCTAATCATGTGTGAAAAAGTTAAGCCATCAGTTTTTTAAATATATATATATATATATTCCATATAATCTAATATCTTTTATATTGAATTGTCTTCTCTTTGAAAAAAAATTGAGTTAAACTAATGGCATAGGTATGTCATTTAACTATGTATATATACTAATTTTTTTAAAATCATATTTATAAAAAATAACTCAACAATAAATATACTAATTAAATAATAACACTTAATCATTATTGATAGTAGTTTTCCATTATATTTTACCCTTTAATTCATTTTTTAACATATGAATTATAGAGCTACATCATAAACTTCGGTAATCCTATTTTTTAATCTTCTTCCTAAATTATCAAAATACCTGGTGTTTGCACTTTTACAATATCTCTGAGGAACAATTTCTTGGGTAACTCAATAGATATGATGCTGTTATGAATTAATTAATGTATACTTTTTAAAACTTTAGTTATTCAAAAGATGGATACTCTGTTATTTTTAGAATTGCTATTTGTGTGCAACAAAAAAGATAATGATTTGAAGAATTTACAGAATAAAAGTCATTATTGGAAACATTTTGCAAATTGAATTATATCTATAATTTTCTTTAAATTTAAAATGTTATAGGTATAACTTTTTAACTATTTTAGTTTTAGATTTAAACTGTTTTTAAATGTAATTTTAGATCATGTGCTAGCAATAAATAATATTTAACTGTCACATTTTTTTTTATTTAATTGATAAAATTATAAGAATATTCATTTATAATCATCATTTTAAATTTGTTATATATTTAGTTTTGAATTATTATTATTATACATTGTTGTATATATTATGTTGAGATTAATACTCCAATATTGGTTTATTAAGTAAATGAAATAATCTCAATCAAAAGCATTAGATATTTTTAGAAAAAAGATTGGATCGTCTTTTCACTTTACCTAAATTTATATATAGAAGCTAGTCATAAACACTTTGGAAATAAAGCATGGAGATTTTTAATCAATTATAATACTTTATTAAAGCTATATTTTAAATTGCTTTATATTATTTTAATTGACATTTGTAAAAAAAATTAATATATATATTGTAACCTTATGGTTGGGCTCGATGCTTGTCAAGCCCTATTTAAATGGTCAATTGTATAAAATTTTAATTTTTAATGGTAATAATTATCATAATTGATAAATTATATTACAAAATAAGTAAATTTAGTCAATAAATCTCATGAGAGTGTTAAAGAATTGGACTGTTCAAGATGTGTGTTAGGCCTCTGCCAGATTGTATATGAAACTTTTTATATGCAGTCTATCAGATGGACTAATTTCAATAGTATCTGTATAATAATTTATTAATGTTATAATTATATTAAAAGTATAGAAATATTTAGTATTTATTATTATTAAATAATAGATAAAAAGTCTTAAAATTATAGCTATTCCAAATTAATCTTTATAATTAATTTTCAAGCATGTTTCTATTGCAATTTAAAATAGTTTTGAACAGTTTAATTAGTTATCACTTATGCTTCTAGATGGAGAATTATTAATTTATGCTAATGTATGCACATACAATAATTCAATTTGTTTTTTAGTTTGTACAATGATGCTTTCTGATAAAAGTTTATAAATAGGCTAACATATACCTTTATTGAGGAGAACAACTAGGAAGAATGGGAGAACTTAATAACCAATAACCAAATAGAAGAACTAAATTAACAAAGAACTGGGAATCTGAAAATTATTAAAAAGTAAAATTTGAATTGAATTAAAAATGGAATTGAATTGTATTTTAACTTGCAACTAATGGAGTATGAACTCCATTTGCCCTACATACATGAAACACATCACTGCTGTCAATTGATAATTGTAAAGGTTCATATTTAAAACTGGCAGACATATAAGAAGAAGAAAAGATCACCAAAATGATGAAAGTTAATAAGCTCAAAATTTTATTTTTAGTTTATAAGTGTTTTAATTATTATATTTACTATATGCATTATAAAAATAATTATAACTTATTTGGGATGGCAAGAAGAAAGAAAAGAAAATTATTTTGTACTTTCAATCATAATAAATTTAAAAATAAGCAGAATGATAATATGGGATATTTAACATCTTTTATTACTGTTTTTGAATTTATAAGGCACTCAGAACATGTATAAACTAATGTGAAATGTTATATTAAAGTTAACTACAACTATTACAATGTTATTATGCTATATTAATTTCATTATGTAGAGAAAATAAAATTAAAAAAAAAAAGAAAGATGTTATATAGCAATTAAATAAAAGTACAGTAATACCCCCTAATTAAATGTTATTAATGAAGATATTAAATTATAAAAGTCCATAAAATATTTATTAAGACTTTTAATATAAAATATTCTCAACATTGTATTAAAATTTACATTAGGGCAAAATGAATACACCATCTTGCAACTTCTGGCTAATAAGTGGAATTGATATGTTTATTAAACTGAGTTGTAGAATCTCATTAAAAGTGAATCAAATGTCAACTTAAAATTTTGATATATTAATTATTATGTTAATCATATTGTGGATTAAATATTTGATGTGCTAATTATTAAATAGTGCCATTAGTTAATAAAGTATATAAATTCCATATATGGTAATGAAGATAAAAACCAATTTTTATCTACAACTTTTCTTCATTGCCATTATAACAAGGTATCGAAGTTAAGGGATGAAAACTACAATTATTCTTAGATCAAGCAATCGACCAGGATTATAATTTAAGCTAATAAATAAATATGAAATATAGGAAAAACATTTATCAATCATATAATACAGTAGATTTTAAAAAGAATCACAATTAAGGTTTCATTCTCTTAGTTTCACAAGAAGGAATGTGAAACAAAAAATTTATGTAGTGATCTTTATTATCACTTAATATTATGTGTTTTGTCTTGCAATATTGTATATATTGTTATTACAGGTATGAAGACTGGTTCGTATAAAGAAATAAACCTGTGACAAATATACATTTAATCAAATATATATAAAAAAGATAAAGTAATCTTATTTATTGTAAATTTTGTTCATATTTTAAAATATGAATACAGGTAAGAAACTATTACAATTTACTCTTCATGTTTTCTTTCTAGGGTAAAAGCTACAATTGTTGAATAATAATAATAAATGGGTAGTATATAACTTTGATTAATTTAAGTACATTAAATATAATAATTTTTATATGTAATACTTAACTATTAATAGCTGATGACAGCTATAGTTATGGGTCATTCTTGAATTGATAATGACAGTTATAAATTATATATGTCAAATAGTAATATATTTTCTTTTGTTAGTGTCTATATATTGATGGCAAATAATATTAGTATTAAATGTATCTGTTAACATGTTGAATGATTGCAATTATAAGTATATAATATTTTGGAATATGTGGTAGATCCATGTTGCATCACACTAGGTAAACTTATTCTTTTTCCCTGAGTGATGATATAAATGACCATTGTGAGTGAATCATGAATAATGCTTACCAAACTTTAGCATATTAAGGCCTTACTTTTGTAGTGTATTGATCTAGTTATTAAAGAAGGGATTAACTATCCCTTCCTTTTTCTCATATCCCTAAAGGTGATTCAGCAGCAACATCAGGATTTCAAGCCATGTGTTGCTACAGTAGTTTAAACAATGGATTGATCACCCATTCCTTTTATATCCCAAAGGTGATACAGAAATGACACCAGAATTACAGACTTTATGCAGTCATGAAATGATCATGATTTAGGTTGTTAATTTGTTCTCTTTGTCTTAGCGTAATCCCACTATATCTTTGGATATACTATTTGTTTTATTATATTCATATTCCTAAGTTCTAATGGTTTGGTATCAATAACAGCAAAATCATTTCTGAAATTTGGTATTTGAAAATGTAGATGGTATTTGGCACCAATCAAAACGATGATAAAAAATATTAGTTAAAAGTTATTCTTATAGTAGATTGTCACTTAATGCCTATCCATTCAAGATGATCCCATGTATAACATTAAGCTGTGTTGTTTGTCATTTAAACACAATTTATTTTAAAATGCTGATATTTTTCCTTAATATTAAAAGGTCTATGTAATATTTTTCTTTAATCTTAAAAGAATCATACAATGTAAAACTAATAATTAAAGGATAGAAAAATGATAATTTTCACTCTTAAAGCAGTGTTGGCTGTTTAATGGTCTAAATAAGTGGATTAAAGCAAGAAATCAATAGTTTTTAGTAATATATGGTAGCTTAAACCATTGTATCTTATGTATATTCAGTGTAATATCCTGTGTAATAATATTGGTAGTTTATTAACCATAGAATAGAAAATTTGAAATATATTGCCTGTGTTTATTTGAAATAAGTTCTTAAAATTATGCTATTAGTAAATAGATAAAATTCAATGTACCACAATAAATTTGAGTAATAATAAATTAAATGGTAATAATTAAAAATATAAAATGCATAGTAAGTCAAATAGACTCAATGTGAGTAATAAATTTAAGTAATAATAAATTAAAAGATAATAATGTATTAAAGTATTAAATAGATCCTATAAGATCTTTCCTTAATCATAAAATGTTGTAATTAAATCTTGTTATATGTAAATTTCTGTCACATTTATCTAAGAATATGTATGTTTTCTTTATTGTTTTTAGTATATTCATAAAACTTGTAAATAATGTCTATAAATTTTGTTTGAAAGTATACTTAGTTGTTATTACTATTGCTATCAACATATTATTTTTATTGTTGTCATAAAAATCATCACTAGCCAATATAATAGATTTTATTGTGCACCAGCATATCAAAATAAATTTTGTTAAGCTCATATTTTAGAGTACATAAAGCTATATCACTTACTTATTAAAACACTGTTGATTTTAAGCATATGTATTATTTTTAAATAATATTTTAAAGATGAAATATTTAGTTCTGGAATAATCTGTTTATCTAAATCATAAGATACATCATTCACTGATCTTGATCATATTGCCCATGGTTATTAAATAAAAAATGGTTTGTAAATTATTATTTTACTTTATTAAGAAGTTATTCATAAAATTTAAAGTTCATATTATTGTTAATATTGGAATTTCCAAATATTCTTTACTAATTCCATTTTATTTTATGAGCTGTCTTCACTTGCTATATTTGGGTAGATGCAAAATCTTTTTCACTGATCCATATATATCCTTTAAACTAGTAATATTTAAGTTATTTGAACCCTGAGAAAAGTAAAGTTTTAATTAATAGTTTCAATTTTGAATTTGTTGTAATTTTTCATTTCTGAAGTTATTTATTATGCCTTGCCTTGATCGCTTATGATTTAGTAGAAATTTTAAAATGTAAATTTCTTTTCTAGTTTAAGACTTATAATCTATTTTAATATAGTGGTTAAATATTTTATTTTAGCCAAGCTTAGAATCCCTTGCTTTATTTCATTATTGGCTCACTCTTGTTTGACACAATATTAGTTTTATAGTTCAGAATCTCATTCTTCATCATCAACATTGTTATCATAACTCATCCACATTTTATTTTATTTTTCATCTTCATTTCACCTTAAGTTATTATCATAATTAATTCATCCATCATAGATCCTTATTCTATCACTACCTTAATCATTCATCACCCTAACACATTTCCCTTCTCTTTTCCTCATTCTTAAGTCCATTCATTTTTATTAGTTAAATATTATTTATTCATCATCATCCATTCAATCGTATACATCTTTATTCATTTATCACCCAACTCATAATTTGAATTCCATATTCATTTCTTAGATCTGGTCATTAACTACTTATTGGTATTGCAAACTAAATTTATCTTGTATTATTTTTGTTTTAGATCTTGAAGTTAATTTAAACAATTTTTAATATTGGAGGTTATTTTATTCATGTACACTTTGTGACCCCTTCCTTTAGATTTGCTCATGCTTGCCAAATCGGTTTCTAATTTATATTTATTCTTGTTATTTGTTAAGATTGATATAATATAGTATAGAAGATAAGATCGCTAGTAGGTGATACTTTGTGGCCTTTCCTTTAGACTTATGTACATGCTAGGCAAGTCTTACTCACTTGGACTTGACTTTAAGAAGATAATAGTATTTTATTTACTTTGTATGGAGATAATATATATATATATAATTTCTAATAGTTTATATACAAATTGATATATATATATATATATATATATATATTAAAATCACACACAAATGTGTTTGATTATATATATATATATATATATATATTAAAATCACACACAAATGTGTTACTTTATTAAAATATCATGTCTGTTGGGGAATGCAGAATTTCATGACAAAATAAAAAAAATAAACATGTACTGAAAGAGGATTGAATAGTTTCCATTTCTAAATTGTGGCTTATTCCATTATTGTAAACATTTATTTTAAGTTTAAAAAACCACATTGAGGAAAAAAAGAATAATATTAAAATTTAGTGGCAAATTAAAATAATAATGAAAATAGAATGAAGCATAAGTAATGGTTAAATATGATTTGGCAACAGTAATCATATGTCATATAAAGATTCATAGCAACTGCTAAAAATTATAATAATTACATATCTAAACAAATACATGTAAATGATGTAAGGGATTTCATTCTTTTATGATGCAACTCTAAATTTGAGCTGATAGAATAAATTATTTTAAGGGTGTGACAGAATATAACAAAGTATTATCACTGAGAATTGGATGTATCACTTAATTATACTAATCAATTTCTCAGTAACCTCAGATGAAAACTACAAAAACATTACTAATTCTGATTTTTTTATTATTGAAATTAATAATCATTTTTTCTCAAAGAGTATATCAAGCCTTTCTTTACTGTGTGTGTGTATATATATATATATATATATATATATACAAATTTTTGGTTAGTGGTAACTTGGACAGGTTTGCTATTTGTTTCATTCAACTTCGGTATCTGATTGATTGCTGCACGTCAATATATCTTGGTTGTGGATTTAATTTCGTATATATAACAGTCATCCCATTTACTAATTAATATACTGCTATATTAACCGTTAAAAATATTATATTTAAACATATATACTATAATGATTCAAATTATTATAAAGGATTCACCATTACTGTATGATCAATATTTTCTAGCATATATATAACTGGGAAAGAATTGTGTCATTTGATTGCCATTTTTATGCGATTACTTGAGGATTGATTGAAATAATTATGTAAAGTCAAAACAAGCAAACAATATTATGTGGGGGGGGGGATATTATTTTAAAAAAGGAAAGACATTAAAATGAAAAGTATTTTGTTTTCTACCATCAAATATTAGTTTTAAGATATCAAAAATCTGGAAAGATAAATTAATGTGATGAATACATTTTGTTAAGGTTCAATATACTTTAGAATTGTTTATAAATTAAAATTATATCTTTAAATAATAAAATACTTGGATTTATATGAATTAGATGTAAAATCAATGAAGGCAAAAATAATTAATGTTTTTGCTTTTTTCTTAAGTTAATTAGAAAGAGAAATATAGGTAATTATCAGATTATGATAACTGAACACCTTTTCCAACAAACATCAGTGGTTTGGATAATTGACACAATATAAACAGCAGTTTTAATAGCTGTAAGCTTATTTCAGTTCAAACTTTCAACTATTTGGATTATATAAGTAACTCAAACATCAGTGTACTTATATTGCAGAGTGGACAGATATAAATAGAAACTAATCGAAAAAAATAGTATAATTCATCAATTATTTGCTAGGCTGAAATCATATTCCCATAAGATAGGTAATTGCTACAGCAATTCATATGTATGTTTAATTATGTTATATCTGAACATAATAAATAAAAGTACAGAAAATGATCAGATAGCAGCATTCTCTTTTGTATTGCTATTTTTTTCATCTGTGTAATCTCACAGTAATTATGCAGAAAAGACATTTAGTTAAATCTCTATATAGCTGAGAAAGAACTTGTATTTGCTACAAAGTCTTAGTTAGTATAAATAATTATTGAAAAACTACATTTTGATTTTCATATTGAAATTAGGGATATCATACATTACGTTCCTAGCACCAAACAGTAACGTAAATTAAATAGCATATTTAGTTATTATATGTTACAGTAATGGATCGGGATTGAGTAATATGTGCGTTTAGATATATCATTTATGGGTACAAACATTTGTTTAATTTCTTTTATATTAATCTCTATAAGTTTCTGTTATTATTTTGCACACACCCAAACGCACCCATATATATATATATATAATTGAATATTAATAAACACACTAACCTAAATATATATAAAGCACAACTTTTTATCCACTTAGGAGTGCTCATGGAGAACTGGATGCAATCCATTGAACAACTTTCATCTTCAGAGTCTACCAAGCTATCTTTCTACCAAACCATTGTTATTCTCATATTGTTCTTTTTCATATTATTACCTTATTTTAGTTTTGTTATTACTTTTGCTTCTGTTAATTTTATTACTGTTGTTATTTTTATCCTTTCTTTTACATTTGTATTAAACTTTTATTAATATTATTACTATAATTATATTTTAATAATAGTTATGACTGATATCATTTTTGCCAAACTATTATTTATTCTACAGTTATTATTATCATCATCATCTCTAAAATAAATCTCACCATGTGTAGTAAATGAACACATTTCTAATTTTTAATTAAATGAAATCAGTTAATTCCCGAAACTCTTGCTTCGGAAGATTACATATATAATCCCATTTAATTGTGGTGTTTTGTTGAAATATTTAAAAAAAAAATATTGTGGAAAGTTTAATTAAGACTGCAAATTTTTTTAATGATTTATTTTAGTGCAACCATTTGCTTTATCATCATTAATCCCTTTATTATTGCTTTTTAATGTCACTATTTTGTTTTCATTACTATTAGTGAAATGTTATCCACGAAAAAAAAAAAAAAACAACAACAAAACAAATGGCAGATAACTTTCACTGTTTAATTATTCTTTAAAATTAATTATTATTAATTTCTTCTTACTAATTGTAATTTTATTACGGTAATATTATGTTAATCAGTTCTATTAGCAAATAACATTTATTAATTAAAATTATTTATATATTAATGCTATTTTCATTATACACACACATACACGAATTAAAACAATTTATAAATAACTCATTGCCAGGCGAACGTCTCTTTAATAGCAGGTGAATGTTTTATTTACCAAGCTTACTAATTGTCTAATAAAAAATATTTAAATTGTGTTTCATCTTGATTTTATTCTGTAACTAAGAATATATAAATATTTATTTACTGCCGATATTGGATGATTATTTGGGTTGGCTATGGGCTAGATATTTGAAAAATAAATCCTAAACTTGATCTGATCTGAAATATATTCAAGTTTATTAGGATAAAATTTTCATCCAGTTCATAGATGTGGTGTATGAATAAACTACCATTACAAGATTTTTTACAATAGAGCAAAACTTAGTGCTGAAAATATACCAGTATTTTTGTATTATGAGATAGAGAGCTGGAATGCGCACTGTTTCTAGAAATTCTATGATTGTATGTAAAAAATAAAATTGCAATGAAGGTAAGATAAAGAAGTTCTTTGTTCATTATGTATTAAAAAAATATTTTAAGGAATTACGAAATAGCATACAATTAAGTTATAATTAAATCAAAAGATGGATGTGTAAATGAAAGATAATATTTCTCTTTATATCAACCATAATTTTAGCACTAGCATGTTAAAAGCAAATCAACCATTTATAATATAAAATTAATTATGTTCTTATTCTTCTTGACTTGGTTCAGTGGTAGTTACTATAGATCAATACTCAACTATAATTCTAGTGCTTGAACTTTTTATGTATTCCTGAACAAAAAAAAAAACACTTATTTTTGGTTAATTATCTACTTCACAAAACTGCAAGATTTATGTCTTGTAAATTATTTAGTTTAAATAAAAATAACAATTACATATTGTATTAAATAAACAAATAACAAAGTTGATAGTTGCTTTGGAGGTCACATTACGTTTTCCATCAAATCCATAATTACAATATTTGCACTTGTTTGGACAAGCCCTTTTTTTTTTTACTTTTATTAGCTGAAAATCAATCTGCAAACTGTTAGCTTTTAAATCTATTGCTCTACTACTAGACTAAATTGCTCAAGATACGTATATAATCATGGATTTTGGTGAAATAATTATTGAATTGATCTATTTTATTATTGTTCTGGAGTTCACGTTTTACATGCAGTTGAAGATTCTTCTAAGAAGCTGAGAAAATTTTTGAATTGCAACCCATAATCATTTGAGCCAATCATCCAATAATAAATGTAAAGTAGATGTTTAGCTATTACTAACTTCAAAGTTATTCAATTTTTTATGACTTTAATATTGCTAAGATTGTCTTTTTTATACAAATTGACAGGGTTTTAAAGATAAATTACTTATGGATATTTTTTCAACATACTTCTGAACAAGGCAATACTTTTCTTACTTACCTTCTTGCTCTTAATATATTTTCTGATTTATAGTAAATACATTTCTTTCAGAAGAAATGTTTTTATAACATATATTTACAAGTCATTTATAATAAAATTTTATAACATTTAAATACAAGTATAACTTATATACTTGAAGTTTAGATGTATTTATAGGGAGATTTGAACACATATTTTTAAGCTCTCTTCAGTTATTCACTCTATCTCATACAACTGACACCCATGGACCAACTGGGAGTGCTGATTTAGCTCATAATATGTATACTGGAGAGCATTTATCTTTTTCACAAGTGTGTGGTCATGTGTATCGATTGTATAAAATAGAGCGAATAGCTGAAAGGAGCTTGAAAGTCTGAATTCAAACCCCCATAATTACAGCAAAACTTTATGTATATACAAAAAAAATATATGCAAATAATTTTGGACTTGATTATTTGGGTAAAAATTTTTTTTTGTTAAGTACTATTCATAAAATAAATAGTCCCAAACATGAGATAATTCACAACAATCTGTTATGTTAAGACTTTCAAAAGTCTCTGAATGTAATAGTAATTGCACATATTAAATGACTTTGAATTATTATTTTTAATTAATTAATATTTTTGCAGAAAACAAATTAAATTGGCATTATTGCCTTCCTGTTCTGGAAAAAATATATTGTTACAATGAAAAAATAATTTTAGTATCACTTTGGTTTGAAAGATTTCATTTTAATGTTAATGATTATGTATTTTAGTTTTTGCTTCTATCCATAGATTGCAATAATAATTAAAAAAATAAGAAATCATTAAGATGTAGTTTCAGTTTCTATAATTTTTGTGGGTATAGACTATGATATACTTTACATTGTTCACTAACTTCTTTCTATTTTATTTAAAATCTCAAATGGCAGTTTTGATTATATTTGCAACCTTTTATTTTTCCAATTAAATCTTTATTTTACATCATATTTGACAATATTCACCTTATTTATTAGAAGTATAAATTTAAACAGGCAAAACTTCCATATAGTATATGGAGAGTTTTGCTTGTTTTGATAACAGTAATGCGCTAGCATAAGTGATCATGTGATGTTTAGAAGTATAAATTTACAAGTGAAAAACATTCTAAGAGAATATTTTATTTCTGCAAATATAGAAAATAAGTACTAAAATGAAATATGTATAAAGGAATAATAGCCTTTTTTTTCTTGGGTAATTGCCATAATGCTGGTTGAAAAAATATTGAACAAAATATTTATTTGAACACTATTTCTAAAATCTGAATTATTATTCATTCTTAATTATATATTATTATAAAGCAATGGTATGCAGATTTAAAAACTGAGCTTGTAATAATTAAAATAACACAAAGAAATTATTTATGGCATTTATGAAAACTTTTTTTTCAGCAAATCATAACTTCTGTTTTACTGTAATTATGATTTCACTCAATTTGTCTTTTTTAAACACAAATCCTTTCAAAGAAAATCTAATTGTAACTATTAATATTTTTAGTTTAAAATAAATATTTTGCAAATATGTTGCAAATTTTCAATGTTACTAGATTTATTATAAAGAATAAAATAAATTCAAAGTATATTTAGTTTTTAGTTTCTACTGTGAAATAAGAAAAAAAAAACATCAATTTACATTAGTTGCTACATATGGGTTGTTTTAATCCTTAAAAAAAATATTTAAAAAGTAAATAGTTTTTTATCTTTATTAATAAAAATATCTAAATAAATAAAAATACATTTTCAATGCAAAATAAACTTTCAGACTAAAAAAAGCAGAACATGAAAAAACATAATTGCTTTTTTGTATGTAATTAGATTTCCCATTTTCCAGCAAAAGCAAATTAAAAAAAGTCTTGCGTTGGTGGTCGAGAGGTCAGCGCAACTGCCTTGCACTTGCAGGCAGTTGCCCGGGTTGCGGGTTCGCGTCCCGGCCGATGCTATGACACTTAATAATAATATATATATATTTACATTTTTTATAATTAAATTAATAATCTTGATGAAATGTTAACTAAATAAAATAAAGTTACTAAGGTAATGTCAGCCTGTAATGAACCAAATGAAACACACAGCATTGTGCTAATTAGGAATTGGAACATATTGTAAAAGTTTAAGGTATCAAGCAGCTTTTATTAATTATTCAAACTTATAACTGATGACTCTGGAGAAGATCAGAGTGTCTTATTTTTTAGTATATATGTTAAATATAAGAAGATAAATTTTTTGATCTTTCATTATATATAATCAGTGCATCATGGAGTACTGTGATGACCTTTCTGTGATTCAGTTTAAATCGCTTTCTTGCAGTTATCTTAGCACTATTTTGCTGGTTTATGTTTTACATTACTAAATGAAATGAAATATATTTTGATTTATTAATTTAAAAAAATGAAAATATCAGTAGTACAATAGGACAAACTACTGCTACTACTACTACTACTACTACTACTACTGCTGCTGCTGCTGCTACTGCTACTGCTACCTCTACTACTAAAATATATTTTATTGGCAGTTTATTTGGTTACATTTTGAGACAAGTACAACTTATAGTAAAAATTGAAAAAAAAAAAGAAAAAATATATGACTAAAATATATGACTAATAATATTGGAAAATTAAAATATTAGAACATCATGTATTAATTACATATATCAATGGTTGAATTGTTTTTTTCCATTATGCCCAATTGTGTTTCAGTGATAATAATATAAAACATAAGAAAAACTGAAAAAAAAAAGTAATAAAAAAGGTTAAGAAGATATAACAATAATATTAAAAATAAATGTATATCCATAGGTCACAGAGGGGAAGGGTAATGTAATAAGGTGCCATGTAGCTGCAAATATGTCTGCAGGTGCCAAGGCTTAATCCCTGAACTTAATTTTGCCTAATTTGTTAATAAAGAGAGATTTGTAGTTTTCGAGATGTGGGGTTGAAACAGAAATGACATCTCAGAAACCAAAGGGTAAAGAGAAGGAAAATTGTAATTCATTCAGTTATAAAACACTATACCAGAAAAAACAAACCACCTACTGCTCAAGTTAAAGAATTAGATATATTCACATAAAGCTAAAAAATACATCAAATGACCCTGCCTCTATTCCTTCTATAATTCTACTTAAACAGCAGTATAAACATACTCAAAACCTACTTGCTGAATATCTTGCCACAAAAAAGGCAAAAATATATCTTGCCCATCCTCATAACTGGTCCAGAGGTTACATTCGCTGGGCTCTTGCATACAAAAATAAAATAAATCAACTCCATCCTCTATTTGCAGGACAAAACATGCTTCCTCTAATCTTCTACCATTTTAAAAACATTTTTAAAACAGCTACATACACAGATATACAAGGGTTGTTTATATAATAGATAATAAAACATATAGTAAATTAATATGAACATTGGTTTTCCTAAGAGCATCAAAATGGCGCAGCAGAGCTGTACCGATGCCAGCATATACTACTACTACTACTACTACTACTACTGCTACTGCTACTACTGCTGCTACTGCTACTACTACTGTTACTACTACTACTACAACTACTACTACTACAGTCTACTACTACCACCACTACCACTAGTTTTAAAAATTATTTTATTAGCATAAATTATGTTACAATTATGTTACAATCATTATTGACAATACATGTGTAGACTTGAATGGTTGAAGTTCTGTTAAGAGTTCTATGGGGAATAATGTTCAGTAATATACACTAAAATGCTGATGTGGCAGGAGTTTGTACAGTTCTGAAGCTGACTGGTGAAATCATGAGTTCATTTTTCTTGAGTTATTAATTATTGCTGTACTCATGATTTTTAGTGGTATCTGGGAATTTAATGAGGCTCCAGGTGGGTGTAACTATATCTATGGAAGCTATTAGATTATCACTATCTTTGATCTTGGTTAATTTGTCTATGAATAATGATTGGTATTTCCACGAGGTGGGATTGAAAATGAAATGAAACCTGACGAACCAAAGTGTGAACAAGAGAAAAATTGTCATTCTAATTGTGGTAAAAAAAACTTGGTGAATGTTTTCAATTAATGTTTGAAAGGTGGTTTGTGAATTGCAAGTGATTGTGGGGATTAAGTCTCTATAAGTTTGCAAGGTAGGACAGGAGTGGATGAAATGATTCATGGTTTCATTTTCTCTATGACATAGAGAGCAAGTTGGGTCAATGTTGGAATATTTCATTTTGGTTGCCAGGAATGAATTGGTTGGTAGGCACTGAGGTTGATTTTAATGATGAAGTCCAGACATTTTGGCTCAAGGTACCAAAACTTAAATTTTGATATAAGTGTTTTGTTTGTGACATTGAGGATACTGCTTGTATTTATGAGAGAGTCTGAATTGTTGAGAGAATAATGTGCTTCCCAGTAATTAATTTTTGAGAATGATTTATCCTGTAATTTGTTGAACTTAGTATTAATTTTGGCAAGTTGATTTATGAATTTATTTTTTATTGGTGGAGGGGTATCAGTGGGTAGAATTTTAATGAAAGATTGGAAAATAGGAAAATTAGTAGATAGTTTTACTAAAGTGTTATGGGCTTTTTGATAGTAAAAGGTTGTGATTGAGTGCAATGATAGGCCATTGTATTTAGTATGTTTTTGTAGACTATTGATACTAATGAGGTAGATTTCTTATTTCAGATTAGCTTCATAGATAAAGAGTTGATTTTTTTTTAAAACTGTTGGTGAATTTTATGACTGGTGCATAATAATTAATTTTTGGGACTATTAACATGTTGATTAGAGAAATTTTGCTATGTATTGACAGATAAAGTTTGGATAGTGAATTAGTTGTTTTTTATAGCTTGCAGTAACTGATTCTGTATTGTGCTTCTTGTGGCATTAAGTGAGAGATGAAATGGAATTCCAAGAAAGTTATGTGGTGTGGTTTTGGTTAGAGATGCATTGGCTGGCCAGTGAAAATGTTCCATATAGCTGTTTCCCCCTGTTGAATTTGAGTGCATGTGTTAATGTGTAGTTCTCAAGAATAGCTTGTAATTTAGGAAGTGTCTTTTTAAAAGGCAGAAACACCACTATATCATCCATGTAGGAAAGATGGTTTATTTGTTGTTTCAGGTCTCTTATATATATTCCAGGTAGTTTTGCCTCTATTTCAGCAAATAATGGATTGATATAGGTAATGAAAAGCAGGGAACTCAGAGGGGATCCCTGTGGGATGAAGGTGTGGTGTAGAAAGCTTGGAGACATCTTGCCATTGAGTGTAATGTGAATATCTCTATTGTGAAGTAGGTTTGCTAGTATGCACATTAGAAGTATAAGTATGTTGTAGCTACAGATTACTTCCAAAAGTTTCAGAAATTGGAATTGAATCAAATGTTGCTTCAATGTCAAGCTGAATCACCACTGGCCCAGATTTTTTGGTTAGTCTGACTTCGTCTATTATAGTCTTAAACAGGATAAGTGCTTCTGGTATGGAGCTGCCTTTTTTAGCAAACTGATATGTAGAAATTTTTGGGAGAATTAAAGGCTGAATTTTGTCTTTGACTATGGATTCAAAAATTTTTATGATAAGAGGGGACGTGGATATTGGTCTGAGGTTGGTTAATGGATAAGGGTGAATGGGCTTTTTGAGGAAGGGGACTAGCGATACCGGGTAGAGCTGCTCAATTGAGTGGATCTGGTTAGAGAGATAGGTAATCATATTTAGTATTATTGGTGTTGTAAAGTAGTTAAGATGATGAAGTAAAAATTTGGAGATGGCATGTACTCCAGGGTGAGAGTTATTTGGATATGCTTGGATTTTTGTAGCTATGTCATTTCTGGATATGTTATGATGATCTGTTGTGATGCCAAAGTGGAATGGAAACAAGCAAGATGGTGATGTTTTCTGAAATCTGTTTTTGAAATGGTTATAAATTTGTAATGCCATATTTTCCCCTGTTAAGGTTTTTGTGTTTGAAAGTATAGAGGATGGAGGCCCAGCGAATGTAACCTTTTGACCAATTATGTGTGTTTTTTAGAAAGAGTTTGGCTTTTTTTATTGAAATATATTCTTCTAATGTGAACTGCATCTGTTTATATTCCTGTTTTAGCAATAAAATTGAGCTAATTGAGGTTGAGTTGCTGGGTGTGCTTTTAAGTTTTAAATGTAGAGTGTCTAATTTTTTTATTAGATGGGTTGGAGATGGATTTCTATTGGTGTAATGTTTAATTGTGAAAGAGATGATATTTATAAATGTGAACCATGCCTCTGTTGGGTTGAGTAACAAATATATATATATATATATATATATATATATATATATATATATATATATATATATATATATATATATATATATATATATATCAGAGATTATTGCCTCTGGAGCACTGGATTTAAGTAACAATCTAGTAGTGGTGTTAAATGAGAGAGTGGACTGGGGATGTAGATCTAATTGTAGTTGTATATTGAGTGCCATGTGATTAGAAAAGGAAACTGGACATAGTGAAGGTTTTATTATGTAATGTAGATCAGGGGAGTAGAAGAGGAGATCAATCAATGTGGAATGT
This sequence comes from Epiperipatus broadwayi, assembly GCA_028023455.1. Taxonomy (NCBI): domain Eukaryota; kingdom Metazoa; phylum Onychophora; class Udeonychophora; order Euonychophora; family Peripatidae; genus Epiperipatus; species Epiperipatus broadwayi. Next base: position 731,074 of record JAQFVV010006319.1, on the reverse strand, counting down.
TTTTGAGTGTAGAATGATATATCATTGGATGAGAAGAAGGCATCTGTGCTCATGAGTTTTTTATTTATGAGATGTAAATATTTGTGAGTGAAATTGGAATATGACATGTTAAAGTAACCAGTTAGTATTGTGGGATGTGGGTTAGTTGTTAAAATGAGGGTTATATTGTTGATGAGCTGGTGAATAAGTAGTGGTTGGTTATATAAGTACAAGGTGATTATATTTATTACATAGGCTGAGTTTTGAAAGGTTATTATGCTCATGTGTGGGTTTAGGAAAAGCAGTTTAAATGATTGAAGAGGAGAGTTTTGATGAACAAGAAATCCAACTCCAGTACTACTACTACTACAACACCACCACTACTACTACTACCACTACCACTACTACCATTACTACCACTACTACTACTACCACTACCATTACTACTACTACTATCCTACCACCACTACCACTACTACACTATTACCACCACTACTACTACCACTACTACTATTACCACTACTACTACTACCATCATTACCAACCACTACCACCACTACCATTTCTACCACTACCACCACCACCACCACCACTATTATTATTATTATCATTATTATTATTATGATGATGATGATGATGATAATTTTCAAAAGGCACTTTATTAACTCAAGAAAATAAATTTTTACATTGAAATCACATTTTGTACATTCTTTGATTTTTTTTTTTTACATGGCAATATCTCGTTTTAGATACATAGTTTCATGTAAGAGCATACATACACCATTGAAATCAGTTTCAATACTAAAAGATGTTACATTGATTATAGTTATGTTTACATGTTCATTTACATATTGACCAATAGTTATGTTTACATGTTCATTTACATATTGACCAAATAGTTTCAATAACAAAAGGTTAATATATTGAATTACATTTTGAGAATATTTCTTTCTTTGTGGACTGAAATCTTAGTCCGAATTTTTGTTTTCTTGATTTTATGATTTTGTTATTCTTATGATTCAATCAATTCATTGTTTTCCTGATTTAAATTTTTATGATTTACATAGATTTCTATTCAAAAATCAGCTATGGATTTAATTCACATCTTGTTCATTTGTTTGATCCACTTAGTGTCTATAAATTTTGTCCATTAGTTAAAACAAACCATATAGTCAGGTATGTTGTCATTTGCTTTGCATAGTTTGCAGATGTATATGTGAGTTTGTGGGCGAGGAATTTTGTCACATTTTTCTCATGATGCAAATCTGTTGGGATTCCTTTCCTGATTTTTTAGTGATCTTTTATTCCAGTCATCTTGGTTTATAATTTCACTAGTATTGCACAAAGTATATGTGTTTGTATCTAATGCTTGATTTATTTTTTGTAGTTGTTCTTGTGCATCCTCATAATCTAGTTCCATCTTTTCATTGATAGCACCATTTGATTGGCACACTTGCTTATAATTGTCTGAGTTAAGGTTTTTGGTCTTGACTTTTTTGGAATTTTTATCTTTTTTGATGAGATTTTTGTTCTTTTTTTTGGGTTTGTTTTTCCTTGTAGTGTTTGGGGCAAACTTGGTGTATTATTTCTGTCAGGTTGGTTAAAGCTCCACTTTTTATTTCTAATGTTTGTGTTAGTTGTGATTGATTAGGTTTGGTATTGTCATTAATAGGGTCTTTTGTTTCTTTATCTTCTTTCTTACCACTGACTTTGTCAGTGATTTGATCTGTCTGATCACTTTTTATTTTTTTAATGTATGGGTGTGGAAGTTGTTCTCCAAGTGTTATATCTTTGCCTATGTTCTTCTTTTGTCAGTGTAGATTTGTTGTTTTCAAGTTGTAAGTTTTTCTATGCTGAGAGGTCTTCGTTGTATGCTCAGTACTTTTTGTTGTTTACTGGTAATTGATGTTCTCAGTGTTTTTCCTTGTGTCACAGTTTATTATTAGATGTTCATGGTTTCCACATGAAAAACACTGGGCCTTTATTCCTTTTATATGTATGCTTAGTATAGTGTCTTGATCAATTATCTGTGTTGGTATGCTGTCTGGTGTTACCTTGTCTTTCATTTTGATTTTAAAATGGGAACTGTTGCTGTAAACTGGTGTGGGAATGTCACTTATATATATATCAGTTTTAAGTAGATTGTTTTACCAAATTGTTGCCTCATACCCTGGAAATCTTGGATGTTATATCCAAAGTATGCATTTCTGATGGTTCCGGTAATAAAATTTTGGAGATTTTCATCAAAGTTATCAGAGCATATTTTTCTCTGGTTTTTATATGGGTTTGAAATCGTTTTTTTAAAGCTATGAAAAAATTCTAGGGTTAAGTATCTCAAGTTGGGGTGCTTTCCAATACTCAATATCGAGTCCCACATTCCATTTTGCATTATTTCCTCATACAATAATTTTCTTGGTAATTTATATAGTTTTCTGTCTGGTGTGGCTATTACTATCAATTTTTGTGAGATAAATTTTTTGAAAGTATTAAATAGTTTAATTGTGATTGTACTATTAAAATCTGTGTTAATTATTTGTAATTCTTGCTGTGTCCACATGACTGATGGTGGCTCAAAGTTTTCACTGCTATCAAGGTTTAACACATTGATGTCCATTTGATTTACTTTTCTAAATCTTGGTCTTTGCATTAAGTTTGGATTGTTTTCTTTCTCTCTTGATTTGTAATTTAATTTAGTGACATTTGCATATGTTTTTTCTGGGTTTTTTGTACTTTGTATGTTGTTAATGATTTGGGCGCTATTTAAAGCGGTTTTTTTTTCTGACACTATGTTGCTATTGTAATTTGGAATTTTTATTTTTTAATAAGTTTAATTTTATGCTTACTTTTCTAGTGTAACCTCCCTTGGGCTATTTGGAACTATTGTTCTCTTGGCTGTAGACGTTTTTAGAATAGGTTTGGTTTTATTTAGTTTTATATTCTGATCATTACTTTTAATATATATTTTTACTGATATTTTTTATTATTGTGTATTCTCTTATTGTAACATTATGTCAGCTCCTTTTTTATATAATAATCATGTAATATTTGTAAAAATCTATGAAAAGCATTTACTTTGTTTAATACATGTCTTTCTTAGATGTAATCAAAATAAAACAAATACATATTATTATTATTATTATTATTATTATTATTATTATTATTATTATTATTATTATTATTATTATTATTATTATTATTATTATTATTATTATTGATGAGTATGATTGGGGAAACAGATATGTAGGCACTTTATACATACATTTACAATTATATAGGCTCTATTCATTATTTTGGTCTATAATTTTAATTTATTTTGGTCTATAATTTTAATTTATTTATATATTGTAAATATAGAGGATTTGAACTCAGACTTTCAAGTAACCTTCAACTATCCACACTATCTCATCCTACTGATACCCATGACCACACACATGTACAAAAGATAAATAATCATCAGTATACATATTTTGTGCTGAACCAGCACTCATCAGTTGATCCAGATTATCTTCTCCCACACATGATTTTATATATATATGGAAGATGATAATCTGGACCAAGTGATGAGTGCTGGTTCAGCACAAAATATGTTTATTGGTGATTATTTATATTTTCTACATGGTTCATGTGTATCAGTAATATGAGATAGTGTAGATAGTTGAAGGTTGCTTGAAAGTCTGAGTTCAAATCCCCTATATTTATATTTATAATTAAGTTCCACGTATAAGAATACTTGTATTTAAAATCTTATATACTGTCATTTTTAAATTAAACTGATTTCTAGATATGTTACATACAAGTGAAAAAATGTATGTTTTCTATTTGTATGTGTGCATGTTAAAACATTCAGAACAATTGTGCATTTACAGTATGACAGCAATATTATAAATTGGGTGTTAACTACTAACAGCAATTTCACACCATTTGCTAGAAATAATATATTGTGCATTTTGCAGTTACATGACATGTATGCTTTTTTAACTATATATATATATATATTTCTTATTTACTATATATATATATATATATTTCTTATTTACTATTTATTTAAAATATATTGTTTATAAGTATATATAAAATTTTAATTGTTGGTAAAACATTCATATAGATATTGCCCTTATTTTTAAATGAATAATGTTAAAAATATTGTAAAAATATTTATATTTTATTCTTATTTTGAAAAATATATTTAATATAATATATATGTTTCTACAAATAAATTAATAAATTATACTAGAAAGACCACATGTGGAATACTCATAAAAAATACAATCAGGGTAAGAGGAGGAATTTTTACTATATAATACCAAGACTATTTTAAATAATGCAAAGATTATATTTTAAAAATTTGAAAGATTTGGAAATTTTTGCAACTCTAGTTAAAGATACAAATCTTTTCTAGGTAAAATAATATTCGAAAAATCTGGTCCCAGGATTTTTTGAATTTGTGAATATTTTGGAATTTAAGAATAGGTCTTTAATTACAAACCCATATTTTGCTAAGATAGAAAATAAACTAGTCAACTCATGATACTTATTCTTATTAATTTATGGGTGTTAAATGAATTTTTGTCTCTTAATTTTGTTTGTAAATATGTATGCATATAAATACTTTTATGTAAGTAGAGGGATTTGAACTCATGATTTTACAGTCTATTCACCCTCCATTTCATCTCAAGCAGCCGATACAAATGACTACACACATGTGAAATATATATATATATAATGCAGAAACGGTGGAGAATGAGTAGGCTAGAAAATCTTGCGTTAAACCCTTTACTTACATATATGAAACATTCAGTATAAGCAAGTTACATAATGCCTTAGAATTACATATAAATATTTTTATATATTTAGTTCTGACAATAGAAGTTTTTGAATAATAGATATTTGAATTAGCATTATTGTACTTGAAACAATTGGAAAGTAAAACAAAAATATTGAAGATCTCAAGAAATTTTATTTTAACATTTAATATTTTTTTATTAAACATGAACAAATACATAGAAATTAGATTAAAGTTTATTATATATATTAATAAAAAATATTGCGGAGTAAATGTTAAACAATTGTAATCTTTTAACCAGACTGCAAATTATCAATTTCTTTAGTAATATTTGTCAATTTTTAGTGTAATCACATAAGAATAAAATAATGCAGCTTTTAATTTTAGTCTCTAAATAGATTTATTTTAAAAATTAATGTTGTTAATACTTTTTATTATCTTTTAATCAAAATGTTTTTATTATAACAGTCCTTCAATACAGACACAAACCGAGATCTTTAAAAAAAAATTAGGTTAGATATTTTTACTTTTTAAAAAAATGTAAAATTTTATTAAAAATCAAATCTATCTACTATCCTATAATACATAGGTATGATAATTCTCTACCTAAACTTTTCTTTTCTTTTTACTTATTTGTACAACTTTATATTTTTAGAGATACAGATTGGAAATTATCCCTTCAAACACAACCGTTGCAATAAACATATTAATGAATTTATATTGGCATTTTCATCAACCAGTTAATTAAGCCAAACTGCACAAATTTAAGGATAAAAAGAAGTATGATAATTTTTAACATAACTTAATAAAAATAATTGATAATAATTTATATATTTAATGGATGATCATTTTTATGAGTAAAGAAGCTGCCGAAAAATAAGTTTCGTATATAAATGTAAGCAGTGATATATGATTTATTGTGTAATTGGTTGACTTGATTTATCTAAAAGCCCTTGCTAAAATGTGTATACCTTTATCATTCTATAATAATTGAAAAAGTATAGTGGTATCATGTGGTGCACTCCACTGTCTTCCTTCATACTTTATGATTTTGAATCAAATGTAAAATCTCAAGGAACTTTAATGCATATTTTTAGCAAATGTCTGCATCAAATTGAAAATATAATTTGTTTATATATTGTTTCTAAAAAGGATATGAATTAGGAACTAATTAATAGTTTCTATGTACACCGAATTTATTTATGCTCACATAGATATATAAATATTTATGTATTTTTAATAGTTATCTAAAAATAATAATTTTTAATTTTCATAATCTTATTCTGAACAATAATAAATAAAACTAAAATACAATAGCTATTATTATGGAGTAATTCTTTAAAACAAACAGTCGATAAAAAAAAGAAAATATATATTACTGGCAGATGTTAAAGCTTGTACAATACTAAAATAATGCTTAAACTAAAAGAAAGAAAGAGGTGTGAAAGAGTAAAAAACCCATAATTTGTTTCCACATGACAGTCCAAGTGCTGACTTGTTTAATCCCATTTTTCTTAATTTGTTGATGCAATTGTTCTAAACAATAGACAGTAGGAGTAAAATGCTTTTACAAAAGCATACGGAAATAGTTTATAATTTTGAACCATATAAACCAACTCTGTACTAATTGTTAAAATATTTTTCTCCTCTAAGTTTTATTATAGATAGCCTCCTTCTGTAGTTCAGTTTTATGGCCTTTACTCACTTCTTTGGAAAACATTCAAAACTGAACAATTCTTCATGGATCTGATCCTTTGACAGTTTGAAGTTGACTTGCTCACTGATGTGAATTAAGCTTTCAGTGTTTTTCAATGGAGGGGTCTTTACTTCCAGGGGTAGGGGGATTCAACAATTAAATTAACAAGTTTCCTTCATTCATGAGTAATTGAATCCAATATAGGATTACAGTAAGCAGTTTTTCCCTTCTGAACTTTTAAAATAGAAAGCATTTACTTCTAATATTTTCTATTGAAAACGCGCTCTCCACTTATTCTTCTTAAAAAAGAGAAAATGCTGGCCAGAGAACTTCAAGTTTATAAATGCAGTTTTATGACTTGTGAAAAAGATATGCAAACCTTATTAAAAAAGAAAGGATGAAAAAATGAAATGCAAATCTTGTTAAAAAAAGAAAGGTGAATAAAAAAATGCAAACCTTAATATAAAAAAAGGAGAAAATACATTTAGATCCAAGTCTGAAGTTTATATTGCCATTTTTCGTTTGTAATTTTGGAAGTGTTTTATTATTGAAGTCTACTGGTAAAACCAGTTTTTTTTCTTCTGTGGAACAGTAACAGTGATGCCAATAGTTTCGGCTTTCTTGTAAAGTCCTACCCCCTGATGTTTTCAGGAAAGTCTACTCTCAGTAGGACAAACCAGACAAACCTTTCTTAAAAGAAATCAAAAATCGCTTCTTATTTTGTAAGTTAAAAAAATACTACCGAGAAGAAAATTTTATCTAAATAACATTTTTAATATTAATAATATATTTAAGTAGATTTTTTTTATTTTAAAAAATAAGTTTATGTGAGAAGTAGAGAGAGGTATTTATATCCAAGAGATTTTGATAAAAAAATAACAAAACTTTTTAAATGTAATCCTCTTCAAATATCTTTTGAATCGTATTATACATTTTTCCTCTTCTAATGTTGCATTTTTACTTATTTCTGTTTTGTTTGTATATATATTTCAATCGGAATTACATTACTTCTGCACTAGCATTATTACATTCATGAATTTTCATTAAATATTAATGTGCTTAATAAAGTGACGAATTTTAGAGCGCAAACGATTATGGATTGCGGAGTAGTTCTTTTACTTTTTACATTGGTACTCCAACTTTAAACAAACTCTCGAACGATAAACATTTAATTATTTATTTTATATTATTATATATTAATGTTAAAATATATAGCAAAAAGATGACATCAATATTTCTGCTTTACTGTATATATATATGCAAAATCTTTGCTTTGCATATAATGGGTTGTAGTTGTCAGTACCATTAGTAATCACGTGTAATGAGATAGATAAATAAAAAATGATGCGTTTGTAATGATTGTAAATTCCAATTCATAAACACTTATATGGGCACATGGTAATGCAAATGTCTCCATATTTAACAACGTATTGACGATAAATGTTAATTAATTTTGCAGGCCCTTTTTATGTGAAAATTTTCATTATCTTTCCCGGATTACATCTAATCCGTATTCTAATCTCAGATATATTCTTTCAGAAAAATAAAATATTGTATTTTTTAAAAAATTATTTGCTATTATTTTATAATGTGAATGGAGACTGCTTTTCCCACAAAAACTGTCCTCAAGTCCGTTATAAAATACTTTAATAATTCTATTACTATTTTTTAATTTCACTTGTTTAATCCATTTAAGATTTGCTCTTATAATATACTTTGAAATGAGTATTCATTTGATATTAATATTTTGAGACATCGTTTTATTTGAGCACTGAAAGTGATAGTTCGAGATTAGATTTGGAAGCTTTTACTTTCATGTTTAACATATTATCAGTATTTTAAAGCTGGAAAGTAAAATATAATTGAATCGGACATTCTACTACTACTATAAACCGTGCAGAATATATTAAATTCAAAATTTTATGTTTATACATAATAAAAAATTTATATATAGTATATTATGAAAATACAATACTTTTAGATTAGCTGATTTAGCATTCTTTAAGTTGAATCTAGATATTACAAATATTTCCTTTTTATCCAATATTCATAGTTTAAATATTAAAAAAAAAAACATAACAGCAATAATTATTTTTTGTTCTCATTATTTTTCTCTTGAGCTATGATTGTATGTATCACTAGTTTTCAGATTACATCTGATTCATCCATGCTTTATCAAAAATGTATATGATCAATGAAATTATATTTTTCCATATTGTTTGCAAATGTACTTTCAATCATATTTACATGTCATCAAAGTGTTATTTATTTGTATGTAATATTTTTAAAGGTAATTTGATTTTACATTACAACATTTTAATTTTTATAATAATTCTTCAACAGGGTGACATTTGCATTGTTCTCCCTGGTAACACTTTTTATGTATTTAGCATTAAATTTTATTATATATTAGAATTCAATAAATTAGATTCGATTTGTTAGAAGTATAATTTTATAAATGAAAAAAAACCTCTAAAAAATCTTATTTGAATATTGTAAATATTGAAAAAGTAAATGAAAATAATAACTTTTTTTTTATTCAATGGAGAGCAGAAAAACAGCCAAATGAGCCAGAAAATCAATGAAATTTTTGACTAAAATTTATTTTTAAAATACAAACAAAAATATTAATTTTTAAAACATGAACAAAAATATTAATACTTAATAAATTTATAAAAATGTGATTTAGAACATTAAAATTACTTGACAATTTTTAGAATATGATAAAAGATCCTAATGCAGTATTAGTAATGACTATATGTGATCAAGGTCACAAGGTGTGGTTTCCATATTGGATGTGATTTTCTTTCTTATAATTATGCTAAAATTTGTTAACCTCTATTTTAAAAATAAAACATATATATTGAAATGGTATATTCCTGATCTCATGTACATTTTACCTATTTTTTTCTACAGATTCATCTGTGCTGGATTTGAATCCTATTGGAGTATATGTATATAAGCATCAACAGAGTTATATATGTATCTTCACATCTGTATACATGAATAAATAACTGCAATATCATCAGTTTATATATATGTTACAGCATGTATATTTTATTTAAAATAATGTATTTTTATTATAGATTTTATTTTGTTAAAAGAGTCAATTTATTATTTTTACATTTCAAATCATGTGTATATATATATATGATTTGTGTGATCAAGTCGAAACTGTCAGTATATCAATATTTAAATTTTTTTAACATGGATGAACCTACAAAATGTCTTTTATATATATGCAATCAACATATGACCATGATATATATATAGAGAGAGTGCAATATTATTTAGAACTTATGATTCTTAATTTTAACCTTAAATAAGTTGTAAACAAAAGTCATGCTAGGTGCACCTATTTTAGCATATCTGGCTGAGGCAATTTACTTTTTGTTAAGTAATAATATTTTCCCAAAATATATAATTTTTGTAAACAAGATTTACTGAACTGAAACTATTCTGAGGTCTGTAGGGATTTGAAATGGTCAAGTTTAGTTAAAAACATCCTGTAAAAATTAACAGGGAGGCTTAAATAAATTAAGTTATAAAATTCTAGAGGGATGCTAATTGATTCTCCAGCAGTAAATAATCTTGTTGACAACAAGATGTTATAATTCTTGAAACAGATAAATTGGCAATATTTCAAGCTGCAAAGATATATACTATAAATCTAAAAAAGCATTGCCACCAGTCTTCACACCAGTTTTACTTTTTATATGGTTGAATAGAAGGGCATTAGATTTTTCATTTTTTCTGAGGGGAGATGGTGATCTGTAGTCCTGTTTTACATGCCTAATGGTCCATCATCATTACCATAGAAATGAGAAACCCTCCAGCTAACAAATTGCCACAAGAAGATCATAGTTCAAACCAGACAGTCTATTCAGAGTTCAAGAATTCCACTACAGCAGCTGTCTGATGTGCCTGCATCATCAACTCCATAAAGAAGATTGGTAACATTATCTTCAAAAACCACAGAGCTCTTATTGATCATTAAATCTGTAAACTTTAATATTAAGTTAACTATGGTAATGTAATTTGAATGTTCATCATTTTATTCTTCAAATTTTATTTAAAGTAATTAATCTATATAAATCTTGTCTGAATTTATCTCTATAAATATAATTTACTTCTTTAAATTAAATTAACTGTAATCAGTTAATTATCAAAATTCATAATTCTGCAGTTATGCCGATATTATGTTTTAATTATTTTATCTCAATTTAATTTATATATGTATTATAATAAGCTGATATTTTGAAACAGCAAATAGTAATTTTTAATAAACTTTTAATGGAGAGATAATTTTTAAAATCTCCATTTTAATATTTTAGAAATGGTACTTAGCATATTGAATTGTGGTTCCAAAATCCTATTATGTCAGATAATAACTGATTGCTATGCACTCATTATTACCATTGAGTTTTTTATATTATATTTCTTATGATTTGCCTACTCATTTATTATAATTTATGACTTTTTGATACCTGTTAGTGGAAGTGATATACTAGCTAGAGATGATATTTAAAGTATATTTATTATGGTCATTTAAGATACTTTCCCCCCTTTGATTATGATTATATATATGTATAGATTTAATACTTTAACTTGGATTAATAATTTTGTTCCACTCTTTTAGTTAGCGTAATTATAATGCTAGTTTAAAAACTGGGTTGTGTTGGTTTAGCAGATAGAAGCTATCTGTTTTTAAGCACAATATACATACATACATATTTGTATTTTACTTCTTATGCATTGCAAGTGTGTCTTTACTAAGTACACTTGTACATAATGTCTTGCTATGCCTTCTGATGGGTTTGCAGTGGTGTCTGCTTCCATCCACCTTAGTTTGGGTTTGGCTACCTTTTAGAATTGGAACACGAGGGTCCAGACCATTTTTGTAATGCCTATATGAGTTTCCAGAAGTAAATATGTTCATATTAATGCTAACAAGCCATCCAGTCTCAGAGCATTTTGATGCTGAAGCATGTGAATAATTACTCACTTGCACCATAAGCTTATTTTTAGTATTTTATTTAACACCATAGCATGTATATGCAAATCTAAATGTAACCAGTTCTTTCCTCCTTATTAATTAACTTTTCAACCTTAGGCTGAAAATCAATCTTGGTTACCAGGCTGAATATGCATCAACTTGAGCTTATTTATTCACTCACACCATTAATATATATATATATATATATATATATAGTAAAAATCAGTCATATATCACATGACCTATATAGCTTGTATTACCAATATGTAATATATAAAGAGCCTGCTACTAGCTCTAAACAAGCTTAATTATTTTATTTTTTATGATAAATGCTACAAGAGAAAATACATGAAGCTTTTATCTATGATGGTCCCCATCCCCAGACCGGTTTCGAGCTATGGCTCTCATCAGTGAGGAGCTAGGACATAAGATTCAAAATATTAACTCAAGCCAAGCATTTATCTAATTCTTAAATATTAAGAAAAAGATCCAAATCTTCAGACACCTACATGTCTTCAAATTCAGCTCTTTAACCAAAGAAACTATATGAGCCTGAACTAAATTCAGAGATCCCATATATTAGTAGGCTTAGCAATTTAATATAGCCAAAGCCCTAATAGCAAAATTATAATAGTAAAAATCTCTGAATTTAGTTCAGGCTCATATAGTTTCTTTGGTTAAAGAGCTGAATTTGAAGACATGTAGGTGTCTGAAGATTTGGATCTTTTTCTTAATATTTAAGAATTAGATAAATGCTTGGCTTGAGTTAATATTTTGAATCTTATGTCCTAGCTCCTCACTGATGAGAGCCATAGCTCGAAACCGGTCTGGGGATGGGGACCATCATAGATAAAAGCTTCATGTATTTTCTCTTGTAGCATTTATCATAAAAATAAAATAATTAAGCTTGTTTAGAGCTAGTAGCAGGCTCTTTATATATTACATATATTGGTAATACAAGCTATATAGGTCATGTGATATATGACTGATTTTTACTATTATAATTTTGCTATTAGGGCTTTGGCTATATTAAATTGCTAAGCCTACTAATATATGGGATCTCTGAATTTAGTTCAGGCTCATATAGTTTCTTTGGTTAAAGAGCTGAATTTGAAGACATGTAGGTGTCTGAAGATTTGGATCTTTTTCTTAATATTTAAGAATTAGATAAATGCTTGGCTTGAGTTAATATTTTGAATCTTATGTCCTAGCTCCTCACTGATGAGAGCCATAGCTCGAAACCGGTCTGGGGATGGGGACCATCATAGATAAAAGCTTCATGTATTTTCTCTTGTAGCATTTATCATAAAAAATAAAATAATTAAGCTTGTTTAGAGCTAGTAGCAGGCTCTTTATATATTACATATTGGTAATACAAGCTATATAGGTCATGTGATATATGACTGATTTTTACTATTATAATTTTGCTATTAGGGCTTTGGCTATATTAAATTGCTAAGCCTACTAATATATGGGATCTCTGAATTTAGTTCAGGCTCATATAGTTTCTTTGGTTAAAGAGCTGAATTTGAAGACATGTAGGTGTCTGAAGATTTGGATCTTTTTCTTAATATTTAAGAATTAGATAAATGCTTGGCTTGAGTTAATATTTTGAATCTTATGTCCTAGCTCCTCACTGATGAGAGCCATAGCTTGAAACCGGTCTGGGGATGGGGACCATCATAGATAAAAGCTTCATGTATTTTCTCTTGTAGCATTTATCATAAAAAATAAAATAATTAAGCTTGTTTAGAGCTAGTAGCAGGCTCTTTATATATATATATATATATATATATATATATATATATATATATATATATATATATATATATATATATATATATATATATATATAATGCCATCTTAGTGCTGTGTATAGTAATCATTTTGACTAGATTATTAACTTGTAATGTTAACAAACCAATGCAAAATAGGCTTTGCACATTAAAATATTATAGGCGTGATTTTATTAACTGCACAAACATATACAAACATCTCTTTAAAATGTTAAAGAGAAGACCACTGTAATAATAATCTCAACCACTATGTAATGCCTACATGCATTAATTCATATTAACACTATATAATTAATGTCATTTTGTTTTTGTTTGAATTAATTAATTATTTTAATAAACCTATTTAAAATATAAACTTGTTTCATGTCTGGTTGCTTGCAATCCAATCTTAATGATTTTTATATGTTGAATATGCATTATTTTAGGTTAATCACTAGAGTACTAAGTAGTCTATTTAACCTTAAGTTAAAGTTAGATTGTTAAATTCCCTTGAGTCTCATGTTTCTCCCTGTTCGGAACCTGCTCACTGAAGAAATTGAGACCAAGTGTAACCTCAGAAATGTCATTCATAATGTGATAAATCACATAATATTTGTAAATGAGTTGAAGCTTAGTCGAATTTGGGATCTCACCATCTCATTTCAGTCAGCTTTGGTGTATTTTGCCTGGATTGTGGATTTTGTTAAGTGAAGATACAAATCTGACCATTGCAATATATATATATATATATAGTATAATCATGTATATTTTTATGTTTTAATAGTTATTATACAATTATTGTGTAAAATAGTTATGAATCTTTAATAAATTATATAAAAAATCAAGTTTCTTGTTATTCCAAAAATTTTCTCAAATTAATCCCACAAATAGTGTGGCAACGGATTATTTAAGAAATTTGAAAAGAAATAGAAATGGTTAAATATTTAGAATATGAATAAAAAGAATCAATATAAAGATTATAAGTGTAGGAAAATTTCAAAAATTGATAATAGTAATCTGCCAAATGAAAGAAAAAATAGTTTAATAAATATGCCTATGACATATTGGTTTTAGCAAACAAAACTAAAAGCAAAAACAAAACTAAATCTCTCAGGCAAAAAAGTAAAATAAAAATAGACTAGAATTAATCAGATGTAATTCAAAAGCAAACTTAATTAACTTTGAGAATTCTCTTAATTAAACATAATTTTGCAAAAATCTAGATGAAATATTTCAGATATCAAAATAATATAATTAATGCTGATTTTATATTTACAGAAGTTAGATTAAATGGATTAAAATCTACTTATACAGTGTAAAATGTTTATATTTACCCCATTGGTTAGAATACTCCTGAAAGAATAAAAGAATGAATATATATACATATCTTATTCTGTGAGTGTTTATATATATATATATATATATATATATATATATATATATATATATATATAATTAGAAGGGACTGGAACTCAGGCTTCAAGCTACTCACAGATAAGCACTCCATCTTATACAATATATACACATGACCATATATATATACATGAAAAAGATAAATGATCTCCAGTGTATATATTTCATCGCCCATGCATACATAGAAACATCAATCAGGTTTATATTAAGATAGCAAATCTTTAAGCTGAGCACTGAATGTACTATTTGTATTTATTGTTTGGACTATTTCCATCATTTAATGTGAGTATTGAATGTCTTTAGAAAAATTTAACTTTATTTAAATATTCCATATACATTCAACTGCTAGTAATAGCACAGGAAACAGGTTAGTATATATGCACAATATTTCAAGAGGTATTATTATCTCTCTTCTTCAGGTGTTGTTGGCCTGTGTGAAAGATGGTGATCTGTACCAACAAATGAATGCTGGTTCAGCACAAAACAAATATATTGGAGATCATTTATATTTTCACATGTATATCAGTTGTATAAGATAGAATGCATAGTCATATGGAGCTTGAAAGTCTGAGTTCAAGTCCTAATTGCATTAACTTTAGTGTAGACAATATACTTGAATATATATATATATATATTGTACCGGTATAAATCCACCACGCTTACTCATACACAGTACCCGAGTTCAAACTCAGTCCACGTTTAAGAATAAATTCCCAAAACGCCAACTGAATTCAAACCCAAACCCCGGCATGACCAACCGATGATGACTTTACACCAGCACAGGGTTATCCCTTTTCTAGCTCAGCTTAGAACATGGACTAAATTCTTACAGTTAATGATATATAGGTTTATTAGACTATAGATACTGGGACGGTCATTTATGTAACGTATATATTTAAGTTGCCAATACAGACAGTAAGTGGCTAAATAGACTTAGAGAGTAATAAAGGTGGAGGACACAAAAATTTAGATTAAATAAAATGTTTAATAAGCAAAATATAAAGCATATAAATATAGTGTTAAATAAGACAAATAGAAAGCACATAAATATAATGTTATATAATGGAAATATACAGCATATAAATATAATGTTAACAGTACGGTAAGACTTCATGAATCCTCTTGTATTTGGCTACTAGTCTTTAGTGAACGTTTTATTTAATAAACAAACTTATGCCAATAGCTGTGTGATTGAAGGATTGACGGGTGGTTAAGAGAATCAGAGTATTAGAGCATTGGAAAAAATATTTATCTAAAGATTTTTATTAACTTATTTTATTAGAATAGGCTCGAGCCGGAACGTAGACGAACAGTGGAGGTGGTTTTATATAAATACGACATAAGAGATAGATGTACTGGTGGTTTTATATAAATACAACATGGAAGATAGATGAACTGGTGGTTGCCTGGATTCAAGAGCCCTACAGTAATCAATTGCGGTGCATTAACGGAATACCGGGCGGCTTGTTCTTTGACAAGGCTTAATGCCCCCAAGTAGTTCCGGGACACGACAACCAGCCGGGGTCATTTCTTTCCCGGTAATCTCTTGGATCACCGGGAAAGAAAAACTGCTTTCATTCCCCAATGGTAGAATGGCGAGACGCTAACTTCAGCGAAGGGAAGGCATTGCCACAGACGTGAAGGACGAATACTTGAAGCGGATTTTTTAAAAGAAATTATATAAAACCTGGAAACTATTTGTCTGTTTCCACGCCACAGGCTGAGATCCTTATCCCAATAAAAACATAGCGAAATTAAACTGAAGGTGAAAACAATAATTAGTTAATTTTACTCTGGGACTCTTAACCCTTGGTTGACAGGCGGTAACGATAGTATCAAATTATTCAGTGAATTATTTCTCATATTATACATAACATTAAGGTAACACTTTGACACCATTATATATATATTTTAAGATCGAACCTTAGATTGCAATTATAGGACAAATTAACATAGACTACTAAAATGACTTAACATTTATCAACTCGGAATGTGAAAGAATATTTAATTCAGGAAATGAAATTACTTTTCAATTAAATTGATCATTATTACACACTAGTTTACACATAGTTGGAAATATTACTATTGGCAATGTTTGTTTATGAAATAAGCAACATAAGAAAATATAAATGCATTCAGTTGAAATATTATTACTATTAATTACAATTTTATAAATGATTTCTAAAGACTAGAGCAGAGGATTAAAAAAAAAGAAAAGAAAATTTACTGACAGGTTAAATAATAGCATTATAAATGATATAAAGACTTACATATGATTCACTTGATTAATAATATTAAGCACGGAAGAAAATTAAAGTTCATGTAACAAAGTTCTCTTTTTCTTCATCCAGCTTGGCTTGTAACGTAGGCGCGCATTTTTGAAAGTTATTTGTAAGGCATAGTAAATTTTGAGATTGGAAGTTGGAAATTCTGAAGTATATGAAACATGATCAAACAGCGGCACGAGGATCCATATTGGCGGGCAGAGACCAGCTCCTGGCAATTAGCCCATGAACATGGCGATTCACTGGTAAACTTCTTAATAAGATATTTGAATTATTATTAACTGCTGTGTTGTCTCGAGACTACCTCTCTCAAACACGACCAAAGTTAGAATGTCAGTTTTTTTCTAAAATAGCCACTGCTGACCTTTCCGACTTGTTTTTGTTTTAGGCTCCGCCTACTTTCTCTAGCCTCTAGCGATGCAGCTTGACCAACAATCAATTATCTGTTTTTAGCAATCTTTTAATTTAATATGCCATTTTTAAATCGATACATTAATTACATATAAAAATTCCTTACTAATTTTGACTACAACTTAATTGCTCTGAACATTTGTGCAATTAGATTTTAATTAAAAACACTGATCAAAGGAATGTGATTTTTGATCAGTATTTTTAAACGACTTTATACAATTTTAAAACTAAAATTTAAAACAAATACGCCCGCACTGAAACTTTAAATTAAATGATATAAATTCGCAAACCACGCACACACAAATATTATTTCATGGTTTGCGACATTTATATACGGAAACTTTACATATTTATTTATAAACTATAGAATATATAACTAATTTTTATTATAAATTAAAATAGACAAAATCTCACTGCGGGCGAACAGTGGTTTGAATTACCGTACATAAAAACACCTGAAACGAAGATCGGTTCTCCGATCTGTCTGTTTCATTTCTTGTCACTTTATAAAAAAAAACAACAAAAAAAAAAATGATTATACATAATTTCTGATTAACATTTTTTTCATTCATTTTTTTACATAATTGATTTTTTTTTTTATTGATTTGACCTTGGAGAACAGTCTGGGTGAGGGTTTGAACTTAATATTTACAAAGGTGGGTATATTACCGTAATTCCTTTTCTCATCATCATGTGCATGTCATAGTGGTCATTTCCCGGGTTATCATTTTGTATATCTCTACCTTCTCCCTGGGTCGGGAGGTATATAAAGGTTATAGGTATGTCTTTTTAGATCTCTTAGTAAAATAGCAAAAGCGGTCACAATATTGTGCTTTGGTATATTATTATATTGTTCATTATTAAAAGTATCTTGCTTTAAAAGAATTTCTCTAACTTTCTGTGATCTAATGGCATCCATTATAACATATTCACTTTGGGAGTTGAGAAGTTTTTCTCCATTTTTTATGAAACTATTTTTTTCAACATATGTCCATGCTTTAAAACAAAGTTTATTATTTCTGTTTAAAGAGTTCAGTTCCTCATCAATTTTGTTCAGATCACATTTCATAAATAAATAATCATGGAATTTATTAAAATGGGCAGTATTGCACACAACTAAAGATCTGTCCACTTTCTTCATTTTCATATCAGGAGGCCATTCAGCATCATTTCTAAACTTTAACTTTGATGACTTCATTAATCTTTCATCATCACTTTTCCACAGAACATCTTTATCATTATTATGAAAAGATAACTCAGAATTATTAATTATGATTTCAGAAGATTTATTCAAAACAGTATCTTTTGTTCTATTGATATCTTTCAACATCGATACAGCCACTCCATTAGAAGGTACTAAACTGGTGTCATCACTTTGAGATGGGCTGGCTTGCATTAGATTTGAAACGACCATTTCCTCAGTAATTACTTCATCTTTAGCTAAATCTGCTAGAGTAAAACTTTGACTCTGAGTAATTTCTGTCACATCTAATTCTTTACATTTTTGTTGAGTAGAGTTGGCATTTGTATTCACTAATCTACTCTCATGAGGTTCCAACCTTATTTTAGTTGGTTGAGGTTCTGTGTCCTCTGCTCCACTCCTCGCACTATTGCTTTCCTTGCTGTCCCCAACTTCTTTTGGGGTGGCCTGGTCATCTTCATTTTCTATTTTTGGGTCTTCAGAGGGATTTATTTCTTGCTGACGCTTTGCACTTTCTAGATTTGAGTTGGCTCGGATGCCTCGTGCTTCGTCGATCCTTTCCAGCCTCTCCAACATCATCATCATAATCTTCCTGTACTCTCTCCCCTCTCTGAGGATCGCGTTAAACTTCGCATCGCGATCGTGCTCCCTCTGTTTGTTTCCTTCTATTTCTGCCATTTCTGCTTCGTTTTTACTGATAAATGTCTTCAACATAAAAATTCGCTTTGTACAACGCTTTGATTTTTTTATATATATCATAAAAGGTTACTGATCCCTGCTCCTTGTGCCAAATCCTCCTCCGCTGCTGATACTGTTTGTGTGGCTTACTTCCTTTCTCTCTTTTCTTCCTTCGCCTACGTTCAGTCTGGTTTTTGTTATCTACGTTTTTTTTTCTTTATTTAGGAATATCATATGACATGTCTAAAATCATTACTAAAAATATACAGGGAAAAAAAACTTTCTTTCACCCAGTTCGCACTGTTCTCCTCAGTCCTATAATACATACATATTCATAATGGGTACATAACATAGTATTTTTTTGTATTTCTGTCAGTAATTCTCTCTTTTTATATATGCCACCCTACTCTCTTTTAAAACAACACTCGCCACTGCTGTATGGACAAACATGTTTGCTGACAAATTTATTTGATAGGCGCCAGCCAGCAACATGTGACCAATAGATAATTTAATCTACTGATCCCCAAATATATACTTTTATATGACCTAATAATTTTTTGATTTAAGATTTACTGTTTTATATAGGCAGAAAAAAAAATTTAATACTGACTCCGGTAAGGTTTTTTTTTTGTTTATATTACAACATATATATGCACACACGTTTTTATTTTTAAAACTCAAGAATGATCCTACTTCTTTGTTCTTTTTTCACAAAAAATATTTTTCACAACAAACGAAAATATATATATATGCGTTCACATTTTTAATTTTCAGAACTGGACTTAATTCTACTTCTTTATTTTTTTCATATGATTTAAACGACAAGAATGAACTCACAAAAACATTATGGAATAACTCATTTATTTTAATTAATTACACTCACGAATTGCTTCTGCTCTCTTTTCAAAAAAAAAAATCTTCACTCTGACTTAACAATATTTGGGAGGATTATATACTGAACCTTTGTGTAAGGGAAAAAAAATTTATATTACTTGTTTTACTACTATAATTTAACTTGCGCATTTTAATACGCCAAATACATATCAATATTATGACTCGACACAAAAAAAAATTGAATATTTTTATCATTTAACTGTTTCCTTCCGTTCACTCTGCAGGGTGTGGGAGATTTCTTCCATCGAGCACCACGGAGGGCGTCCAAAAATATAATAACTGTACCGGTATAAATCCACCACGCTTACTCATACACAGTACCCGAGTTCAAACCCAGCCCACGTTTAAGAATAAATTCCCAAAACGCCAACTGAATTCAAACCCAAACCCCGGCATGACCAACCGATGATGACTTTACACCAGCACAGGGTTATCCCTTTTCTAGCTCAGCTTAGAACATGGACTAATTCTTACAGTTAATGATATATATATTTATTAGACTCTAGATACTGGAACGGTCATTTATGTAACGTATATATTTAAGTTGCCAATACAGACAGTAAGTGGCTAAATAGACTTAGAGAGTAATAAAGGTGGAGGACACAAAAATTTAGATTAAATAAAATGTTTAATAAGCAAAATATAAAGCATATAAATATAGTGTTAAATAAGACAAATAGAAAGCACATAAATATAATGTTATATAATAGAAATATACAGCATATAAATATAGTGTTATACAGTACGGTAAGACTTCATAAATCCTCTTGTATTTGGCTACTAGTCTTTAGTGAACGTTTTATTTAATAAACAAACTTATGCCAATAGCTGGGTAGTTAAATGATTGACAGGTGGTTAAGAGAATCAGAGTATTAGAGCATTGGAAAAAATATTTATCTAAAGATTTTTATTAACTTATTTTATTAGAATAGGCTCGAGCCGGAACGTAGACGAACAGTGGAGATGGTTTTATATAAATACGACATAAGAGATAGATGTACTGGTGGTTTTATATAAATACGACATGGAAGATAGATGAACTGGTGGTTGCCTATATTCAAGAGCCCTACAGTAATCAATTGCGGTGCATTAACGGAATACCGGGCGGCTTGTTCTTTGACAAGGCTTAATGCCCCCAAGTAGTTCCGGGACACGACAACCAGCCGGGGTCATTTCGAACCCCGGTGATCCAAGAGATTACCGGGAAAGAAAAACTGCTTTCATTCCCCAATGGTAGAATGGCGAGACGCTAACTTCAGCGAAGGGAAGGCATTGCCACAGACGTGAAGGACGAATACTTGAAGCGGATTTTTTTTAAAGAAATTATATAAAACCTGGAAACTATTTGTCTGTTTCTACGCCACAGGCTGAGATCCTTATCCCAATAAAAACATAGCGAAATTAAACTGAAGGTGAAAAACAATAATTAGTTAATTTTACTCTGGGACTCTTAACCCTTGGTTGACAGGCGGTAACGATAGTATCAAATTATTCAGTGAATTATTTCTCATATTATACATAACATTAAGGTAACACTTTGACACCATTATATATATATTTTAAGATCGAACCTTAGATTGCAATTATAGGACAAATTAACATAGACTACTAAAATGACTTAACATTTATCAACTCGGAATGTGAAAGAATATTTAATTCAGGAAATGAAATTACTTTTCAATTAAATTGATCATTATTACACACTAGTTTACACATAGTTGGAAATATTACTATTGGCAATGTTTGTTTATGAAATAAGCAACATAAGAAAATATAAATGCATTCAGTTGAAATATTATTACTATTAATTACAATTTTATAAATGATTTCTAAAGACTAGAGCAGAGGATTAAAAAAAAGAAAAGAAAATTTACTGACAGGTTAAATAATAGCATTATAAATGATATAAAGACTTACATATGATTCACTTGATTAATAATATTAAGCACGGAAGAAAATTAAAGTTCGTGTAACAAAGTTCTCTTCTTCTTCATCCAGCTTGGCTTGTAACGTAGGCGCGCATTTTTGAAAGTTATTTGTAAGGCATAGTAAATTTTGAGATTGGAAGTTGGAAATTCTGAAGTATATGAAACATGATCAAACAGCGGCACGAGGATCCATATTGGCGGGCAGAGACCAGCTCCTGGCAATTAGCCCATGAACATGGCGATTCACTGGTAAACTTCTTAATAAGATATTTGAATTATTATTAACTGCTGTGTTGTCTCGAGACTACCTCTCTCAAACACGACCAAAGTTAGAATGTCAGTTTTTTTCTAAAATAGCCACTGCTGACCTTTCCGACTTGTTTTTGTTTTAGGCTCCGCCTACTTTCTCTAGCCTCTAGCGATGCAGCTTGACCAACAATCAATTATCTGTTTTTAGCAATCTTTTAATTTAATATGCCATTTTTAAATCGATACATTAATTACATATAAAAATTCCTTACTAATTTTGACTACAACTTAATTGCTCTGAACATTTGTGCAATTAGATTTTAATTAAAAACACTGATCAAAGGAATGTGATTTTTGATCAGTATTTTTAAACGACTTTATACAATTTTAAAACTAAAATTTAAAACAAATACGCCCGCACTGAAACTTTAAATTAAATGATATAAATTCGCAAACCACGCACACACAAATATTATTTCATGGTTTGCGACATTTATATACGGAAACTTTACATATTTATTTATAAACTATAGAATATATAACTAATTTATATTATAACTTAAAATAGACAAAATCTCACTGCGGGCGAACAGTAGTTTGAATTACCGTACATAAAAACACCTGAAACGAAGATCGGTTCTCCGATCTGTCTGTTTCAATATATAATCTTATAATTGAACATTTATAAATACAGTAATTAGATATATGTAAAGTATAGCTTTAAAAATTTTATCCACCTAGGAGCACTTTTGACTATCCTTGTATTCTTTGTCAACTAACACTTTGAAAAGCTAACAAATTAGGAGCACTATCGACTATCCTTGTAGTTTTTGTCAACTAACATTTTGAAAAGCTAACCTTTGTGGGAAGGTTAGCCTTTGAAAGTGTTAGTTGACAAAGACTATGAGGATAGTCAAAAGTGCTCCAAAGTGGATAAATTTTTTAAAGTTATACTTTACATATATCTAATTACTGTATTTATAAATATTCAATTATAAAATGATGTATATTGATTTGAAGAAATACAGACATAGAATTGCAGACTGCCATGAAGTAAGAGTCTTCTGTATATTTGTCATTTCCTGAGAACTACAGCTCAAAGTGGCAGAAAAATTTAGTGAGGGATATCTGTTTATGGGATCTTGGCTTTATATTAGAAATCTAGCCAAGGAACCAAACTGGTCACCTCCATTTTTATTATAATTTTCAAAGTCACATGGACATTTTATGCTGCTATATGCAGATGAACACCTTTAGATTAAAATATTGATAGTCATTATCTATAGAAAAAAAATGAGCAATATTTTTATACCAAATTTTTTACTGTCATAAATTACATTTTAACAACAAGCTTAAAAATTAAATCTTCATAGATTAATTACCGACTGAATAAAATCAAAACCAAATAATCATTTGGTTAAGTAAGTACTGCTACTTTCTCAATATATCACTTTGATATTCGAGCATTATATGACTTCCCAAGCAACAATCTTTATAATAGTCATGTACATCATTTAGTTAATTATCAAGATTTTTTTTTAAAATTCACTATTTTTTTCCAAAATATATTCATCTGATAATAATAGATGTAGATTTATATAATAATAATATTATTTTATTAATATGTATATAACTTACTAATATTTAAATGTATTTAGGAAGATATAGTTTTAATCTTTTTAAAAACATTTAAAATTTCAACTTAGTATTGGAAATAATATAAACATGACAACATCTATACCCCACTTAGCACTTGTCCCTTATGCAAGGATTCACAATAGTGATCACCATTTTTGGTAGTCATTTTGTAAGTCTGATGACATCATAGAAAAGTTATTAATGATATGTCATTCAAAAGCAAAATAGTGACTTTAATAATAAAACTGTGCAGTACAGAATTTATTCATAATTCATAATACAGTACACAATATTGGGGTTGTATACAATATTTTGATTATAAACTTAAAATATGATTAATGAATGTACAATGCAGTATTTTGTTTTTATCCAACATCTTTGTAAGAAGATCAGTTCTTTGTAAATGATATATCCAAAGTAATGATTTTCATTCTTGATGATTACAAAGCCCAAAAGAAAAGTGTTTTAATCAGTATAATAAATTCTCAAAACTTAATTTTAATGATATACAACAATCAAATACATTAATACCATATTAGATTTTGAAAGGTGTACATTAGTTTAACAACTGTACACTGCATTTACTCACTTTGTTAGGTTAATTTTTACTAACAGTACTTTGGTTGCAGCAAAAATGAAGATCAATTGTATTGTAATTATCATAATTGTTATTTTGAAAAAAAAAAATGATTTCATAATAAAGAACTTTGTATGATCAAAAATTACTAAATCTAAATTAAAAATAAAATCTATTTGCTCAATTTAAAACATCTTGTGCCATAGCACATGTATAAAAATGTAGAACTGGAAAAAAAAATGAAAATTTTATTCAGTGTAAAAATCTTAACTTAAATGTGTTTTTGGTTTTAAAAAATATACCAAAATTGCAAACAAATAAACTGAGAAATATTCATATCTATCTTTAATATTTATTTAAATGGATTGACTGCACTAATCAAAAAATTTTAGTCATTTCAAAGAACATGCCTACCACACATAATAAAATGCGACATCATGTAGGTTAAAAAAATGCAAAGCTAAAATATTTGCTTATAAAATTATCTTTATTTAGATCTGCATAGTACATATTAAATAAAAAGCCTTACTCTTAAGACTAATGATAAATAACAAGGCTTTACGATCAATTAAATAAGTTGTTATTAAACTTTTTTTAAATTCTAAATAATTCTGGTGTAAGTGATTTAATATACTAGTACAGGGGTCCCCAACCTTTTTGCACTTAAGAGCACACTTTATAATATCGGCCAGGTGGCGGGCACCATTTATCTTTTTCAACCAGATGGCGGGTACCATTTATTTTTTCAATGTAAATTTATAGTTGGATATTGTTAATAATACACATAATGTACAAAAAATATTTATTTCAAAAACAAACAAACTTCAGTATGGATTTTTTTTCAGTGCAATGAGAAGAAAAAGTAGACGAACCCAAAAAATTGCTATTAGCATATTTAATTTTACTTTCTTGTTCACTTTGCTATACTTTTGGACAGTTAAAAATGCATTTTTTTATTGATTTTGTTTAAAGTTTATAGCAATATACATTTTCAATTAGAATCATGGCTGCAACTAATATGACCATGAAAAAAATCAAGAAAATCTCTGAGCTCAGAATCAGACATGGATATTGTAATTCAACTGGAAGTAGGAGAATGAAATCATGATATCTGTTCTTCTATGTATTTGTCCATACTTACCATCACCACTATTTTTTAAAAACAAAGATGAAATAGAACAAAGTGTTCATACCACTGTAGGTGCATCCAAACTTTCCATAATCATGAAATCACAGGATTCCATATAAAAAAAATTCCAAAGCACATCCACCATCCATCCATTTTAAAGTTTTTCTGTGGAGATCCTGAGCCATAATCTGATGCACTTTTCCAAAACAACCAAAATCATCAAAGGATTTAGAAGTCAACAATGGATTTTAGAATAAGAAATTCATGATTCAGAAAATTAGATAATTATGATTGATGAACGAATCACCAGAAAGAACATCTTTAAGATAAATGTTTTTATATAGATTTAAATTGCATTAATATACGTACATACATATTTTAAGTGTTTATTTGCATAATACCCATAGTACAGTTTACACAAGCATATAATGTACATTAAGGGAGATTTTTAAATTATTATATATACCAGGTTAAGTTGTTTGTTCATAGCTTATAATGTAATTTTTAGCTGGAGTAACTAGTCAATTTTTTTCACACGGGAGACTATTATAACTACTTCTTCTTTATGCAATATTCTTGCTTAATGATGAGTTTTGGGGAATAAATTGCCTCCTTAAGCGGTTAAAGGTGTACAGGTAAAATGCTATAATTACAAACTTTCGAGGAAACCTGCTAAGAAATCGTCCTTTATATATGTAGATATAATTATGTACGTCAATAAATCGGTATTTATGTATACCCATATATATGTGCATTTATATAAGGAGACACCTTTTTATTTTTGTGTAAATATATGGTCTCACGTAAATGCACGAACGTATGTGTTTACAAATAAATACGCACACGTCATATGAATAATATACAAAGAATAAAATGATTGAGATTAAAAAGAAAGATAAACTGAAAAAGAATTAATGGTTGATAAACAGAAAATCTGAAATTGCTATATCTCTACTTTTCACAGACTATGTTTAACAATCACTCCCATTAAAGCATTATTCTCGCCCGCCTCATTTTTATTTTTTTGCTTCCTTTTGATTTTATTGAATATAAAACTAGATCTTTATAAAATATCTTTCTGAAACGGCTAGTGAAAAATATCAGAGATTTAAACTTCCTAATCAATGACCCATGGAGTATAGTCTGGTATGTTTGAAAAGAAAGCAAATAATACTCATGTAACACTCTTCAATTAAAATTGACTTATTGGGCCAGCTAGGGGATAAATGCATTCTGCTATGTAATTTCTATTTATTTGTAACTAATCTTCCAGTGAAGGACAAAATACTTTTATATTGTCTTTTAAAGGACAATGTTTCTCTTTGGCTAGTTGTGCTTAGTTTAACTGCTAGTGTATTTGCTGATAAAAATAAATTTATTAAATAACAATAAATGGATTAGGAAAGACTGATGATTTTGCACAATGATGAAAGCGATTTTGCATACAAAGATGAAAGAATCACATATTTCCATAATTTTGTTGAGCGTTTTTATTACATATAGGGCGGATAGCACTGGTTTAAATGATTTATATATTAATAAAGCATAATATTAATTCATATACTGCAGTACTGTGTTTGTAACAATAGTAATCATTTATGAATTTATATAATAAATATGGTAAAATATTATTTTTAATTATATATATAAATATGCAGAAGGGTCACATGATGTAGTAATAGCGCAGCTGATTGCCATATGATTTCTCCATATTTTTTTTTTTAAGTTCCAATCAAACCTTTTATATTAGTTACACACATAGCTAGCCATTTAATATTGATAGATGAATGGGTATATTGCAATTATTATCTGGAGATTAAAACAAAGAAGAAAACTCGTCAAATTCTTACTATAATGGCATAATATAAAATCATTTTTCTGTTTATTTAAGGAGATGCTGTTATAGAAATTTTTTTCTGTGGTGGTCTTTTTAAAGACTCTTTCCTTTTTTTAAAAAACACATTCATATATACATATGTAGGCTAAGAGTTTTATTTTAAAACTGAATTTTAATTTGAAATGCTAGAATAAATTCAGTTAAATTTTATGAAGTAATGATGCATTACATCAATAATAATTAAATACGGTCATTTGATGATAATACGAGATTGTTTCATTTCTCAATCTGCCTTCATGCAAAGAACTTATCTTACAGACATTAGGTGAAGTGATCTAGGTACAGTGCTCTCAGATCCAAAGCTTCTCACTGATGAAGGCCACAAGCCAGAAACTAGTCTGGGGATATTGGATGAGTAGGCACTAGATAGAGATTTTATGCACGAACCCTCTGGCATCCATTGATTACTCTGGCTTGCACTGAGTGACACTACTGTATGAAGAATTTTGTCTGTTTTAATAACAGTTATGAGCAAGCATAAGAAATGGTGATTATGTGATGATTGTCACTATACAAAGATATTCACAAGGAACTTAGAAATAATATAAGAGAAATTAAAAGTTTTTTCTATATCCAATGCATTTTTGAAAAACTGGTACAAAATAAAAAAACAAATATTTAAGGAAAAATTTTTAGTGCTGACAAAGATGTCATTAAAACCTTTCTTTGTGAATTAAAACTTTGTTTTGATAGAGGATGGAAGCTATTTTTCCAAACTAATTTTTGGAAAAAATGCCATTCTGCACTTATATTTTACAAAAAAGAAAAACTGCTTCCTGACTTCATCTAAAGAGCACACAATATTACTTGTTAGAAATTCTTATAGTGATAAAAAATTAAAACTCTTATTGGTTTACAGATTAAAATAAAGTTTCTATATCTCTGAAAAATATATCAAATTTTCTTTATCAGCTGTTTTCCTGAAGGTTTGTGATAATGGTATTTTAATCATATTTATATATTGGACTATTTCCATCATCTAATATTAAGTATTGAATGTCTTTAGAAAAAAATAAGTTTATTTAAACAATTGGATGTAATTGGAAAATTTAAATAAAGTCTTTTTTTTTCTAAAGATGCTAAATACTTAATATTAGATGATAGTAATAGTCATATTTATCAGCTATTTGATAATCTAATGAAAAAGCTTGAATCATGAAACAAATTTTATCAAATTTTTTACAAATTATTTTTTTCTGGAAGTGAAAAAATATTGTCACAACCAAAATCTAGAATTCAAATCCATGCTAATTTTGAATAATGTTACATCTTATAATATGGATTTTGATCAATTGGATAGCAATGTTAAACATATATTTTTGCCTCCTCTTACTACATCTGTCAGGCAACTCATGGATCTAGGTGTGAGTGATTTGTTTTTAAAACCCCATTATTTATGTCTTACATTTGAAAAACTAATAATGTAAACAGTTGTGAAACATGAAGTGGTTAAGTTTACTGGAAGAATTTTGCTACATAAAATAGTAATGATCTTATTAGTCAAGATTGGAATTTATCATTTCACATTTAATGGATGGATGCTACAAAAATGTATTTCCTGAAGCTTTATTTATTCACATGAAATTTATGAATAACTTTCTTATGAATAATGAAATTGTAACTTTTGCAAAAAGTATAGGATTTTTTTGAAGTAAAACAAAATTGTATTCAAGAGTTATGGCAATCAAATTCTTAAATACTAACTAATTAATAGCTGATCAGAATATATCAAATGATCATTGATGAAGTAAAACTGAGGAAGAAATTGATGGAATAGTATATCAAATTGAGGTAGGTCTGACTATTAAAGGTTTGTAATAATTTTTTACCCATCTACAAATGCCATTAGCTTTGTTTAAGAAAATAGTCCATTATATGAATCATCTTCTAAATGTGAATATGAAACAAAAAAAGTTGTATGCATCCCTAAAAAACCTTTATTTTAGAAAAAATATCTGAAAAACATCAAGACAATTCTTAAATGTTTTTTTTTTTCAAAAAAAAAAAGAAAAAAAAGAAAATCAAAAGTGTTAACCACAACTAGGTTTTCATTATGTCTTGATTTGTACAGTTCTCTATCTTGTTATAATATATTTTTTACTTTAGTTATTTATTCTAATAACTTGTGTTTAATCATATCTTATTTATTTTATTTTTAAACACCTTTTATTTAAGTTAGACACTCTGTTTGTTTGCTTATTTAGAATAAATTTTGGAATCAAGATTTAACAAGCTTCTATCACAGTGCTGCACAAAACATGGGTCCTGACTCCTTAGGAGTCAGAAGAATTTTTCAGTGTTGCAAAATTCAAATAAATTTATTTGTAACAAATGAAATTATATAATCAAAATTTAAATTTATTTCTAAACATAATTATATTTGTTTACAAAAATAATTGTTAGTATTAGTACCTAATACTTATTCTTTGGACACTTGCAAGTGAACAGATGTAGTGATCATGTTGTGGAAATGTGATAAGGGTAGGAGTTTCAAGATACAAAGGAGGAATCTGACATAGGTCACTACAGAAATGCAATATGCTAACACACAAATATTTGGTGTGCAATTCAAGGGTGAACATTGTCAAAAAATACATCTAGAAACTCTGTACTGTGAGGACCATGCAATTCATTTTTCTGGTTTATACTTCAGTGTGTTTTTAACCTGTCACAGATAAACTTTTGTTCTTACTAGTTCATTTTACCACTTCTTTACATTTATTTAAGTGCATTCTGTTTATCTATTGCTTTTGTCAATTGTAATTACATTTATTATCAGGTATGTACATAACATATTTTTTAAGTATTGTACAATTCAATAGCATGTTCAGAGGGCATTAATAAACAATTTACTAAAAAATTGATATAAGTATTAAAATGTTAAGGAAGGAAAACTGTTTTTTTGTTGCCTAAAATATTTTGCATTTGTTTTTGTATTATTTTTTTTGTTTTTAATTTTTTCGAAAATCAACACTCCTCAGCTGATATAGCTGATATTTCGTTGGGAAAGCTATTAGGGTAGTTACTATTTTAAAATGCAAAAAATCTTTTTTTGTTATTTACAATTTTGCTTTAGTTTTAATCCCTTCATAAGGAATAAATGGCTAAAAATTAATACCCAGCAAACAAAAAATGAAAAGAATGACAATATAAATGAAAATAATGGACCAACATCTAATAAACTTAAAACCCAAACAAAAAAGAATCCATTGACATTGTTTTTTCTTCTTCAAAAGTATCAAGTGAAATTTGTTATCTTAAAAAAAAATTGAGGAAATATCAAGAAGTGTTTATTAAATACTCATTTACATTTTGCATTGTTAATGGCGAAGAATATCCATTGTGTGTTAATTGATCCGATTAATTAACAAATGTAAATATGAAACCTGCTAAATTAAAAAGGCATTTAAAAAGTAACCATAAACAATTTGCAAATAAATCTGAAACTTTTTTTAAAAAATATGCTGAAGGTATGAAAAATCGTAATGTACTTTTGAAAAAATATACAATTCCTGACAAGGCTTTAAGTGCATCTTTAGAAGTATTATATTTAATAGGGTAACGCATGAAACCACATATAATTAGAGAATCACTTATTCTTCCTCCGGCAATTAAAATGACATCAATTATTCATGAAGAAAAATATGGTAAAGATTTACAAACAATTTTATTATCGAAAGACACAATTTCTTGCTGAATTTTTTTACCGTATCACATACTATAGAATCGGTTTTGTTAAATCTAATACAAAACTCCTGTACTTATAACTTGACAAAACTATCAAAATTAATAAAATGTCTCAGTTACTTAATTATGTGAGATTAATTTTGAAAAAGACATAACAAAAGATTTTTATGTGAAATACATTTTTGAAAGAGACATATCATAAGATTTTTTATGTTGCAAAAAAATAGAAAAAAACAAAACAAAACAAGTGGAGAGAAAATATTTGAAATTATTAATAGTTGTCTTGAGGCAAATGACTTCACCTGGACAAACTGTGTCACCATTTGCACTGATGATTCTACTGCATTAACAGGTAGCTAATAAATGATTAAAGGGTCAGTAATAAAAATTTTCTCCATATAAAATTCAACCATCACATGATACATAGACAAGTTCTTGTTATAAAAGATATTGATGAAAAATTGTGCAATGTATTACAGGATGTTGTTATTGTGATTAATTACATTAAAGGCAACAACCTTAATAGTTGTCTCTTTTTAATACTCTGTAATGAGATGGCTTCTCTGTGTGAGACAATATTAGTCCATACCAAAGATCAGACAGTTCTCATGAAACCAAATATTGCAACCTATTTAAATTTAAGAAACAAAATTTCTATCTTTTGGACAGAAAATAAATGTACATTGGCAAGTTTATTCATTAAAGAAAATTGGCTTGGAAAATTCATTTACATGATCGACATTTTCAAAAAGCTTAATTTGAATTTGATTCTACAGTTAAAGGGTACAATCATTTTATTAACATAGAGCAGTAATATTGAAACCTAAAAATAAGCTGATATTTTGGCAAGGAGAATTGAACAAAGTCAACATAGACATGTTTCCATGCTTTTCAGAATTTATTAAAGAAAATAATATAGATTTCTTGTTATTTAAAACCATCATTTTTTATCACATAAAATTGGTAGAAATATTTTCAAAAATGTTTAAAAAATTTTCACATAAGGTATTAGGTTGGATTCATGGTCCATTTTTATTTGATATTTTAAACTCCAATATCCCTTTAAATGAAAAAGAACAGTGACTAGGTATTTCAAGTGATGAAATGTTGCACATTCAATGTAAGTCTCTGACTTGCCAAAAATTTTGATTATTGACTGGAAACAAATATGCTCATTTGATGGAAAGGACAAATATTTTGATTCAGTTTGCATTGATCTATTTATATGAAACTGGCTTTTCAAAATTAGTTGCCATTAAAACAAAATATCAATCAGGATTGGATTCAGAGGATGACTTACAACTTGAAATTTCTAATACTGATCCCAATATAGTAGTAATCATGACCTCTTTGCAAGCACATCTGTATGATTATGGATTTTTTAAAGTATTTTTATTAAAAAATATTTACATCCACATGCATAAATAAAACCATTGTTTTATAAAACTTTGTTTTATTTAGACCTCTAACAAGGAAGAAACATAAGTGCAATTGCCATAAACAATTTCACATCAACTACCTTGACAACTATTCATGGATGCAACAAAAATTTATACAAAATGAGAGATTGGAAAATAAAATAGTTTGCACACCACTTTTCTATCAAATGAAATTTCTTCAAATTTTGTACATATGTTAGAAAACAATGCAATATGAAAATAAAATATTTCATGTTGGTGTACTGATTTTTTAGTGTTGAGGAATTAGGAGACTAAATTTTGAATGTGTTGATATGTACTCAGTATGTTTTTAGTGATATGCTCAAGAGAACAGTATACACCTGGGTCTCTTTTTACGTGGACTTATTTAATATGATTTTGAAGTTACGCGATTCATGTTTTACCAGAAGTCGAACTCTGATAATGTGCTATTACTTTAAATAATAAATTTTGCATACTTATGTTATATTGAAAGTAATAGCACATTATTGGAATTCGACTTTCATCTTAGTAATTTCAATATTTTCAGTGCTTTATAATAGTAAGATTTTATGCAGTAATGAAATTAAAATCATGATTTCCACATTTTATGTATACACACATTAAAATTTACAAGATTATAATGAAAATTTGTTCAAACATTGCACGTGTTAATTTCGTATTTTAAATCACATTCTGTTTTTGCTTTTTAAAAAAGAATGTAATCAATTATTAATCATTTAGTGTCCACAAGTTTATTTTTAAAAGGTGAGTAATAGCAGTGGGCACAATTAAATTTGACAATTAAAAACTAAAATCTGATTTTTAATTGTAATTAACAATTTAAAAATTATTTACGGTGACTTGAAATTAATGTGATGTAAAACGAAATTTTATTTTTAAACGGAATTGAAAATTAAAAAATTAAAGTCAAAAATAAGAATTTAATTTTTAGATGTTAGTTTTAATTAAATTTTTCCCAGCAGTGGTGAATAAATCTCTTTTTATTATCATAAGTCTAAGTTCATAAACAATTAATAAAATCATTGTCTCAATGATTAATTACGTTGTCAACAGAAAACCATTAAGACAACATGAGAGTGCAAACGAACGTGTTTTTTGGAAAATAGCGATAATAATTAAAATGTGTATAAAAAATGTAAATTACTGTAGTGTAAATTATGCATAAAAATATATTATTTTGAATAAAATTAAATATTATAGTTTAAAAAAGTTTGTCTTGTATCAATTTTTTTCAAATTTGAAATTTTCTATTAGTCATATTTTATTTCCTTATTTTTTTTTTTTGTGTGTGAATTTTAAAGTAATTTTACATTGGTGCTTTGCTTTTATGCGAATTTTGAAAAATCACAGACTGTATCCCCCCTTTTTCAATGTAAGTTACGTCTATTTTTGCACGATTTCATTTGCGCTTGTTTTCTGAGGAACCTATCTATCGCGTAAAACGAGACCCAGGTGTATTTATTTTAAATGCTTTAATTTAAAAAAAGATACACTAAAATATATTGATGATGAATTTAAATAGAAATAAATAAAAAATCTTATTTTCAATGGATTAATAAAACTTACTTCCTTTTACCTTTCCCAATTCTGACATCTTTTGTTTCACCTGATGAGAGTTTTTGAAAATGTTCATCTTTACATTTCTTTATAAAAATTTTATTTTATAATAAAACTGAATAAACTGAACTTTATTTATTTTTAATTTAATTTTATAAATGAATAATATTCTAAAAAATCACACTTGATCTCTTTAAATATTTAAAAACTGACTAGTAAATGTGAACAAAGGAAGCAATTACATCACACACAGTGACTTGAGAGTAAACACTATCAGAAAATAAATGAATTCATTAATAAGTTTTTTTTATTTATATGTGAATAAGTGAATGTGAATTTATGATAAATCTATGAAATTCTGCTATGAATCTTATATTTGCTTTAAAATTATTACAATACTTGAAAAGATTTGCCACCATGTTAATTCTGACAAATAATGACATTATAAAATGTTTTTATCGTTACACTATGGTCAAGATTAATAATATCTATTTCTAAAAATAAAAGATAATTGAATATCTGATAGCTGAAATACACAGGTTTATATATACCTGTGTCTATATATGTAATAGACAGAGTATGAGCACAGACTTTCACATGACCCACCACTCTCCACACTATCTCATAACATGGATACACCTGAACACACATATGTCGAAAAGATAAATAATCACCAATATACGTATTTCATGCTAAACCAGCAATCATCAGTTGGTCCAGATTACCATCTCTACACCTATATGCTACAAGTGCTCAGATATATATTAAGATAGCAAATCCTCCTACTTTAATGGACAGGCTTCAATCTACTCCACACTCCAATTCTTCAACTGTCCATCCAATTGAAAATCTGATGATGGAACGCTCAAAGGCCACCCTGAGGCTGAGATTATTGTCACACCCATGTTGACCTAAAGTCAATCTGACCCCTAATGTACAGGACCTAATCCATTAAATACATATACAAGGGATAGGCAGACATCTCTAATATGTAATAGCTGAAATACACAGGTTTATATATACCTGTGTCTATATATGTAATAGACAGGGTAGGAGCACAGACTTTCACATGACCCACCACTCTCCACACTATCTCATAACACTGATACACCTGAACACACATATGTCGAAAAGATAAATAATCACCAATATACATATTTTATGCTAAACCAGCATATATATATATGTATATATATATATATATCTTTTCATTTAAAATAATTATTAACCAATTAGTGTATACAATTATTTAAATAAATTATTACAAACAAAAAATATTTTTTTATTCAAAAATTTTGTGTGAAAATTATATCAGAAGGAAGTGAATGTTCTCTGTGCATTTTTTTGTCATAAACTATAGTGTAAATTCTAAATGTTAGCCAATATCCATATGATACTGACTTCTTCAGATTTTTTCAATTAAAAAATCAATAAAGGCAGTAATGGAATATCTACATTTTTAAAAAAAACCTACAATAATATTATTTACTATAACATTAAAACAGCAATCTAAATTAGTATAATAACCATGCTTTTTCTGAGGGGAAACAGTTAATAATTCTCAATAAATATGTGAATTATTAAGGTAAAATGGATGAACTTTTAATTTCTCTTGATTGTAAAATGTATTTTCATAAAATATTTCTTTCATAGATAAAATAATAGTAAATTGATTTTTAATATGCTACAAATTTTCTTTAAAATATTACTTATATTACAACATCATTTTTATTCCTCATTTTAAGTAGATATAATTACAAAAAATTCAAATATTAAAAAATTAAAAATAATATATTTATACAATATTTTGTACTAAATGTTTACATTTACTGTATAAATATTAAAAACTTAAAAATAATATGTATACATATAAATATTTATAATAAATGTTTTTACTTATTGTGTATTAAAAAATCAAAAAAAAAATTTTTTTTCTTCAACCCACACAATTGAGTTTTTTTAATATTTAACTTGAAATAAAAATATAAGTTGCCCAGAAATTAATTAATTCAATCACTACTTTTTATAATAAATGATTGGATTAATAAATTTTTGGACATCCCCACAATTTGTATTTCATATTAAAGGTAAAACATCAATTGTGATTGAAAAAACAATTAGTTTTGGGCTTTTTAATGTGCAGTTAATAAAATCATTTATTGTAAAATATTTTTACATATATTAACATTAAATTAATAATATATACAAATGTATTCAGAGTGCTACAACATTTGTACATTAATTAATATGTAATTTATATCATTATATAAAAGAAAGTATCAGCATATTTATTGTACCTTGGAACTATAAAACCTTCATTTATATTATTTCTATGTAAATTTGTCTTTCTTTTCTCACTATTTCACTCTGTATACAATTTTTTTGGAGACAATCAAACCTGATGACTGATAACCCATATATATATATATATATATATATGGGTTATCAGTCATCATTTTTGATGGAGACAATCATATATATATAGAGTTATTCATTTATAATTGCTTAATTAAAATGCACTTTACCTAGAACAGTAGCTAATGAAAGCCAACTTCCCAGGCCAGGAGTTAAAATAAAACTGTCAGACTGACTGTGTATATATATATATATATATAATAATTCAAACAAATCTATTCAACACAGTTTTCAAATTTTAAATAAAATATATTCTTTACTGGAAGTACTTTCGATTGTATCACTGATAATCTTTATTAATCATTAATTAGTACAAATCTACAGCATATAACATCAAACCTCCACACTTTCAGACTGCTGGGAACAGCCGAAACTGTTATCAAATTAATAAATATATTTTGCCAAAAGTGTAGAGGTTTGATGTTATATACTGTATAAAGAAAGCAAAAGTAAGGAAGAAGAAGAAGAGGAAGAGTCTAGAGGATTATATACAAATCTACACAAAACAAAAACTTATATTATCTGTCATTCAATTCACTCTAATTTCTTAACATTGCTGAAAACCAAGATAGTTTATAAGTTTAAACATTAATATAAATAAATGAATAATATATAAATCCTGTATTCATATCTCATATTATTTTTATAAGAAATATTTTATATAATAAAATCCTACAGAGTTTTATGAGATAAAGATAAAAATTACAATTGTCACTTTCCATGATCTGAATTTGAATCCTGACCAAGTAAAATTTTAAAATTTTTGAAGTGTCCAGTTAATCAACTCATCCTTTAATATTATTAGGGAAATATGTACTTAACAGTTATTTTGTAGAAGGTAAGACAAAAATAGATAAACATTCAAATATATATCACCATGCAATTACTATTTTTCTATAAGAGGCCAGAAAGTATTTTTCCTGCAATTTGTTATTTAAAGTCTATTTTATTATCTATTGAATCCATTTAAACAGCTTGTCTAATATTATATGGTTTAATATTGCTTATTACTTATAAATTAGTTTATAAAACTTATAATGGATGTATATAAAATATATAAAAATCTTATTCTATATTTTGATATTTTTGAGAATTTGTTGCTTTGCATCATATATTTTATGGCTTATATGATTTATAGCTCAGAGCTTTACTAGCAGACTTTAAAAGGTTACTGGATTAATTATTAGCTAAATAAAATAGAAAAATAATATTGTTAATTTAATGGAAATGCTGTGCAACACATGGTGTATGATTATTCACTGAACTAATCATTGATCATATTGTTTGCTAGAAAAATATTCATAAATAAAAGATATAAACATATATTTTATATGTATTTATATATAGATTTGTTTGATGTTAACATTAGTATTATAATAACAATTTTATTTAGATCATACCTGTTTACATCCATTTAGTTGAAACCATTCAATATTCTGTAACATTTTTTTATAAATAGTAGCAGATGTCTTCTTTCAGTTAAATCTTCAGCATAATACTAATCTTAGTCTCTTTCTCTCTCTCTCTCTCTCTCTCTCTCTATCTCTCTCTTTCTCTCTCTCTCTCTCTCTATATATATATATATGGATGAATCTGAAATATATGTTTACACATAGATAATATGTTTTGAGCTTTTCATTTAATGATTTATGATTAATGGCATTATATAAATATTTGATAACTTTGGTAAGATTTATTACACTAGATGTAACTGTTTATGTATGATATTTATTGTATTAATAATACTTCCCAACATGAAATGAAAGCTTTTTTTTTTTAATATTCTGAGTCTAATGTTGGAGCATTAACAATGAAAATTTGTGAGATATCATTGTACTAAAAAAAAAAAAATTAATATTATTTTACTGATATATCTAAGAATTCACAGAATAGAGGCTATCAGATTTGATATGACAGCTAAAAACTTTCATTCTGTATACTATCTTTCTAATAATAATGACAATAATCTTATAATCATTTACTTTTTTAAACATTTTTTAAAGATAATCTTCATTCACTAAGAATAGCTATATTAGTTTTAAGCTGCAACTTCTTAATTACAATATCTTATTTATTAAAAAGTGTCGTCAAAGATTATTAGTACTTTATTTATATATTTAAAAAATTAAATGCTATCTGTATTATTACAACAATTTTGTATATCGATATTTTATATAGCTTAAATATGCAGTTTTCTAGGCAAGATGACAGTAGAAGATTTGATTTTTTTTTCCAATTAGGTTTAAGATTTTCATTCAGGTAACGATCTTGTAATAAAGATAACCATATTGATGAAGAAATGGATTTTAGCTATGGTCAGTCAGAAGACAAAACAGGGATAGAAAATTGTCCAAATTCTTTTTCACCTAACAATTGAGAAATCTTTTTAACTGTTTCTGTATGAGAAACCACAGGAATAATCTTTCTTAGCCTGTAAGATGATTTATGTTTTGGGTTGCAAAATTCTTATCAATTTATTTGGAAGGATTGTATTTATTTTTAAATTCATGTACAACTTAAGCTAAACGAATATTGATCACAGAAATACCCAATATAATGAATATAAAATCCTATCTTATAAATCAAAGAAATAAAAATTTCAGATGCCCTTTTGCATAAGAGATTTAAAAAAAAGTCAGCTATAAATGTACTTATTTAATTCACTAGAGATACTGTTTGCATTTCATTTCTGTACTACCACTTTTTGTTCTAAAGTTACATTTGTATAGCGTATTAATTCTCGTGCAGAATGCATTATAAATCTTACATTTAAACTTACAGATAGATTGTAAGACAGATTGATACTCAAAGATAAATAGATAAATAGACAAACAAGTAGATAGATAAGTAGATATGAATATAAATAGATAGTAATTGATAAATAAGATTAATAGATTGGCTATGTAAAGATGTTTGATAAATAGATAGATTGATAGATAGGTGCTAAGATAGATAAATAGATAGATAAACAGACAGATAGATAGATAGTTAATCAGACAGACAGACAGACAGACAGACAGATAGATAGATAGATAGATAGATAGATAGATAGATAGATAGATAGATAGATAGATAGATAGATAGATAGATAGATAGATAGATAGATAGATAGATAGATAGATAGATAGATAGATAGATAGATAGATAGATAGATAGATAGATAGATAGATAGATAGATAGATAGATAGATAGATAGATAGATAGATAATCTTATATAATAATAGTATTATAATTTATATATAAAGCTGGGCAAAATTGAAATTATTTTTAGTCTTATTTTATTTTTATAAATATGTAATTAAAAGAGGATTTAAATCCAGACTTTCAAGCTCCCAATTTGTCATCCACTTCATTTTATACAACCGATATATCTAGCTTAAAGTTTATATACTATACTTATATTGAAATTTTTTATAAATATGCTATAAAGCATGCACACTTTTTTTTGCAAAATGTTATTAAAAAATAAAAATAAAAACGATGACTTTTTACTTGCCAGTTGTCCTTCATATTGACGCTCAGCATTATTATCTAAAAGCGATTTCAAACAATTATATAAATTAATTATTTTTTATTTTGATTAGTAGGATTTTGCTCTAGAATTAGTTTATTTTATATTTCTCTTTTCTGTTATCGCTTTTTATTTATTTAGGATTATCTTCCTTGAAAGGTTTTTTTTTTTCCTCGTATCATTTATGACTTTTTTAAAACACATAAATTTGATTTAAAAAGATTCTATCAAATTGCATTATACCTTGTTTGCTTTAATTAAACTTTTTAATGCGTACATGGTATAATTAAATTTTAATCAGAGCCAACTTTTAATTGGTTTATTTGGCTAATTAAATAGTAAAACAGCAATCTAATCTTTCGTTTTTTTTTCTTTCTGGCTTTTATGATCATTAGATATATTGTGTTGTTTAAACTGGAATGAAGTGCGACTATTATTTCTCTTAATAACAAGGCTGAAGTTGTCATCTGCACTAATATAATTACAGTTCTTTAAAAGAAATAAGTTGGATTACTTTATATTTTACGCCCTCATATGAGTAAAACAAAAAAAAAGAATCGTTTATAAATGCTATTGCAATTGCAGCGTTGTGTGTACGTTTACATATTAAATATAATTCATATCAAAAAGGGTTTTCAATTTGGTTCACATTATTCTTAAGACTAAATTTATGTTGTTTTATATATATATAGTAAATGATTGTTAAAATATTACTATATGTTTAATAGTTGTTTATTATGTAAGTTAAGAAGCCGATATTTTTATAAAAAATTAAAAGTAATTCGTGGTAAAATATTTCACAATGGTATTCAATTCATAAGTTTATTTATTTTTTGCTATACTTTTGTTATTAATTTAAATTAATAAAAAAAATAAATAAATAAAGAGATAAATAAAGCTAATAACCTAAATTATGAATAAAAGAAATAAACTTATCATTTAAAAAAGATATAATAGAGAGATATAAAATTATATGCTTGCCCTCTTAATGAAGTTATTTATTTTATTTATATAAAAAAATAATTAAATAATTATTCAGAAAGATTCAAACTTAGTGCCATCTGTCAATGTTAATCATATTAAGAGGCAGTTATTTGTTTTTTTTTTTGTGGATGATTTTAATGAAAAATATGAATGTAATTTATCTCTCTTAAATACTTATATTATGAATGTTCACATGATTGAAATATAAGTGTTCATTTTATTAATTATAAAAAATGTATGTTCCTCTCTAAGCAATATATTAAGTTTGTGGAGTTGTTAACATATGATTGTTACTATTTAATGTTATATTGTAGGTCAGAGCTTATTATGCTGCTACCCATCTTGAGAGTATTTTGGATTTGAATTGAGTAGTGATTTTTTTAGTAGTGCCTGAAATTAATATTTACTTTTCAATTACCTTTTGATATTTGAGATATTGTATATTTAGGATATTTCTAATAAATTTTTAATATTTTTGGAATTACTTGTGTATTATGATTTTGATTGTTATAATACTATAATTGAAAGTCAACTTATTATTTAATTGAAATGTTTAATTATATGATTGACTAATTACAACAACTTGCATATTTGAAGTATAAACTGGAGTAGAAGTCACACATTTTACCTATTCTCATTCAATATTAATATTCTTATTTCCGTGTATCACAGACATGTATTTTGTATATACATATTGATGAATATTATCAGTTAATGTTTATGAGACATATCTTTAATAATTTTATTAAAAGTGACTAAAACTCAATTTATCTCTTTGATTTTGGCACTGACAATGTATGTGATAAACTATTTTAATTTTTTTATGATCATTTTGATGAGAATTAATATATGATTTATTACTGTTATCACTGTTATTTAGTTCTCTTTTAGAAATGACCAATTCCAAATTGTGTAAATTTTGTTTCATTTTTTTTTATAATTTTATTGCAAGTAATTTATTATTTTTTTCTAAATGCTTGTTGATATAATTGTCTCTCCAGACTATTGCATAACTTTCTGTGGTATTATTTTATTTCTTTATATGTATGGAGTATGGTCTGAATATTTTTCAAGCTTGCTTTTAATACCCAATTTCTTTTTATCCTTTGATGAATACACATCAGATTGTACAGCATTTCTAGTTCTATAGAATTAATAAAATCTTTAGCTTAAAGGTAAATTTATATTGTACAGTTTGTTGAAATAATTATTAGGTGAGCAATTTTAAAGTTCATGTCATTAAAATTCAAAGTTTATTCATTATTTTTGTTATCCAAGATAATGACTTATTCATGGAGAGAGAGAGGGGGAGAGAGGAGAGGGAGGGGGAGAGAGAGAGAGGGAGGAGGGAGGGAGGGAGGGAGAGAGGGAGGGAGAGAGGGAGGGAGGGAGAAAGAGAGGGAGGGAGGAAGGGAGGAGAGAGGGAGGGAGGGAGAAAGAGAGGGAGGGAGGGAGAGAGGGAGGGAGGGAGAGGCATCTGAATGACAATGAAATAACCTTTGGATCTTAATTGAGAATGTAACCATACTCCTTTCTATATTTTTAACAGATTTATAACCCTCGCTCCTTAATCTTTTCATAAACATATTGCAATATACCATCACTATTGTTATTATTATGATGATGATGATTCAAAAAGGAACTTTATTCGGACTAAAAGAACAAGATAACATTGCTTTGGTGTTTATGAGAATTGTGTAGACTATGTTTAAATAAAGACTTTATGAGTCTTTACATATATAAACTGGGAGATGGATTGTCTGTGAAAGCTTATGTAATAAAATTTACATGGTTTTAGTTAGGATTTGTGAGTCCATTAGTCTGACTTAAATTGTTTCTTAAATTTCTGTTACTTTATACATTTGGTTATAACTATTACACATGTATATGGTATAATTTTTTATACACATATATGCTTTGTAACAGTTTGATAGTCTTCAGATATTCTTTTTCATGAGCTGGCATATGATCCTGCTGGCAACATTGTATATGTTTTATTATCATATATCAATTATTGATTTTTGTGATGTCCATTTTCTTGCATTTTCTTTTTGAGTATAGTAATGCTAGGCTTTGTAAGTTTATGCCTTGTGATTTTAATTAGTTATATTAAACCTTTATTTGTGTATGGTTTTCTTCAGCCTTTGCATTTGTGTGACTTTTTGTCAACTATTTTTAAGGTGCTTGGTTTAAAAAATGACAAAACATTGACTGATTTGTAATTTGATCATTATCTTATAAGTGACCAAATGGCTTGTGATTTGATCATTGTCTCATAAATGACCAAATGGCTGTGAAAATGGATGTTTTTTATTATTTCTGTTTTAATTGTGCTAATTTGTTATGAAATGTTAATGTATGTCACCTTGTATTATTAAGCACTGTGCCCCAGAGTGCATAGAGCATGGAAGTTGCTGTATAAACTGTAGGATAGATGGTCTGTGGTATGCACTGATGATATCTTTCAGGGAGATGTTTGGTTGTCTGTATTTGTTAATTATTTCATGCTGGATGTTGTCTAATGCCAATGAGTTGTAAAACTAATGTTGCTGAGTTTCTTCTGCTCAGTGGCATAGTGTGCAGCATGGGTCAATTTTGGTATATAGGCATCTGTATTGTCAGAAATATAATGTTGGTAAGGCATATAGATTTAGTCTAAGGAGGATTTATTTGGGTTCCATGGGCCTATGTGGAAATTTTTGGTGCATAGTCTGAGTATACCAGAGCATTGATCTACCAATATGAATACTTTGTTATTGTTTATAGTGATATCTGAGTATGCATGATTCTAATGTGGATGATAACTGATAATAGATAGATGTGTAAAACTGGAGGTTTATCTGTAGGTATTATCTGAATTAGACATTGAATTTCTGAGAACTGTCTGAGAGTGACTATTATAAGATTTGTAGTCTTCTGTATTTTGAAAAATATATATGTTGAGTAGCTTCAAACCATTGTCTATTGTTGGGTGATTAAGTTATCTTGTGGATATTAACGGTGTTTTTTTTCTATTCTGGAGAAGCCTTACAGAATGAAGATATACTTGATGAGAAAGTCAAGGAAATCAGATGGTTTGTCTTGGAAAATTTGTATGAATGGCTTACTGATGTAGTGTGACCAGGTAATAGTTTTATTCTGATTAAACTTTAAACTTAGATGGTGTGTTGATTCAAAATCTTGATGTATTTTTTGTAGTATAGGTATCTGTTTTCTGGCAGAGAAGAAGACTATAATGTCATCCATATACCCAATGCAGGCTATA
Organism: Epiperipatus broadwayi; assembly: GCA_028023455.1. Taxonomy (NCBI): domain Eukaryota; kingdom Metazoa; phylum Onychophora; class Udeonychophora; order Euonychophora; family Peripatidae; genus Epiperipatus; species Epiperipatus broadwayi. The sequence continues at coordinate 686,684 of JAQFVV010006319.1, read as the reverse complement.
TGCTTATGTGCCTGGTATCTGGATGCTTTTGATATTCTGCTAGATTTTAAATAGGAGCAATTTTATGTAAAAGGTAAATAGTAATGAGCTCAGTGGAAAACCTTAAGAAATGGATTGTTTGGGGGGGGGTTGATTTCTGGAGAGTTTTTGCCATCATCATCATCATCATCATCATCATCATCATTATTATTATTATTATCATCATCATCATCATTACGTTTCAAAGCAAAACTTTATTGAGTCTAAAAAGTTACAGAGTCACATCTAGTACTATATTGATTTGTTACAAATGCAAAACAAACTACAACAACTTTCAGTATATAAGTCTTTATCAATTCTGCATATTTTCTATCTTGTTTTTAAATTTGGTCTTCTATTTATGCTTGCATCTCTTTGAAGTGGGAAAAAAAGCTGATGTTGAAAATGTCATCATCTATCATATTGGACTTTATATTTTATAGACTGGATCTTTGTTTCAAGTGTGACCATGTGGCTGCAAACACATCTGGTTGAGATAGGATGCTGTCTTTTTTTCTGAACGGTTCTAGTTTTATTGAATATGTTGCTGGGTGGTGTCGAGGGTTATTAGCAAGTGCAAAAGTGCATCTGGTACACCAGTAGGCATAAAGGCTATACGTTGCTGCACGAATAGCAGGGATGTTGCCTTTTTTAAATGTATTTATTATGTCATCAATTGAAATGATAGCCTTTCTGTATGTGGTAAACATCGTGCGACGTATTGTTTCTAGGGCACTGCAGGAATGAAGAAAATGATATTGTGTCTCTTCTTCTCTATGACATAGCCCAAACATGGGGTCTATATTTGTGTAGACTCTACGAAATCTGGGGAAATGTGCTGTGGCTAGAGCATTAAGATTAAGCTTAAGTAGAAAATCAAATATTTTTGGTTCTAATGACCATTTTCTGAATTGTTGCAGTAGTTGCCTGTTGTCTATCCCAAGAACTGATGGATGTAGATTAGGTGTCTGGTTTGGGTATAGTATATTATAAATGTCCCAGTATGTATACTTGTTGTCATAGTATGTATACTTGTTGTCATTATTGAGCATATTTTATTGTATATTGGATTGAGTTCTTCAATCAGTGTGGATAGATATCCATATGAAGGGGGTGGTCTGTCTGTGGGTATTATACTAATTACACACTCCAGGTCTGGAAATCTTTTTATGGTTGCTGTTATTAGATTTACTGATTTCTGTCTGTAAAAAAACATTGATTGTATGGAGTCCAAATCCATTGCTATGCGGTGGTCTGCTCAAATTTTTTAAAGAGATTGCCACTGTCTTTCTCTTCCATATTAGTTTGTTACAGATTGATGAGATTTTAGATATGAATGTTTTTGCAAATTTGATTATAGGTGTGTAGTAGGTAATTTTTGTAATTATAAGTTGATTAAATAGTGCTACCTTTGCATATATTGACAGGTATGACTTTTCAAGTGAGGCTGTGATTTTTTCAGCATCTTTTTTTAATTTATTTTGCATTTTTTGCCTCATTCCATTGGTTCCAAGGTAGAATGGGAAACCAAGGAAAGCAGATGGTTTACCATTAAACATTTCTGTACAGTATTTTCCTGTGTATATTGACCATGCAGCAGTTTTATTTGTGTTAATTTTTAAATTAAAATTTGAAGTATAATTCTTGATTATCTCTTGTAATATAGGGAGGTTCTTTTTAGAGGGGAGGAAAATGGTTACATCATCCATATAGGCTATGCATGATATATTTAAAGCAGTGTTTGGGATTTGAATGCCTTTTATTTTTTTCTGTATCTCTATTAATAGAGGATTTATATATATTGTAAATAGCAAGGCACTGAGGGGGGATCCTTGTGGGATGGATTGACTCAGTCTGAAGGCTGGTGAATTTTTCCCATTCAATGTGATGTGAATTTCATGGCTGAGTAGCAGATTGGCTATTATATATAGTAGGGATGGAGGTATTGTTGTTGTTTTCAGCACATCTAATAATTTGGCTATAGGCACTGAGTCAAATGCTGCCTCAATGTCTAGTTGAACTATAATTGGTGCATATATCTTTTATTTTTTTTACTACTTCGATTATTGTTTTGTACATTAAGGCACCCTGGCCAATGGATGATCCTTTTTTGGCATATTGTGCTGATGATAACACAGGGAGTATATGTTGTTCTATTTGCTCCTTTATTACTCTTTCAAGAATTTTTATTCATAAAGGTCCCACTGAAATTGGTCATAGATTAGATAAAGATGATATTGCTGTTGTTTTTTTTTTTTTGTTAAATGGAACCATTGCAATTGGGTATAGACTTTGTAAGTTGTAAATTTTTTGGGATATGTAATTGGCTAAATCGCACAGGTATTTGGTTGCGAAGTGACTAAGATGTTTGAACATAAATTTTGGAATTCCTTGTGGTCCTGGGTGACATGTGTTTGTTATTGTTGCAAGTTGAAATACAATGTCAGTTGTTTTTATTGGTGTGTCTGTTTCAGGGTCTTCAAATATGTCTTCACTTGGAATGTACACTTTTTGTTTTTGCAGTTTTTTTTAAAGTGTTGATATATTGGGTTTATCATGTTATGTCCAGCTGTTATAGAGCCATCTATTTTAAGTGCCATAGGCACTCTGACTGTGGATGGGTATCCCCTTGCCCTCTGTATGTATGCTCTGGTCCAAGTGTCTTGTTGGGTAAGGTATATATTTTTTCTTTTTTTATTGCTACATATTGCTTTAGTGTTGTAAGTTTTTTTATTTGTGTTTGATTATCTGTTTTTGGTCTGGAAATGGTTATTTTTTTACGTAGTTCATCTGCCAAAGCTAATAATCTGGTGGGGGGTGTTGAATTGCAGGTAGTATGATTGATGTTGAAAGAAAGTATATTGGTTAATGCTATATACTTTTGTACTGGATCGAGTGACATGTTTTGAAGTTTTGGGAGCATAATATATGTTTCTGAATATAGGAATTCAGTTGTTTGTGCTGGAAGAAGTATTTGAATAGTCTTTTGCAGGGCTATTGTTGTATTCTGTATTTTTGTTAGGTTGAGGGTGATGAACTGGGCAGCATGATCTGAGATTATAGATGAACAGAGTTCAAGATTAAAATAATGATGTAACATTGGTGAGTAGAAACACAAATCAATAAGTGACTTATATCTATTGTTATTAAAAGATATTGAGTTTAAGGGGAGAAAACCTTCAGCACTCATAAGTGGGATTGTTATTTGATGGATCCATTTGGTGACAAAAGTTTGGTAGGTCATGTTGAAATCTCCCTGGAGTATTATGGGATTTGGTGTTGCTGTAAGCATTGAATTTATTGTTGCTATTATTCTGGAGATGATGACAGGGCCTGGTGGTATATAGACAAATAATAGGTTAAGTGTAATATTTTTTTGATGGAGTGTTATTATGATAAGATTAGAGTCAATATATATAATTTTAAAAGAATCAAAAGGGCAGTTGTGGGATATAATTATACCTGTGCCACCTGATGGTGATGATGATTGCCTTGAGCAGGCACAAAAACCTTGGCTGACTAAATATTTTGAAGGATCAATTTGAGAGCCGCTGTATATTTTTGTTTCCAATAACACCAGTATGTGTGGTTGTGTTGTATGTAACCATTTTTTGAGTTCAAAAAGTTTTTTGATGGCATTTAAGCCTCTAATGTTTAGAGATCCAATTTTTATCTTCATGTTTCAGGATAATTTTATAACAGGGTATTGATTGTTTAATTCTAAATTTTTGTTTATATTGCAGTAGGTGGATGCTGATACATATTTAAGACTTGGTAGGGTTTATTATCAGTTTTTCTTTCATTTAATATTGGTTTGGACTCTATACAGGCAATTTGTGATGAAACTGAACAGTTGTCCATTTGTTGTTGGCTTAAATCCATTGTTGGCTTAAATCCATTTCATCATTTTCTAAGTTGTATATGTCTGACGAGTTGTGCTTTTGGTCTGTTTTTTTTTTTTCCTTTTTGGATTCATGTTTTTAGGTAGTCTACCTTGCTTTCTTTTTCCCTCTGGTGTATTCTCTTGAATGGGTGGAAGAGGGGGTTCTATTGCATCCATTATGTTTGATGCAGTTTTGTTTATTATTGTGGTTTGTTTTATTATTGGTGTACTTATATTATCTTGATTTATATTTTCATTATATAGCTGTGTGTGTTTATTTTCTGTTTGTTGATTTTACTTGGTACACCTTTTGTTTTATTGAGTTTCTGATCCTGTGTTGTAATTACTGCATTTTGTGTTGTGGTTTTTTGAGAGTTATTTTCGTTTGAATCTTGGGTGTCTATGTTAGTTTTTGTGTTATTATTTTTTGGTTAGTTTTTGGGATTGGCAATTCTGCTCCATTATCATTTTTGTTTGTGGGTGTTTGAACCTGTTTTTTTCCAGTTTCTATTATTGGGTTGTCAATGGATGTAGTGTTATTAGAAATTTTATTTTCATCATCAGTGGGTTGTTCTGGGGAGATTTTGTTTTGTTCACAGTGATTGCCTTTTGTGTTATCGCACTGTGTTGCTAGGTGGCCTCTCTGTCCACAGCCAAAACAATGTGGCTTTAAACCTTTTGTGTGAAGAGAGAGCGTTGCTTCTTGATCTGTAATTTGTGTTGGGATCATGGCAGCATCTACGTTTTTATGGAGTTTTATTTTAAATTCAAAATGATTACTACATATCGGTATAGGTGTGTCTTTTAAATAAATTGGCTGTAGGGTAATTACTTTTCCAAACGGGTTTATCATTTTTTGAAAATCTTGTAAGTTGTATTTAAGATAAGTACTTTTTTGCACTCCAGTAATAATATTTTTCCGGTTTTCATCTATATTTACGAGTGCATAATTATCAAGTGCTAAAATAGTGGATTGAAAATGTTCTTTTTGCTGCTGACTATAAAAATCAATGGTTATATATCGTGAATTTGGATGGTCTGCGATACAAGAGATTGTTTCCCATAGTGCATTTTGCGTAATTGCTTTATATAATAAAGCTTTTGGGAAACGATATAATGAGCATTGATTATCTGTTACTGCGAGTACTAGTGATGTTGGTGAAAAAAACCTGTGAAAAGTTTCAAACAACATACAAGGCACCATATCATTGAAACGGTCCATCACATTTTCAAACGTTTTTTTTGTCCAGATTGTGGCTGGGGGTTGACGTTCCTCTTGAGTATGTAGATCTAGATTTTTTATATCATTTGTATTTGTTCTTTGGAAACGCGGTATTTGGGTTGGTGCTGTAATATTGCTGTTGCTTTTAAGTATTTTTGCATACGAAATATGTGATGTTGAAACTAACGATGTTGTTAATTTAGTATTGGTGCTTAACTCACTCACGCTTGATTGGGCAGTAGCCATGATTTATTATTCTGACTCAAGTCAGTTTTTTTTTTAAAAAAGATATGAATACACACCGATATTTTCTTTAAAAATACTTTATTAATCTATTATATGATTTGATTTGTTCTGTATTACATTTGTTTGTGAATAACAGGTTGAAACAAAAGAAAAATATAAATACTTACATCGGAGAGCTTAAAGATTGCTTCTTACCTGAGCAGAGATTTGCTGTGGGATCTTCTATTATTATTATTATTATTATTATTATTATTATTATTATTATTATTATTATTATTATTATTATTATTATTATTATTATTATTATTATTATTATTATTATTATTATTATTATTATTATTATTATTATTATTATTATTATTATTATTATTATTATTATTATTATTATTATTATTATTATTATTATTATTATTATTATTATTATTATTATTATTATTATTGTTGTTGTTGTTGTTGTTGTTGTTGTTGTTGTTATTATTATTGCTGCTGCTACTGCTACTGCTACTACTGCTAGTGCTGCTGATGCTGCTGCTGCTGCTTCTACTACTACTACTACTACTACTACTACTATTACTACTACTACTACTACTACTACTACTACTGCTACTACTGCTACTACTAGTAGTAGTAGTTTTAAAGTACTTTATTTAATATCATAAGTACATGTATGAAAATACAATTTTAAAACATGTTACAGGAGCTGATCTACAAATTAGAATTGACCATTATTAACAAAATTATGATTATGAATACATGAAATATTTTTACATTAATAATGTTGAAAAACTGAGGAAAAAAATTAATCAATAACAGTAACAATATTAAATACATATATGACAACAAAACTCTCACTTACATAGAGCAAATATGTGATTCATATTTCACAGTGGTGTTGGTAATTTGATCAAACTCCAAGTGGCTGATACTATATCAGTTGGAGCTAGTGCCTGATCTCTTGTTTTAATTTTTGTTAACTTATTGAGAAAAAGTGATTTAAGTTTACGAGATGTGGGATTGAATATAAAGTGGCAACTCATAAACCAGAGTATATATAGTATAAAGATTGTTAGTCTTATTGTTGGAAACAACCCTCTTTGAATATTTTCTATCAATACTGTCAATGAGCATTTTGGATAATGGGTTATATCAGCAATTAGTTCCCGATATGTTTTGAGAGAAATACACCGAGAAATAAAATGTTCTGTTGTTTCTTCTTCTTTTTTACACAGTTGACAAATGGCATCTATGTTTGGAGATCTCCATCTTCCAGCCAGAAAAGCATTGGTAGGTAAAGCTTTAAGGTTGATTTTTATTAGAAAATTTAAGTACTTAGGCTCCAAGTACCAGAATTTAAATTTTTGGATTATAGATTTATTTGTGATATTAATTAAGCTAATGGGAATTTCAAAGGGATTGGAATTAGTTGTTATGTAATGTGCTTCCCAATACTTAATTTTAGTTGAGAAAAGGTTTGTAGCAGGTACTTTATGTTTGAATATTGTTTTTATTAGATTGTTAATGAATTTATTTTTAATAGGAGGTGGAGTGTCTGTAGGTGATATTGGAAGAAACACTTGGAAATTTTCATATGTCATATAAAGTTTCATTATTGCATTATGAGTTTTTTGGTAATAGAATGTTGAAATGCAGTGTAATGACAGGCCATTTAGTCTTGAATGTTTTTGCAGACTTTTGATGCTTATTACCACTGCCTTATTATTCTATATGAGTTTGGTGCAAAAAGAGTTAATTTTTTTCTTAAATGAGTTTGTAAATTTAATGATAGGTGCATAGTAATTTATTTTTGGGAAAATTAATATGTTAATGAGTAATATTTTACTATGCAATGAAAGATATGCTTTTGAAAGTGAGGTTGTCACCTTTTCAATTGCAGATATTAATTGTTCTTGTATTATCTTTCTCATTGCATTCATAAACAGATGAATTGGGAGACCAAGAAATTTGTGGGGAGGGGAACTGCTAGCAGAATGAATTTGATTACCAGAAAGTATACTCCAAATAGATGTTTTTTCTTGGTTAAATTTTAAACTATAAGCTGCAGAGTAATTTTCTAAAATGGTATACATTAAAGGCAAATGTTTTTTGGATGGCAAAAAAATGACTATATTATCCATGTATGAAATATTATTGATGGATTGGTTTATGAGGGGTACATATATTCCTGGCAATTTAGATTCTATTTCTAGTAGGAGGGGGTTAATATATGTGATAAAAACAGTGAACTAAGGGGAGAGCCTTGTGGTATTGAGTTGTGTGGAGTGAAGTCAGGGGACATTTTGCCATTAAGAGTAATGTGTATTTTTCTATTGATGAGCAGGTTTGCTAGAACATACATTATAGGTATTGGAATATTATGTTGACTAAGCAGCTGTAGCAGCTTGTCCACAGGCACTGAATCGAATGCAGCCTGTATGTGTAATTGAATTGCAATAGGTGCTGATTTTCTAGCTTGTCTTACATCCTCTATTAATATTTTACATAACATAAGTGCTTCAGAAGTGGAACATCCTTTTCTAGCAAACTGAAACTTAGACAACCCAGGAAGTATTAGGGGTTGAATTTTGTCTTTTAAAAGAGACTCTATTAGTTTGATGATCAGAGGAGACATTGAAATAGGGCGTAGATTATCTAGAGGAGAAGGAAGTGTATTTTTTTTTTAGAAAAGGGACCAGTGATACTGGATAAAGTTGGTCAATGTTATGTATTGGTTTTGATAGATAATTTATTATATTGTGTACTATTGGGATAGTAAAGTGGCTAAGATGAGATAATAAAAATTTTGGAATTGCATGTGTACCTGGGTGTGTATTGTTTGGAATAGTGTTCAACTTGAGAGCAATTTCATACTTTGTAATGTTATGTTCTTCTGTGGTAAAACCAAAGTGAAATAAAGAAAAATTTTGGAAAAGGAAATTTTTGGAGTCTAGATTTAAAGTGGTGATATATTTGCAGAGTCATATCTTTCCCCACAATCATTTTTGAATCAAAAATAATAGATGAAGGAGTTAATTTTTTGGGAGTATAACCTAAAGCCCAGCGAATATATCCTTTAGACCAGTTATGGGGATTAGCTAAAAAAAATTTTGCTTTTTTTATAGAGAGATAATCAGCCAGTATGAGTTGGGTTTGCTTGTATTCTTGTTTTAAAAACATTATTGATGTAACTGAAAAAGGGTCACATGAAGTATTTTTTAGTTTTAAGTGTATTGTATCTAATTTATTAACAAGATTAGTGGGAGAACTATTTTTGGAGGTATACTGTTGAATAGTAGAAGAGATTATGTTAATAAATGATAGCCAGGCTTCTACTGGGTTTAAAGATAGTATGTCTACCTTCTTAAAATAAATATAAATCTCAGAGAGAACTGCTTCAGGTGTAGTGGATTTTAAAAGAAGACGAGTAGTTTTATTTAGAGGAAGAATTGGTTGATGTTGCATGTGTATTGCGAGTTCCACATTAAGTGCTAAATGATCAGAGAAAGTTACAGGACATAGAGAGGGATTTATTATGAAATGTAGATCTGGTGAATAGAATACAAGGTCTATTACAGAGGAGTTGTTTTTAGTATAGAATGAAATGGAGTTAGTTGGAAAAAAACCTTCAGCACTCATGAGATTTTTATTAATCAAATGAAGGTATTTTAATGTAAAATTCTTATAAGACATGTTAAAATCACCCATGATTATAGTTGGGTAAGAATTTGTAGCTAATATTAAATTTATTTTATTTATTAATTGGTGAATTAACACTGGCTGATTATATAAATAGAATGTTATTAAATTTACTGTAAAAAAAGAATGATATAGAATAATTATACTCATATGCATCTAAGTATAAAATTTTAAAAGTTTGAAAAGAACAATGATGGATGAGAATCCCTACCCCAGCAGCAGCAATATCAGATGTTGAAAATTTACTGTATCCAAATTTACTAAGTTAGAGTTCAGGATTAAATGCTGAATGTACTGAGCATTTTGTCTCCGTAAATAAAAGGATATGGGGTGAGAATTGCCTTATCCAATTGCTAATTGCATATATTCGCTGGGTAGAGTTAATACCCCTTACATTGACTGCTGTAATAGAAAGACCCATATTATCAATTATATAAAATGGTGAGAGAATATTTTATAGTTTATTGTATAATGAATGGGACAACTAATATTAGTAAAAGTATAATAGGAATGTGTTAAATAGAAAAGAAAAATTATAATAATATGCCACTGTGAAAACAATGAACTTACTCTTGCAAGTGAAGTTCTATTGAGTTTGTTGTGCATATTTTTGTTCATAAACATGATAGTTATTTTCACATTTGAAATTAAATCTAAAAAATTGTACTGGTTTGAAAGTCTATAAGTGTTATTTATGCAACTCATCTTGATAGTCTATTTTAATGGTGCTTCAAAGTCTGTCTCTGTATTTTGAGTCATGGTATTTGTTATGATATCCTTAGATTTAGTAGATCTTCTGTGTACATCCACTCCTGCCATCAGAAGAAGCTGCTCCTGTGTCAATTGATTTGTACTTTGTTTTTGTGTGGTCCAATGAAGTGTTGATTCATTAGCCGGATAATCTGTTTCACCTGTTTTATTTGTGAGTTTTGTTTTTTTTAATGCTGGTATGGTAGACCTTGTATCATTTTTCTTTGATTTTCTTTCACTATGTTTGTCAGGTTCATTAGTTTATATAGGTTCTTGATGCAATGCGGATTTTTTCCTCCTGTGCATTCATTTCTTAGTCATTACTTTAATTAATTGGAACTCTTCATCAGAGCAAGGAAATGGTAAGGTATCACTCATGTACTCTGTTTCTGTTTCCTCCTGTGAGGTATAATTTTTATTTGGTATAGTATTCATGGAACTATTTTGACTAGGATCATCAAAGTTGAGATTTTGCTTATTTGTGTTGTTGTCTTCATTATTGGAAATAAATTCATCAAGGCTGAGATTTTGCATATCTGCGTTGTTGTCTTCATTATTGGGAATAAGTTCATCAAGGCTGAGATTTGGGATATCTGTGTTGTTGTCTTCATTATTGGGAATAGGTTCATCTACTTTTGTTTTTTCATACTTTGCATATTGGGAATAGGTTCATCTACTTTTGTTTTTTCAAGGTTACTTTGCATGAGTCTGATTTCATTATTAGCTATTGGATCTCTACTGCACTGATGTGTTTTTGTTTTTTTAAAACCACACTTTTTACAAAAATGGTTAGGGCATTCTTTGACAAGATGATCTCTGGCTTTACAAAAAAAAAACACTGAGGTAAAATGCCTCTGAAAGTAACTATCAAAGGTGAAGAATCTGTTGCATGTAATGTTGGTATATCTGTTGGTTGCATATTTTTCTTCAATGACATAGCGAAATGAGCAGTATTGGTTAGAACTGGCTGTGTGGCTCTTTTTTCCCATACATATTTAAAGTTGGCCACAGTTCCAACATTTTTTAGTAAATCTTGTAGATCATCAGCTTTAAAGTCTACATGACAGTTCTTAATTTGTCCATTCAAATTTGTATGTCTATCAATGTCTATGTAACAAATAAATTTTCCATTAAGAAAGTGAATATGTTTTTCAAATATTTGTTTCTGAGCCACATTATGATATTCTATTGTTTTATATCTGCTAGTAGAATCGTCTAGCACTTTGTATATCATTGACCAAAGTTTTTTTTCTGATAGATAAGAATAAAATTCATCAGTAGGAAAATTCATGACTGAAGAATTAGAATCTGTTATAGCTATAGTAGAGGTTTTAATACTTTTAAGTTTTTGAAATGATTTAAGAACTGTTAAAGGAATTGTTTGTATAAAATTTTTCACATGCAGAAACATAAACTGTATTACTAGTTGATAATAAATTTGTATTTTCTTGTTCCATTTGTAGTTCATTGTCAAAATTAAAAATTTCTGTTAAATTTTCTTCTGTAATTATATTGTTATCTTGTTCAGATTTTTATTTGAAAATACTAGCATAAGTTTGTTTAATATTCTTATTTAATTCAATGGAATCAGATTCCTCAGGCAAATTGGTATTTTTAAACTTATTTCTTGTTTTGGATAAATCAGATAAGGCTTTGGCCATATTGGATCCAGTTTTTACTTTTGAAAAAGAACTATTGTTAACTTTGACTTTTTCTAGATCTTGATAAGAATTATTTTTATCTAAGCTATTATTAGCAATTTTTATATTAGAATTAGAATCAGAAATATTAGACATTTTAACTCCAATATTCTTCTTTATATTAATAACAATTTTGCTCAAAATAGAGCTTACCTTTAAGTGGAAAATTTCCTTTTTCTTTTGGTATACTTTTCACTATCAAATTCAATCAAAAACCAATAAAACTTAAGTCTAAAGCAGGAGCTGAAATGAGTCAACTTTCTCTGTCAAGAGCCAAGATGGCTGCTGCTGCTGCTGCTGCTACTACTACTACTACTACTACTACTACTACTACTACTACTACTACTACTACTACTACTACTACTACTACTGCTACTGCTACTGCTGCTGCTGCTACTGCTACTGCTACTGCTACTGCTGCTACTACTACTACTACTACTACTACTACTACTACAACTACTACTACTACTACTACTACTATTGTAATGTACCAATAGTTAGTAATTTTCACTTTGTTTCTGTTTCTTTTCCAATTGATGTTTATCATCTACCTATCGAATTTTATATTAAGATGTGTTATTCTAAAATTACTTGTTCTAATGTTGTAAAAAGGGATTATGGGAGGGGTTATTATGTTGATCATTGTAGAAAAATTTCTGAAGTTGATATTATGTACTCAAATAATGATGTGAATTCTTGCTTGGATTATTTTTTGAAAATTTTTAACGGTTTTGTTGATGTATATATTCCTAATAAATTGTCATTTAACAAAGGTTATCCTCCTTGGTTTTCATATACTCTTACTAAGATTATTAAAAGGAAATCTTACCATCATAGACTCTATTTTAAGACACAGAATATAATTTATTATAATAACTTTATCAATTTTAGAAGATTGGCTAAATATTTCTATATACGAGATTTACAAGAGTATATAAAAAAATTGAAATTAATATTTCTTCTAATCCTAGAGAATTCTGGAATTTTGTTAATAATTCAGGCTTGGGTAAGAAAAAGGTTCAAATGACTCATGGTTCTGCATTAAATGCAGACGAATTTTCTAAACATTTTGCAGAGTTATACTTTTCACAACATGGGATTGATTCTAAAATCACATTTCCTGGCAATTTGTCTAGTGCTAAATGTACAATTGATCATATCTCTAGGGAAGATGTTATTGTAACTATTAGGAGGCTTAAGACTCACTCTAGTTTAGGATATGATAATATTCTCTCTTTTATTTATAAAGGGCTAGCTGAATTTATTGCAGTACCTCTCGCCTTTATTTTTGATCTGTCTCTTAATTCTTGTACTTTTCCTAGTGTTTTGAAATGTGCTAAAATGATTCCAATCTTCAAAAATGGTGATTAAGATTGTGTTTCTAATTATAGACTAATTTCTATTCTGCATACCATTGCACAAATTTTTGATTGTTGTATTTATAATAAAATTATTTCAGATGTGGGTAAGATAATTTCTTCTTCTCAACATGGTTTTAGTCCTAATAGATCAATTGATAGTAATCTACTGACAATTTATGATCATATAGCTCATGCTATTGAGGATCATCAAAGACTAGATGTTATTTATTTTGATTTATCAAAAGCCTTTGATAAAGTTGATCACCGTGTCTTACTTCATACATTACATAAAATAGGTTTCTCTAATAAACATGTATATTGGTTTCAATCATTTCTGTGTAGTTGTACAGCATATATTAAATTCAAAAATAAAGTTTCATTTAATTTTGAATGCAATTTAGGTGTTCTGCAGGGTAGTATTTTAGCACCCATGCTATTTAATGTTTACGCTAATGATCTTAAGGAGTGCTTGAGATATTCTTTTCTGTTAAGCTATGCTGATGACTGTAAGATTTTTAGAAGAATTATATCAGTTAACGATTGTGTTCTCCTTCAGAAGGATATTGATAACTTTAGTGCTTGATGTGAGTAAAATAATATGACAGTTAATTTTGATAAATGCTCCTTTGTTTCTTATTCCAAAAAATCTGAAGTTTTACAATTTTTTTATTATATCAATTCTCATAAAATTATTTCAATTAAATGCCAAAAAGATCTTGCTATTATGTTTTCTTGTAATGGATCTTTTATTCCTCATCTTGAAATAATTGTTGGTAAGGCTTTTAAGGTTATGGGTGCCATTCTTAGACATAGTTATCAATTCAGTAATGATACTAAACGGAAATTGTTTTTTTCATTGGTTCTTCCTATTATTGAATATAGTTCAATAATTTGGAACCCTAGTTCTTTGCAAGGATGTAACTTATTGCAGTCTATTTCAAAGAAGTTTTTCAAATATGTTTCTTGGGAGGGTAAAATGATTAATCTTTCATCTAGACAAAAGTATAGGGATTTGAAATATTTTTATAAAATTGTTAATAAACAAGTTATTTTATCAGATATAGTGGAATACTATCTCAATTAGGTCTTTGAGTTATGATACTAGGTCTACTTGTGTATATCAGATTCAAACATGTCGTTCTAATATTCTTAAATTTTCTCTTTTATTTAGGTTACCCTCTTTATATAATCAGATTGGGAGTAACCTTAATCTGTGTGACATTGATTATAAGAAATTTTGTAATCTTATTAAACTGAAATGTTATGTTTGATTTTGTCTTTTAAATTTTACTTTATTATGTATGCATTTATATTTTCATTTTATTGCTATATGTTTTATTTTCATTTTTATTGTATGTGCAAACTGTAATTGGCTTAATGCTGTTGTTTAGCACTTAAATAAATGAATTGAATTATTATTATGGAAGATAAGTAGTAGAAAGTTGTTGTTTTTTTTAAAAAAATACACTATATATGTTAGCTTATACTGTTGTCTTTAAAAGATTAGTCTTTAAAGATTATTTATGAATTAATAAATAATCTTATTACAGTTAAATGCTGTTATAAACTAATGGAATCAGATCTAAAAGATTTAGAATGGATTTCTTACTCAACCTATTATTTTAATATTCTATAAACAATTGAATAATCTATTAATAGAAAATTAATATAATTATAATAGTGTGCATTTATTTAATATTATCAAAATTATTTCGACATCAGATAATAGAAATGAAACATAAGCAAAGAAAACAAGCTAGAGTATTAAAAAGTAATTAAATAGTTTGTTGTTTGGGAGTTTGAAAACGGAAGTGACAGTGCAGGAATTGCAACTCATCATGGACCTTGAGTTGGAGAGTCTATTATTCTGTAATTGCACTAAACCACATAAGATAATAATGTATTGAAATCATTTTGTTTGTTTGAAGCAGTTAATATTTTAATCTTTTTCTATTTGATTGAAAAAAAAAGGATTACTGTATAAATATATTTCCATAATATATTATTAACTTATAAATAAAAATTATTGTTGCTAAACACTTTCTATAAGATCTTTATTATTTTTTGTTTTGTTTTGTTGGGTTTTTTTTTTTTTTTGTAAATTGTATGAGAAATTTTAATATTTTAAAAAATAATTTTGCTTCTTGAACGTATTCTTTATTAATATTTATTTTACTAATAGAAATTTGTTGTAGAAAATTCTTTTTTTTTTCTCAAAGTAACCTTTATTAATAAAAGATTACAAAAATTTTGGGTACACTTACCATTGAGGATTACACAGTGATTCAATGTAACAAGGATTACACAGTGATTCAATGTAACACAGTAAAATGTACATATGTTCAAAAGTAATTACATCCATAAAAATTGCTGTAATGTGATAAATGTGTGTCTGTATGTGGATCCACATGCCTGGCCATCGAGAAGTTAACCATCACCAATGATCCCATTCCTGGGGCCCCGAAGCAAAGACTCAAATGCTTCAGCTGAATGGGTGAAGTCCAGCTTTGTGCCAACCACAACAACAGGCAGCGAGGTCCAAGGCCTAAGTTCACCAAGCAATAGACTCGCAAACCACAGCTGAGCCATGTCAAGACAATTCTGAATACCTCTGCCTCCCAATTAGCAGTCCAAATGAGCAGGTACCACAATTGGTCTACCTGCCCAAAATTGGAAAGCCAACTTGGGTAAAAACTAAAAGTAATAAGTAAAGAACCAGATCAACACTGCCCAAAACCAGACCATAAGGGACCCAGCAGCCAACCAGAGCAGAAATAGCACCAACTTTGACTGTGTAGCCCCCCAGCAGGTGTTCTGGGCAGTGGCAAAATTGTTAACAGCCCACACCATAAACCAGATACCTAATGTCTACAACCAGCCACCTCTGAAAAAAGAGGGGGAGTGCAGACCCATGCCCACAAAACAGAACTCCATCCATGTTACAAAAAAATGGTGGTGGCTTAAAATAGACCAACTGCTTTACAAATGCCCTAAATTTAAAGCTAACAAATGAAACCCAATGATAGTGAGTGTAAATCAACACTGACCTGTCAAATGATCCATCAAGGGGTGCAGTAGCCCTTTGTGGTGAAGTCCAAGTGAAGGTAGTGACTTTCACCCTCCCAGCAGGTATTCCTGGGCTAGACAATGATCATCGACCATCCCCCCAAATGAACCAAGCCCCTTATGACCACATCACCACACTTGAGGAAAAGGAGTGCAAACTCACACCCACCAATACAACATTTAATTCATGTAGTCTTGAAATCAAGCCGGATTTACTTGCACACCATGGGAATAAATCATTTGTTAATATCATCTTGCACACTGAGGTCAATGGAGCTGAACATCTGCTCTTGATCATCATCAGACTTCTGTGTCTGCAAATGTTTACAGCAGCTGCTAAACCCACCAACCAATGTCCTTCAGGGTTCACAATGATTTTTCTTTGTTGATACTAGTTGGATTCTGCTTCTTTTAATTGAATTTTGGGTTTTGGTTAGTAGTGAATGATACAAGTATAATCTGAAAGTTTGTTGTTAAACTTTGGAAAATTTCTCAATAATAATTGCTTAAAAAGTATGATTAATTTGTAGCTTCAAAGTTTCTGTTTAGGTCTAAAACATCATTTGTACTCATTTTTGTCTTTAGATCATTATTTTTTAACTCAGGAATCACTTCATTGTAGTTCTGTATTGATTTGAAAAATTTTTATTTATTGATTTTTTTTTTTGGGGGGGGGGGGGCATCCACCGGAAGGGGAGTGATAACTTCTGTCCTGATCATCGGAGAAATCTGATTTTTGTGCAGGGCGATAGATTAGGTTATTTTCTATAATGTTCACTTCCAAAATTGAGATCGAATTAATAATTGAAACTTGTTTAACTCTGCTAAAATCTGATGCAAAGATAAAATTCTTAAAAACATCATTGCTAACATATTATATTCCATGTTTTCTATGAGATTTGATGTGCAAATGAATTTCCTGTTTATTCTATTAATAAAATTAGGATTTCTAGTGTCTATTCTTTTTAGAAATATTTGGTTTCATTTAAAATTATTTTTAAAAGGTTTATAATATTTTAATGATTCCAAGAATTATTTAAGCTAGCTTTTGTCTCTTTCTAATGGCATCCATTTGCATAAAACGGAACGATGGATAATTTGAATTATCATTGAATGAAAACTGTTTCAAAATTTCCTCTAAGGATGAAAAAACAATAAAACAGATATTCACTTACATTTTGGTAAGCTTTTTGTTTATGAATCCAACAATGGACTATGACTTTGGTGAATAGAACAGGGAGCCTGAAACAGCGAAAACTGGATTCCCAGGCTCTCTCTAGTGAACTTTGTTGAGAAGATTCTTTTGTTATTAAAATACATTTTTTATCATGAAGTAATTAATATATTGTTTATTTCTATTTATTATTATTATTATTTGTTTATAAAGTTCACATGCTCACTATTTCTTATACTAGCACATAACTGTTATTAAAACAGGCAAGACTCTCCATACAGTAGTGCCACTCAGTACAGATCAGAGTAATCAATGGATGCAAGGCTTATGCATAAAATCCCCATCTAGTGTCTACTTATCCAATATCCCCAGACTAGTTTCTGGTTTATGACCTTTGTCAGTGAGGAAATTTGGATCTGAGAACACTGCACCTAGATCTTAGGATCTAATGCAACACTCCAGCAGCCAGCTTTTATCTCTACTTGACTACAAAAGTATGAGAATAAAATTTGAAAACACAGTAATATTTTCAATCTAACCTCAATAGCTTATATAGTCATATGTGTCTGAACCCAGTTCAGTACCCATCTGTACCCATACATTTCGGTGTCTTTGGCTCTTTAACAATCATAGCCACCATTATCCTATTAGGCAGGATTGGTGGTAAACCACTAAATATCACATGATAACTATTTCTTATGCTAGCACATAACTTATTAAAACAGGCGAAATTCTCCATACAGTAGTGCCACTCAGTGCCAACCAGAGTAATCAATGGATGCCAGAAGGCTTGTGCATAAAATTCCCATGACCCATATGACAATATAAGCTATTGAGCTTAGATTGAAAATATTATTGTATTTTTAATTTTATTCTCATAGTTTTGTAGTTAAGTAGAGATAAAAGTGGCTGCTGGAGGGTTGGTTCAGTGCTCTCAGATCCAAAGCTTTTCACTGATGAATGCCACAAGCCAGAATCTAGTCTGGGGATATTGGATGAGTAGGCACTAGATGGGGATTTTATGCACAAACCTTCTGGCATCCATTGATTACTCTGGTTGGCACTGAGTGGCACTACTGTATGGAGAGTTTTGACTATTTATAAAGTTGTCATATTATTTTTAAAATGCCATTTCATTTTTAAATTTATTCTTTTAATATTTAAAAAAAAAATCATAAATTCATAATGTAAAATGAGATTTATTGGTACTGTTATATTAGATCATGTCAACCACTTGATAGCATTGCTGCTTTGCAAAAACACATAAATATAATGTTACAGAGCCCACCCCATTATTTGTGAAAGAATAATCATCATACAGATTAATGTAATTCATTTATTTCCTTAATAACATTTACTGAAACAATTTTATGTAAACATACATTATTGCAAATAAACTCCCTTCCCAGTTACTTTACAAAGTTTACTAGCATTGCTTGAGAGATTACTAACTACATCATGATGGAAAAAAATACTGTTAATGCTTAACCTTTTCTGAAAAACAATCACTTGGATGTGGTCATGGCTTCAAGTCACTCAAAAAACATCAATTTTTATGTTATTGTAGTGTTTTTATGCTTATTTTAAATCTTAAAAAGTACCAAAAAATTCTGCCATCTCTAGAATTATTTTACAAGTAAAAAATCAATAATATTGACATTAGAAGCTACAGCAATGGGAGAACACAGTTTTTCTTAGATGTCAATAAACATCACATGATCACCATTTCCTAGATACTGATTGGTTGGTTCTCATTTCGAACAAAAATAAGAGCGCCTGTTAATAATTTTCACCATACCAAACTTCTTTGTTTTGATTTTCAAAATGAAAATGAATATTTTAGCATGTTTTTTTAAGTATATTTTACATATTATAAATTATTTGATAAAATTTTCTGAAAATATAATTATTTTAGAAAAATTGTGATTTTAGTAAAAAATTCTAAATTCTTTACTTTTACATAAACGTAAATTGAAAATAAATCAGCACTTGTCAACAATTTGAACACTTATCAACAATTTTTATCGTCCCAAGTTCTTTATTTGATTTTTGAAATGAAAATGAATATTTTAGGGTATTTTTTGGTATTTTTTTTACATATTATAAATAATTTTGATAAAATATGCTGAAAATATAATTATTTTAGAAAAATATTAAGATCTTACTAAAAAATTCTTTAATTTTACATAAATGTAAATTGAGAAAGAAATCAATGATGTCTGCAGCACTTTGTAATTTGTTATGAACTTTCTTTTTAGGTCCCCCGCTATCGAATATTTTTATAATTACAAATAGAAATTTATTTTTGAAAAAACTTTCATTCAGTTTCATAATTTGAGAAATTATTAATATACTTTTTACAAATGAAACTCACTTGGTCAACCAGAATATTTGACAAGGAAAAGATTAATTACTGAACTGTCTTTTATTTTTTGGATCATTTTTTAAAAGGAAAAATAATTATTTATTTATTGATTGATTTATTCCAATAGCTATCTTTGAAAGAATATGTGTATGGATATTAACCTTTTCTTTGATAATTGGTAAAACTCTAAACTTTTAATTGGTCAATTCACAAATTCAGTTGTAAAAATATATTCATCTTTTAGTATTATATTCAATTTAGTTTCATTTCTAAAAAGTATATTAATAAATTGTCAGGTTATGAAAGTGAACAAAAGTTTTTTTCAAAAATAATTTTTTATTTATAATTATAAAAATATTTGTAAGTGGCAAATCTGAAACAAATCTAAAATGAATGTTAGTAACCAACTGAAAAGTGTTGCTGATGACAGTGATTTTTTTCTCAATTTTACATTGTGGAGAAGTAAATAATTTTTAGTAAAATCTTAAATATTTTTACTAAAATCTTAAAAAAGTTTCTAAAATAATTTTATTTTTACCATATTTTATCAAAATAATTTACAATATGTCAAAAAAACTTTTAAAATGATCTAAAACATTCATTTATCACTTTCAAAATGAAACAAAAGAAATCGTAGTGGTGAAAATTTATTGACAAGCAGTTTTCTTTGTTTTCAATTGTTGAGAGCCAATCAACACTTAGAATGGACCGCCTTCTCCTTTTTTTAGACCTTTGATTTTTTACTTGTAAAATAATTCAAGAGAGGGCAGCATCTTATGGAACTGTTTTTTTTTTTTTAGGGGGGGACTGGATGAAGCTTTAGTGGATATTATTAAGAAATTGTATGAAAATAATTTTTATATATATCAATTAGAAAATATAGAATCAGTTAAAGTTAAAAGTGGGGTGGGATTAAGGCAAGGATGCCCTATGTCACCTATTTTGTTTGTGTTGTATTTGAGTGAAATGGAAAGAGCAATAGAAAGATTAGGAAGAGGGATAGAGATACCGTTAATAGATAGTAAGAGAGTATATATTTTGTCAGGTTTTTTTTTTCAGATAATATATTTTTGTGTGCAGAAAGAAGATATGAAAGTTATACTGAGGACATTTGCAAGGGTGGGTAAAGATATGGGGATTAAATTTAATGAAGAAAAATCAAATATAATGATGGTTAATACTGGGGAAAGAGAAGATGTAGAATTTTTACTGGGAGATATTAAGTGTGGTGAATAAATATTGTTATTTGGGAATTATTTTACATAATCAGAAAAATTATTTGGATGAATGGGAGAAAAAAAACTGATAAATGAAGCAAAGAAAAGAGAGGGATTGATAAAGAAATTAACAGTGTTTTCGTATGGTAAATATGATGTAGCTAGAATTATATGGAAGAGAGTTGCAGTAGCAGCATTAACATATGGTAATGATGCATTGTATTAGTAAAGGGGTATTAAATTACTTAGGAAAAGTTCAAAGGGAAATAGGAAGACATACATTGGATGCAGATGTATGGACAGCAAGGGAGGCAATTCAAGGAGAAATGGGATAGTCAAGTTTTCATATGAGAGATGCAAAAAGGAAAATGAAAATGTTTGGTAGATTGCAGTTTATGGATAATAAAAGAATAACCAAAATAGTATTTAATTGGGTTATGAAAGGCCAGGTAACAAGATGGGTGAGAAAGGTAATGCGGTATGCAAAAGATTTGGATAAAGAATTTATATCAGTATACTTGTATAAAAGATGGGATGATTGTGTTAGGAGGATTGTTGAGTGTTATAGTGGTAAGGAATGGGATAAAAGAATAGATTTATTAATAAATAATAGATAGAGAACTAGTATGTTGAGTAAAAAGAGTTTAAATATATATAGAAATAAACAATATTAGGTGCGAGCTAATATATGATAATAGTAAGGAAAGTAGTTTATTGTTTAAGGTTTGAATGGGATCTTTAGCAATAAGAGAATATACATGTAAGTGGAAAAATATAGGTGATTTAGTCTTAAATTATGTAAGGAAGGAATAGAAAATATTAGGCATCTGTTAATTGAATGTAAATGCTTGTAAACAAAAAGGGTACATATAATGAAGTTATGGAAGAATAAATACGAAAAAAGTGATTATACATAAAGTGGATTATTGTTTTTTATGTTGGGTTTGGGAAAAGATAAGGGGGATTTAGATATAAAGGCCATAGAGTTGACAAAGATTTTGTTGTGGAAATGGGATTGAGCAGAATATGGGAAAACTTAGACTGGGGAATGGAAAATAAAATGGCTAACAGGTTTTTCTGGGCATAATTGTTGAGAAATTCTTGACTTCATTTAAGGATAAGCTACAGTACATCACATCACATAACCTTTCAAATGATGGTAAAATCTTTACCGTAATATTAAAAATGATGGAATTTGAGTGACTTGAAGTCGGCTCCATTTTTGATCGGAGAACTTCATTAAGATTAGTAAATGTTTTCTTTGGACAATATATTATGGTCTCTGGATAGAACTATGAGAAATTTTCACAATCATACATTTTATTCCAAAGGTGTATATTAATTCATTGATTTGCTTAACTGGTTCAGTCTAAAATGCCATACTGAATTTTTTACAATACTGGCCTGAGACACACTTTTCACAATAACTTCAGTTTTAATTATGTTAGAGCAAAAAAAATTTCATTAATAGATATTAGAAAAACTAAAGAAAACAATAAGTCTAAGACAAATAGTGATAACCAACATCTGAAATAATTATTAGTTTATTGTTTGTTCATAATTTTTAATTCACCATGAACGAAGTATTAATTATATCTTTAGTTATAATTTCTTTGTATTCCTCATAAAATTATCTTTCAAACCATATATAATATGTCTTATCTGAGATAATCTATGACTTCAGAATCTCCAAAATAGATCACATATGAATTATTAATTTTTATCTTGTAGCCCAAAAGTTACCAAATGTCAAAGGTGTCTATAAGAAACAGATTCATCCTAATAAAAGATACAAAAGAAATCATCATAGCAAACTGCTTTTTGTCTATCTAAAACTAGAAATTGTAGGCTACTGTCTATATCATTAATAAAATGAGTTTTATCTCTTCATTTTATTTTTTTGTGTACATCAGTGATGTTTACATTATTTATGCACACCAGTGATGTTTCTATTCTTTATAGACACCAGTGATGTTTATATTCTTTATGCACACAAGTGATGCTATCTTGTTATATTTATTGTATCAGATAGATATAATTTATTTGCATATAGTCTATTTGTTAGCTATAGACTTGAAAATAATATGATAAAACATATAGCAAAACCAGAGTGTCTCCAAAGCATGAGTATAAAGGCATAAACAAGAATCAGAATTTGATTATTTGCCTGCATGTGCAATCTTTCTATACATTTGATTATTAGTTTTATAACTCATTACTTGTAAACACAAACACATCATATAAACATAATGATGAATAATAAATTATTAAACTTTTTGAGAATCATTATTTTTATAAAATAAGTTTATTTTTATAAAATAAGTGGATTAGAACTTTAGAAAATTATGGTAGATATGAATTCTATATGAGCATAAATAAATATATAATTTATATCAATACATACCAACTACAAACTAAAATTAATAAAAATTATCATTTTTTCAAAAAATAAAAAAATAAAAATTATTAAAAAAATTAAAATTTTATACTTACAAGTCTTATATTCTCCTTTATGTTGAGGCTCCATTGTAGGCCATGTTTATGAATAATATTACTTTTTTATGCTGATAAATGTTTTCTTGAAGGTCAGTACATATTTTCTGTCTTTATCGCTTCGTGAAAATTACAAAATTGATCAAAAAACAACAAAATTAAATGTGCTCCTTGATAAATAGAAGTATAAAAAATCCAAATTTCATCGGATTTTTTTGTGGTAGACATTTTCTGAAAGCCATGTTAGAGATCTATCAAATGCCCATATTTCAATTGACATCATGCTTGTAGTTTTTACATCAGCAAAAAAAGAAAACAACATGTTGACCACCACGCAAGTTACTCGCTCGATTAATCAATTCCTGTAATTTAGTCAAGAACAATTTTACACTACCAAAAATTTAAAAAGCTTTAACTACAAGTGGCCAAATATTTTTATCTTGTTCCTGCAGTGTAGAGCAGATGCCTTTTCACATCCATAAGAATTAAAACTTTATCAATCAACCTACCTTATTGGAAAGATTCTATTAGAGTAGAATTAATTAATTCCCTGTGCATGCCAGCTTCTGTGGATCACAGTTGCCCCAAGTTTGACCTGTCAGCCATTTTATTTGTCATGGACATGTTCTCAGGCAAACAGGACTTTGTGCACGAGCTGGTAGAAATCTTGCTTGGACATACTCTCTGAATTTTTTTAAGGTTCCATGTTGAGTAGGGAAGCATGTCAACAGGGTGAAAATTGTTAGGAGGTAATAGTAGGTCAGATAACCCATAAGCTAATTTTTTTGACATGCATATTTGAAGAGTTGTGGCAGGCCAAAGTCCATACACCTTCACATGATACTGTAGTGATCTTTGAACTGTAAGCATTGGAATAAAGTGTGTAACACTAAAGCAGGCTGTCTGCCTATAAACAGCATCTTTTCTGTGCTTTATAGCATAGAAATAATGCCATTAGCACCGGCTGCCAAATTTAAATGGCCTCTTTCTGTGCTTTTGCATAGATATATAGGCCTAGAATGTGGAAGCCATGTAAATGGCATATTTATGTGCTTTTTGCATATAAATCGAACCATCAAGTGGTAACATGATCTAATAGAACAGTAGCAATTTATCTTATTAAAAATTAAAATGGATAAAAAAATAGCCAAGTATACCACCAAAAATGTCTGTTTAAGTGATTAATTTAAAAAAAAAGTATTTATTGTTTAAATGTCATTAAAGCTAATGTTCTAATAATTTATATACAATATAAAGATACAATACGTCTTTAACAATATAAATTTATTGCAATACATTATCTAATATAAAAAATAATTGTGTTATATGTGATATTTAGAGATTAAAGCCAATACTGTAAACTGAATTAGTTAACTTAAATGTGCAATATTATATGGCATATTTTATTTTTAAATTTAATTGTTATTGTAACAGTCAGGTTTGTACATTTGCTCGACAGACTGAGAGTCCAGATGAAAGAGAAACAGGCTGGCCAAGTTGGGATGGTGACATACTACATCTGATCATACCTCAACTCTCTCACCTGTGCTTCCTAATCCCACACTAGTGAATGACCTGCCTGAGACTACACTCAATACTTTCTTGACCACATTCCATTACTAACCAATCGGTAGAACATGAGACGTATCCCCTTTCCCTAACTAATACTAAATGACTTAACTAGTGATTCATAAAGACTATGAGCAAGGATTGAGACTGAGGCGTGATAGATTTTAGAAAATATAATATATAAATCCATAATTAATAAAACAAAATGTACATAATCTATCACACGCAGGTTAAGGTATATAGGATTAACAGGTTAATAATTGAGATATGAAGGGAAATAAATATGCATTTGTGATACAGAGTAACTACATTAAAACTCAGGTATATAAATGATCCACACTCGGGTTAATGTTATTTTACAGATGATTAGTATTTTAGCTTTATACGATAAAGCAAAATGTTACTGTAGCTAATTAACCTTTACATTGCTATTTTACCTTTAATTACATAGGGATGAGTGAATATTATACAAAGTTATGCAGAGATTTATGCCAAGATATATGCCAAAAAATTAGCAAAAGCAGTGCGATCAAACTAGCTGTGAGGTATATTACTTATCAAAAAGTTTACGTCTAATTTACGATACAAATTAATCAAGTTAACCCAGATTCTCGCTCGGATCAAAGCTCAAATTATTTAATAAGGCAGGCAGAAGTGATGGAGCAGGACAACTTCAGATTCTACAGCATATTAATTATATTAATAAAAGGAATGTGTCTCAAAGGTGTGCTCATAAAGATTTATTACCAAGTAATCGGTTCTTTGTACCATGCTGCTTGCTATACCAATAAAGGAAACTTCTTTAGTCCAGAGGATCGAACAGATACTTCAAGGATGAGACTTTTTGGTCTTTTTCAAATATCAAATACAAAATGGCTTGGCTGTCCAAACTAACTGGCACAGTTTGACATTAAATCAACCCCAATGTAGACACATACATATGTAGAGAATATAGCAAGAAGCTAAGCATTATTTGCTAATG
Organism: Epiperipatus broadwayi; assembly: GCA_028023455.1. Classification (NCBI taxonomy): domain Eukaryota; kingdom Metazoa; phylum Onychophora; class Udeonychophora; order Euonychophora; family Peripatidae; genus Epiperipatus; species Epiperipatus broadwayi. The sequence goes on along the minus strand of JAQFVV010006319.1, from coordinate 660,945 downwards.
AGCATCACATTCCCTCTGCGAATCTAATATAATCATTTTAATTCATTATATATGCAAAATACAGAGGGTCTAGCAGTGTTACTGCCATTAATCAATTCCAAAATAGCAAATAATAATTAGACTATAAGGAAATACTTAGAATCTGCCTTAAGAGTTATCTCTATCGCTTAAGACATATAATTGCGATTTATAACATATTTTAAGAGTTATTACAGGTCCTAATATTCATTGCACATATACTGTTGAAAATCACTCTCACTTAAAGGCAAATAAATACTATTTATAATTATTTATTAGGCCATATTATAGACAGCAATATTATCACTGGCAAAGAATATTAAGTACAGAAGGGAGTTTTCTGTTTCTTTAGAACTAATGAGCACAATGAGAACATATAGAATCTCTCTGAGAATTAATAATTCTCCAAACTCCATTCTGATTACTTTATCATAAATCAAACATAACTATGATAAAAAATGGCTTAAATAATGTCTAAACAATAAATAAGAAGCTAATACAATTATCACTAAAGTTTCAGGGTTTAACATTACATATTAAAATGAATATAGACACATGTGTATGATTATAATAATGATGATGATGATCAAGCAAGCTTTTATAAAGTAACTACTTTAAAATAAAGATACATAGCAGATTTACATATGAGAAGTTATACAGGAGATTTAATGAGCACTAGCTTGATAGTTACTTTAAAGAATGAATGATATTTTGGCATGCTTTGCCATAATTCTCAAGAGGGATTCTAATAGAAGTTCATGTAAGAGTGGTTTTTTTAAAGCATGATTTTTATTCTTTATGGTGGACATGTATCTGGCTTTTCTTGCTTTCTGATACCATTCAGTAGATGTGGCTTCACCATTTTAATGTGGCTTATTAGATACAATTTGTTTACAGCTAGGGTGGCTTATTGGGTACAGCTTTGTTGTAGCTGAGGTGGTTTTTAGATATATCTCCATTATTATCTATGCAGCTGGTTTATATTTATAGGCAGCTGTTTCTGGTTCTTGGGTGTAAGACATCTGCTGTTGTTAACATTTGTAGAAGCTTTAGTGGAAGATAAACAGCAATTCTATCTTCCACTAGCCAATGGTTCTCATCTTAGCAACAATAATATATTTTTAAATAAAAAGCTTTTAATAATATTCTTTCTGTGATATGTGTTATATATCTTAAAAATAAAACTGCAAGTTGTTATATCTATACTCAGCACACACTCCTATTCTTTCCTGTGTTTACTATGTCATTTGTTTACTACTTCAAACCTCATGCTCTCAATTATCTTTTATCACCTCTAAAGAAACTCTCCCAGGGTCCCTCCAAATGGTCCAATCAGGATTTATGACTGACTGATTTTTAAATTGATCTTTTATCTATAAGGCTAATTAAGTTAAATGTTATTTTGGTCAAATGTGAAAACTCATAAACAACTTTGCAGTCCGCAGTTTTAAACAAAATTGTAAACCTAAAATAATTTTAAGAAAATGTTAATCTAGTCAATCATAGACTAAAATATCATTTTAAGTAAGTTTTAACCTGTAAACAACTTTACCATCGGCACTTCCAACAAAGAATAAACTGGAAATAATTTTAAATAATGCCAAGCTGGTCAATCTTTAATGAAATATTACTTTGAACAAAAATACTAACTCATAAACAATTTTACCATCTGTACTTTTAATAAAGAATAAACTTGAAATAATTTTAAAAGAATATTTAAGACTAATATTGTAAATATAGCAATTCTATATGTAAATTCATGCTGCACAGACTGTTAGGTTTACACAATTTTAGTAAATGGAGGGCTATATGTATGTATATATTATCCTTATTGGCATCTATATTACAATGAAATAGGCACTTACACAAGCACATACTCTATAATTCTTAAGAGCACAAGTTCAAAGTTCTGAATTAAAGAAATACATGCAATTTGGAGTGAAATAACGTACAAATAAATATACTACTATGACCATAATAGGTGAAACAGGTGGATCTTTAGATCTGACTGTTTCAATATGTAAAAAAATCTTAATACTCATTGTCTAATGTTTGATAATACAACTACATTATTTTGATATCTAGAAGTCAGAAAACTTTAAAAGAAATTAAGCCAATTATTTGAATTAGTCAAATGAAATTAGCTACTAATTTTATGATCTAATTAAAGTAGCACAGCTCTGAATTAGTTTGTTCATATACATTATTTGTCAATCAATGGTGGTTATTGTTAGCATTTTGATTTATTATTCTGATATTTTGTTTTTTTTTACATATTTTGTATGGTTAGTGTTAGTATGAATCCCATTCTTTCTATATATTAAATTATTTTTTTCTGTCATTCATCACCAGCCACAAATTTAAATTGTCTCATCAGGATTTAGAATCGAATATCATAGATACAAATGAATTATTATAATCCAAATTTTGTATGCTTTAATTTAAATATTTTGATTTTTAGTTGCTACTTTGGATTTTTTTAAAATAATGACAATAATAAAATAAACAAACCATCCAAAATATAAACATTTTTTCTCTTTATATGTACTCTGCCTATCTCTCTCTTTTTCATTTCTGTCTTCATAAGTAAATTTATCGACTATAAAAAAAAATAAGTAAATTTATCTACTGTAATTTCATGGCAAATGGTTTTCAATTTTTATGTTAAAACTTTTTTAAAAAAAATTAATATATTTAGGTTGCTTAAAAGCATTCTAAACATTTATTAAGCCCTCTATATTTTTTTGCATCGCATTAATAACTTATTGGCATGTAAATCTGAATTATTTACATTCATAATACTTTTCATTGTGTTGAATAACTACTTGTATTATTGTTCTGATATACAATAATTTTTCAATTTTTGCTATCTTTTATTTGTAATAAATCCTATTTATTTTTGACTTTCAATGTTTGCATATATACTTTTTTCTTTATCTTTTTAATCTAATTTCCATTTAATATTGAATAATTCTTGCAATTCATGTAATGCATCTTTATTTAAAATGATTTGCAAGTGCAAACGGCTAAATATGTATGCTCTTCATTGCATGGTAATTTATTTCACAAAACTGAAATTTCTAGGCACCTCCTGCCATAAATCATCAATCACTGTATTGTCCGAATATCATATTTTCCAAGAAAAGAGAGTCACAAGTTATTTTTTTTGTATATCGTAAGCAAAATAGTAAATTCTGCTTTCAATACCATAATCAGGAATGAATGAAGTATATTGTTTATTTCTTTAATCCAAACCTTGGAAGTGAAAGTCTGTAGTCTATCCATTCCGTTGTGTGTGCGTTGGGGGGGGGGGGTAAGCAAACTATTTGATTGGTTTAATAAACGAGATGACAATCAGTAAATAGTACTGATAGCTGCAGCGACAACGTATTTAATAGACATTACAAAGTTTTTTTTCTTCCAAACTCAATCATTTAAGATTGCAAATACACAAGAAAATGAAAGAAAACGGACTATTGATATTGATACATCTATAAAAAGTTGGTTTAATTTTTGTATAGTGTGAAAATAATGAGAATTTAAAAATTATAATTAAGATTCATAAGTATAATGAATATGTAGATATTACGAGTGTGCTAATAATTTTTCTCATTTCATTTATAATATATCCACTCTTTTTTTTATATATTGACTTTTTATTTTATTAGTTCATTGCTGCTATCAAATTTGTTTAATCTTTGTATTCTTTGTCTTCAAATATTGCATTCATTTAAATAAATGTAAATTTTTCTTTTGTTCTTTTTATGATTGATTTCTTTTCTCTCTTTCTTTTTTTATTATTCATCTTTATTATTCTTTTTGAATTTCCTTTCCTTCTCTATCCCCACCCCCCGCGCTCATTTTTTTCCCCATTTACTTCCTGCCTTTCACATTAATCTCTGCTGAGTTTCTTCTTGTCTCATTTCCTCCTCTTTTTTAGATTTTATTTTTTTTAATCTTTTTTTTTAATCTCTTATTCATATTTTCCAATTGTATCTATTTTAATTCTATGGTTTGGAAAAATGAGAGAAAGAAAGAGAAAACTTGTGACAAAATTGATTTTGCAAAAAAAAAAATCAAACGAAGAGAAAGATAAAATTGATTAAGTCAATAAATAAGATGCATTATCAAATTGCAGTCCTTAATATGGAAATTTTAAGGTGATAAAAATTTAGCTTGGTCTGAGATTAACCTTTACTTTCTATTTAGGCCCTATGAGATGATAAGCCAATGGGAAAGGTATCTTCTGTAAAGCGACTATCAATGAATTATTATTGACTGACTCAATTAAAGTTCTCCAGAGACCGCTCACTATTTCCCATAAAATCATTGATTAATTTAGAATGTTCGCTAAATCCCAGTAACTTGGTTTATTACTTCTTTTACGTGTTTCTTGACTTTGATAGTTGGTCTTGGTGAATCTGGATCGTTCAACTAAAAAAAAATATTTTTATATAGTTATGTAAATAATTTCAATATTAATGCAAATTATTCATATATCATTTCTGAAAGTAATTTCAATATTATTGCAAATTATTCATATATCATTTATGAAAGAAAAAGAATTATCTATCTTAATACTATTTTAATATCTTTCCTAATTGTTGATGAAACGCATATAAATAATACAGTATATCACATATGATTAATTTCTAATTCATCATCATCATTTTCAACAGATCCACTGAAGGATGGTCTATCCAAATATAATCTAGTTTTTTTTTTCTCTCTAGCCTCATTTCTCCACATCATGACAGCATATTTCCTTTTTTCATCCATCTATATTACACATGGTCTTTCTCTAGGTCTTTTACAATTTTTGGGAATTTGGTTTAAGATTTCAATTGTTCATTATTTTTTCTAGAAATGTGTCCACTTCTCTCTCTTAATGATTTCAATGATATCATATTAATGTCTGTTTTTTCTCTCATTTATGTATTTCATTTTCAATCCTTCTTGTTATTTCTAACATACATTTGTCCATTCTTCGTTCATTTTTGATCTCTTCTTGCTACTCATAGCATATATTTCTTCATTCTCCATGACTGGTCTAAAGTCTCCATATTGCTTTTTTTTAAAAAATAAGTGTCCAAGTGTCAAATCCATAAGTAAGAATTGGTAAAATACATTTATGAAAAACTTTTTTTTTTTTCAAAGAAATAAGGGTATTTTCTTTTAATATTATTTATACCCAAAGCAATCCATCCAAGTTTAAATCTATTTACAGTTTCATTCCTGCTTCCATTTATATTAATAATTTAACTAAGGTATTTATTGTTGTTAATTTTATCAATCTTTATTTTGTTTTTTATTATTTGAGAAGAATCACCACATTATATTAGTTTCTATAGCAATTATCTTTAGTCCTATTTCCTTACCTTTATCTGATATCTCTTGCAACATGTACAAAAGCAACCACATCATCTGCAAAATTTATATGAATTAAATAATCCCCATTTACTTTTTATTCCCTTAGCTTCCTACCTTAAACCACAAAATATTTCTTATAAAACTGTTATAAAAAGTTTTGGAGAATTAAAGTCACCCTGTCGTACATGCATTACTATGTAATCTAATCATTGTTGTTACATTTGGATAAATATTCTTCAGAAAATGATGATATTTTGGATCTATATTTTGATGATCTATTCTTATATAATTAAATGCTTTTCAAAATCTACAAATCCAAATCATAATGGCAATTTATATTCATTGGGTTTTTCTATAACATCTCTGAATAATTGGAAATGATTCAGGGCGATAAAGCACTTTTAAATCCAGCTTCTACTTTTGGTTGGTTAAAATACAAAGTTAACTCTAGACAAAGTTATTATTTTGGCAAAATTGATAAAAGACTGGTAGATCTTTAATTTTTAATATCAACTTTTTTTTTTACATGGTACTGCATTATTCCAATCATCTGGTGTCTCTTTATCATTTAGACAGTTGGTATATAACTTTACCAATATTATAATTTCATCATTATATGGAGATTTCCCCTTCTTTATAAATTTAATTATATGTCACACTTCTTCACTTGAACTGCTGGTCAATTCAAAAAATGTAATAATTGTAGGGAATATTTTTTTTTTGTTTTTTGTTGCTATATAATTCTTTATACATTTTTTCTATACATTTTATGATGTTATCTCTTTTTTTTAATGGAAACAGTTGCATATTTTTTACTTATTGCAGAAATTATTTTCTTACTAATACCAAGATGTTCTTCTACATTTTTGAAACTTTTATTTTCTTAAATAACTTTCCTGACTAATTCTCAATTATATTTTTTTTATATGTTAACTCTTTTTCATATAATTTTACAAAAACCCTACCTATTCATTCCTTCTTAATGGACCATTTTTATATATTTTTATATTCCTTCTTTTCTTCTTGAAATGTCTTGTTTCAGTAGAAGTTTTACTGATCAATTGCTGCTTTTTTGCATCACCTATCATTGCTGCAATTCTTAAAAATGTATCAGTTATATTCCTATTGATTTGTTCAAATTGAAACTGTCTTCAAAATCTATAAATGTTTTAAAATGATATGAAATTTTTAATTTAAATTCATTGGAATATTTCTGAAGGTTATGAATATAAACTGTGAGGAATGTCTTTTTAATAATTTTTGTCTTTAGTTTTGCATTAATATGTATCTTACATCTCACTATTTGATAATCCCTTTCTGTGTTTAATTTATTAATAAAATTCTATCTTGAAATACATATTTTTGTTAGGTAAAATATAATCCAGTAATTCTGTCGTTTCATTTGATGTTTCTATGTCTATTTCCATTTGACATTTTTCTCAAGAAAAGAATCCACACTATAAAGTTTTCTTTCTCAGTGAACTTCACAATTTTGTGTCATATCACTATAATTAAATTTACACACAGCACATTTGTATTTTGTTTACCAATTCTAGCACTAAAATCTGCCATGACAATTTTCAATTATTATTTGATCTGTTCAAAAGTTTTTTGTACATCCATATAAAAATTTTCTAAACTTTTATCACAATGTAAACTTGTTCATAAATAAATCTGGATTAAATTGAATAACTAATCTTGTCACTGTCTAATACACCATTAATCTCTTCAACATATTTTTCCACTTTTTATTATAATAAATCAAAATTATTTGTGATCTCAATATTTTGGCCCTTGTAATATAGTATATTGTCACTTCACATTTTTTCTAACTTCATAAAGTTTAACAATGTCCCATTAAATATTAGATAGTTCTTCCAATTTGTGTAGTCTTCTTTCATTTGAAAGTGATTTGCAGTTGCAAGTATCTAGCAAAAATGTCATTATAAAAAAGAAGCCTGAATCCACAATCAATGAATTCTTAACATCATCTTCTGTAATATAATGGTCATAATTTAGTTTTTTACTGCCATGAGTCCAAGTATTTATTTTTCTGTAAAATTTCATTCACACACACATTCATTCTGCCTGCAAGAGTAGTCAATTGATGTTATAGTTAAAACCTATCCAGCAACTGAGAAGAAATATACATTATTCTTTGATCTTAAACTCAGAAATGAGGTCAATAAATTCATCATCTGGCTGGCTTGATGAGAAACCTTTCCATGATCATAATACTATAAAAACAATCATATACTAATAATGTCTAAAATGACAAGAATGTATTTAGTGAATATTAGGAATTTACTCTGCTCAGTTCTTTAAGGCCATAAAAAAGAACAAATAAATGATCTTCTTTCTATTAACATCAAATTCCTTTCTTTGTCTGATTCCTACTTAAAAGCAAAAACAAATGCAAAAAATATTTTATATTGGTTATTAGTTGCAGTCACTATATTAAGTTTCATACAATAATATTTCTTCCGATTAAATTACTAAATAAATAAATAATTGAATGTCTTTGTTGCTCAGGAGATTAAAAAATTTAAACATTGGATGTTCCACAACTTAAATTGATTCAATGATCATAGATTTCAGAATCTAACTCTCTATCACTGCATGAATTCAAGCAGAGCTTTTAAATTAATTATAATTGTTTTGTTTATGCATATTGTTTGTATATGTAAAAAAAATGCAACCAACTTACGAATAGTTATTACTGGGGAAATGCCACATCCAACAGCTTTTTATGAAAAAAAAGTACAGGGGAAGGCCATTACTCACTAAGTTTGTTGGATGGCGAAAATTAGATGACATTTACTCTTTATTTATCTTCTAATATATCCATTTATTGAAATATTTTTTGAGGATTAACTAAGTTTACTATAGGTTAGCTACTTGAAAAAAAATAGTAAGATTGATCGGGGGTGGGGGGGCAATCAACTTGCAACTAATCAGATTTAAACGTATATGTGACTATAGCAAACCTGTGAGGTTTTTTTTATATAAATAATTATACATATATTAGGATAGTCTTTATTTGTATTTTAAATAAACAGATATATAATGTCTACAACATTGTTTCACTATAAGACTATACATAAATGTAACAAATCTTTTATAATGTAATTATATTTGTGAAATACTTTGCATAATGTAATCAGCAGCAGATTACTTTCAAGCCAGTATGTATTTTCCAACTCCTTATAAAAAAGTAAAGAAGCAATAATAATAATAATAATAATAATAATAATAATAATAATAATAATAATAATAATAATAATAATAATAATAATAATAATAATAATAATAATAATAATAATAATAATAATAATAATAATAATAATAATAATAATAATAATAATAATAATAATAATAATAATAATAATAATAATAATAATAATAAGAAGAAGAAGAAGAAGAATAAGAAGAATAAGAAGAATAAGAAGAAGAAGAAGTAATAAGAATAATAATAAGAAGAATAAGAAGAAGAAGAAGAAGAAGAAGAAGAAGAAGAAGAAGAAGAAGAAGAAGAAGAAGAAGAAGAAGAAGAAGGAGAAGAAGAAGAAGAAGAAGAAGAAGAAGAAGAAGAAGAAGAAGAAGAAGAAGAAGAAGAAGAAGAAGAAGAAGAAGAAGAAGAAGAAGAAGAAGAAGAAGAAGAAGAAGAAGAAGAAGAAGAAGAAGAAGAAGAAAAAGAAGAAGAAGAAGAAGAAGAAGAAGAAGAAGAAGAAGAAGAAGAAGAAGAAGAAGAAGAAGAAGAAGAAGAAGAAGAAGAAGAAGAAGAAGAAGAAGAAGAAGAAGAAGAAGAAGAAGAAGAAGAAGAAGAAGAAGAAGAAGAAGAAGAAGAAGATGATAATGGGGATAGCGATGATGATATTATTTCATTAAAGATAAGTGTTGCAGGCTTACACACCACTTTCCAGTTATTCTATTTACTTGCTTTCTTTGTTGTCTTTTAACTTTTTTCTACTGCAAACTTTTTTTTCTGCAAGACATCAAGATCATATGTAATTGTAACTCTTTATTGTACTCTTTTTTTAGCCATATAAGTAATCATTGTTGCACAACTTTAGATTATCTGAGGCAATCCCTATAACAAAAATGGAGTTTGCTTTTGTGAAATCTATGCCTATGTTTATTCTAACATACTTTTTAGAAAACTTTTCACCTGCCCTACCCAATGATAATGATTTACAGTATTGATCATATAGTAATATCATACCAAGAAAGTTAATAAATCTACTGGGTGATATTATGATCTTACTTACTATCATATTTTAAATTTTTTACAGACTATTCTTAAATGAAACTTTTTAATGCCATAATGCTATATCAATAGGAAGGTCAATGTCTCACTTCCTTACAATAAATAAAGTAATAGCTTTATATGCAGCTAATTTATCTGTAGTAGTTTTATCTCAGTAATAAAATATGTTCTTAAGTTGATTTTATCCCATCATTAATTCAAAAGAATTTGTTTTTTTAACATTAATTACCAAGCTAAAGTTTTATACATTATTATTTAAAATATTAATAATATTTTGTCAATAGTCAGTTTTCTGATAATTCAATTTAAAAAAATCCAGCACCAATTCAGTATTACATTTTAATTTTTGATTTATGATGCAATTTATAATCAATTCCAATGATATCTGTTATAAAAATCTAAAACATCTTCAGAGCCAGTATAGGTCTTTGTTAAAACTGTTTGCATTGCAAATGTTTCATATTTTCCAGCTTTAGTAATAACATTTCTTATTCTACCATGTATAAACTGTGTATTATGAATAAACATAAGTGAACAATCACTGATCTGATTGATTAATCAATAGAACAAATATGTAAATACATTCTTATGGATTGGCAACTAGGAAATACTTTGGTAATTTCAAAATATATCTTGTTTATCTCATCTAACATCCCTTCTCTAACTTTCTTTCATAAGAAAATTATATATTTCTTTTTTCTTCATGGTCTACTATTGGTTACTTTTTATATTGCTATTAATGTTATTTACTAATATTTATATTGGTCACTGACATAGGATGACAATATGAATGTTAATTGCAGTCCTGTCAACAATAAACTACTCTTGAAGACAGAAAGAGCTGCAATATATTATTTTGTCAACAATACCTCATAATAATATTGATAACAATGATTATGCATTATTATATTGAATACACTATAAGATTTGAGCTTTGTCATCTTTTAAAAATATATTCTGTTGATTTAGTAGCATGCATCAAAAAATATTGCAGGAAATTTTATTGGGAAATTTGCTTGTTATTAAATTTAGTCTTGTTTGAAATCAATAAAAATTCTAGTCTTAAAGCAAGAGTTTGTCAGAAAAAAATATAGAAGATGAACAATTTTGCAATAAAAATATATTTCTTTTTGATTTCATTCTCTCAAGTACAAGAATAAAATAATTAAATTAATGCAGTTAGTCAATTATTTTAATTTTTAATAACCCATTTAAAATCCAAGGCTGATTAATAAATTATTTAGAGAGTATAAACGTCTCAAGTTAAACTGGATTGATGAAATAATTGTCAATTTGTCGATTGTAAAAAAGAAAACTACAGTTGTGAAGTAATATGAGTTTCATTATTGATGGAATAAATATTTTCTCTTATGGATATTATGCTTTTTCTGATAGTGTTTAAAATAAAATAAACATATTTTTATAATGATTTATCTCATTATATGAAATTGATATTTAAGGATTGATTGCATAATAAATTCAACACAGGAAGTGATCATTGATTACTCATATGTAAGATAAATGCTAATGTACAACTAGAGAGACAAAAATTGATATTCCTAATCTTCATAAATATAACAATGAATTTAAATTAGAATTTGTAAATTGTCTTGAAATAATAAGAGATTTTGATCATGATTCAGATTTGAACAAAATCAGTAAGAAGATAATTGATACACTTTTAAAAACTGTAACAAAGATAGCTTGAACAAAAAAGCAGCAATTAACAAGTAAAATTTTTACTGAGACAACACAATTTATGAAAAAAAGTGAAGGAATATAAAAATATATAAAATTGATGCATTAATATGGATTGAATATTTCAAATTTTATAAAATGATGTGAAAAATAATTGATAATGATATAAAAATATATTGTGAAAAAGCAAAGAAAGCTGTAGAAGAGAATAAAAATTTTAATGGTGTAAAACAACAACTTTTCTAATGGTAGGAAACATATATCTGCAAAAAAAAAACAACAGATGGAACTATTACTAAATAGAGAGATAACATCATGAAATGTGTTGAAGAGTTCTATCAAGAATTATATAGCAATAAAGAACAAGATAAAGTATCTCCTATAATTGCTATATATTCTGAATTGTCCAAGATTTAAAATTTATGATAAAGGGAAAAGCTCCAACTAATGATGGAATTGTAATCAATAGCATAAAAGAAGCAGGTGAAGAAATAGAAAATATTTTGTCAAAGTTATACACAAAATATTTAAATGATAATGACATACCAGGTGATTGGAAGAATGCACTACTAATATTACAATTTTTATAGAGAATGTATTAGAAATTACAAATCTATCAAACTATTATCTGTTCTGTACTAAAATTTTATCAACATAATTACAACTCATGCTACTGCAAATTTTAGATTTTAATCAAGGAAAAAAAAATAAGCTGATTTTTAAAGTAGCTTTAGCACAGTGGATTATATTCAAGTATCAGGAAAAATTATAGAAAAAAAAAACAATGAATATGAGTTGCTATTATGCTTTGGATTTGTAGAGTATGAAAAGTTCTTTGATTCTATACACATTTTATGAGTGATTAAAGTTTTGGATCATTAATCTATAAACCCAGAATATTGTCATATTCTGAATAATATTTGTAAAAATGCAACAAAAATAATGAGATTGCATAATGATACTAAAAAGATTAGAATAAAGAAGGGTGTATGACAGGGTAACTCCATATCTCCAAAACTCTTTTACAAGAATATTAATTATTTTGTAGATTAAAATGGGATAAAGGAATAAGAGAAAATGGAGATTGTTTAAGACATCTAAATTTTGCAGATGATATAGTTGTTTGTGCAAATAATGCTTTAGAGTTTCAGGAAATGCTCCAAGAGTTATCAGATGAAAATAAGAAGGTAGACTTAATGATAAATGTTAAAATAAAAATTGATAATGATGCACTACAAAAATTTAACAACTACAAATATCTTGGTCAGATTATTATTATTGAGATAATAATAAATGGACATTTGAAATCTTAAACTGGATTGCAAGATATTATAAAAGATCATAAAAAACTATGTGTGAGATGGATAGATGAAATAAGGATGTGTGTTGGGGTGATGTGGAGAAGAGAAGCTAGAGACCAGACATGAATTGACCCCCACCCTACTGCAGTGGATCGATAATATTTGAAAATGATAATAATGGTAACATATAAAGTAAGTGGATTTTAAAACAGATCATCTTAATGTTATCCAAATAATTATTAAAAGAATCATAAATATTCACATAGAGACACATTCCATATATCACTGGTTCAGAACTTTCATTAAGATCAGTAGCATCCTGGTGACTGTGATCAAGAGAAAATATACAATACTTAAACTATGAAAGTATTAAATAAATTTTCTGGAATAACTTGAAATAATGATTAAATAAACAATAATATATAATGAAAGATATGATGAACACTCTACATTACAAATAATTCATTCTGATATTGAATATTTACTAATGTCAGAAAAAAATCAGTATGTTATCACACTTATGTGCTTGAGTGGTAATACAAAATATTTGAATCATAAATAACTTAATAAATGTTTTTTTAAATATATAAATCATGATTGAATTTAGATATGCTTTTATGTGTACATGTATACAGATACATGGTGTGCTATCAGTTAAAAATATTTTAATTATTAATTTTTCAATTTTCTTTAAATGCTAAATCAAATTATTTTCACACTCTAATTATATAAAAAACATATATAAATATATATAAAACAAAATATTTTATGGATGACTTAAAAATATTCAAAGAAAATATAAATATTTTTTTTATCTCCTGAAGACTTTTAATTTGATTCAGAAGTTTCATTATCAGTTACCTTTTCCACATTTTTTTTCATTAGCTGATTCATTTATAGAGTTTATTCACAAGTTATTTACTTTAACCTTAATTAAATATGTTTTTTTTCTTTTGAGACTAGACAAAACTAGATTTTTATTAATTGCAGAGTTAGTGTTAGAATTATTTTCATTATTATATATCTTATTTCTAGCCACATTGTTTTTCAAAAAATATCTGAAGCAGCATAAAATTTGGTATATAATAATCTGTTTAATATTTTTATTTGTGTGTAACAACAAATGTCTTCTATACATACTTTTTCTATAAATGTCTATCATAGTCAATGTGTTTGAATGAAATTTAGCAATATTAAGCATCCTTTTTAATTGCCATATAAACAAAGTAAATGCCAGTAATTCTCAACTCAGTTCAAATCTCTGTAATATTTAAACTTTATTTAGTCAAACAATGTCTGTTTCACTCCTATTGGATTATAAAACATAGAGAAGCCATGCCACTTTACTTTTCCAAAATTCAGACCTGACCAACATGGAGATTTGCTGCAACTGCTCATCCTTTAAAGCTGTCTTTCTACTCATAATAATGTCAGTTAATCTGAATATAATAGAATTTATAAGCAGCATGATTAGTATGAAATCTTTTTTTTAAAATAATAAAAACAAGATATCTAAATTACCATTGTTCTTTTTTTTTAATTTGCTTTAGTCAAAACCAAAAATAAAGTTTGATTAAAAAATAAGATTATAATTAATTCTATAATTTGTTGTGACATAAAAATTTGTATTTTTATCAAAATCATTAGAAAGTCAAATATCATATTTGTATGAATTAGAAAACTTTTTATATATTTTCACTTATTATTTAATCTATATTTTAATTATTCCATACTTTATTTTAATTAAGTATATACCTAAAGTTTTTCTACATTCATTTCTACTCTTCCTTTACAGCTTTTAATATATATATATATATATATATATAAATATATATATATATAGCTATAAAGCTCATATAGACAATGTACATATATATATATATATATATATATATATATATATATTACATTGTGTGATATGAGAAGAATCAGTTTATATATATATAATACAATCAAAATGCCCATTAGTTAAAAAATATTGTAACGATAAAAATAATAAATATAATGGTAATTAACTATTATATATAGTCTTGCAATCTCCAGAAGTACTTTTGGTTACTCTTCAACAGCTGTTAAATTAAAAAAAGATAATGAAAGCAAACATCATCAACTCAAATCTCAGGAATCCCAACTTTTTACTTTAGTAGCTTGTCTATTAATTATATTAATTTTACTTCTTTTTATGAAAATTGCTTTCTTTTATTATCTTTTCTCTTTTTATGAATAATTTTAACACTTTCAAGATCAAACTTAAATTTATCTTTACATATCTTTTCATGATCCAAGAAAACTGAAGCAGTTATTAAATCATTATTACTTTTATTTTTTACATGCATGCAACAATTCATGCTCCCTTAATCTTTTCTCTATACTGCACTTCGATTCACCTATATATGTTAACATACATCCACAAAAAAATTTGATATACAACATTATGCTTTGCTTGTGAGATATGACACTTTTAGAATCATTCACTAACTTATTAACATTATTTGTAACACAAAATGAAACATTAAACACATCATTACATATATCCTTAAAAAATTCACTTAATTATTTGAAATATATGGAATAGATATCTATTTTTTATTACCGATCTTCAACTCCTTTAAATTATTATAGTTCTTTATTTGTCATAAAGTATTATTAATCTTTTCAATCTTATAACCAACTTCAAGCAATTCTTTGGCAAATATTTCAGTATTTTTAAATTTATCACATTGATAACAACATAATCTTTTGTTACAAAACAAAAAAGTTCTAAAACTTTCCATCTTATACATAATGATTTACAATTTATATATTCTCTTTTTTTGCAATGGTAATTTTTGTTTTATAATGATACATATGTTGTTATCAAAGTGATAAATTAATAAAAATATTGGAATATTTGCTAAGGAATTGTTTGAAGTATAAGATTGAACAGATTAATAATACTTAATGACAATTTAAAAAGAAGCATAATGAGTTAAAGGAGTTGAAAATTAATAATTAAAAATGGATATCTATTTCATATATTTCAAATGCTAAAGAAAAAATGTTAAGATTATATGTAAGAATGTATTTAATGTTTCATTTTGTGTTATAAACAATGTCAATAAATTATTAAACAATTCTGAAAGTGTCATACCTATCAAGCAAAAAAGTAATATTATGAATCAAAATTTTTGGTAGATATATGTTATCATATATAGGTTAATCGTGGTGCAGAATAGAGAAAAGATTAAATGAGCATGAAATATTACACAAGCATGTACAAAGTAAAAAAGATAAGGATTTAATAACTGCTTACATTTTTTGAACCATGAAAGAACACATAAATGTAAATTTAAGTTTGATCTTGAAAGTGTTAAGATTCTTCATAAAAGGAACCCATTATAAAAGAAAAATTAAGGAGGCAATTTTCATAAATAAAAATAAAATGAATATAATTTGGAATTCCCAGATTTGAGTTGATGGTGTTTGTTTCTCTCATGATTTTTTTTAACTGAATGGCATTTGAGGAGGTTAAGCAATTAATTGAAAGCTTCTGCAGATTGAAAGACTGTATATAATAGTTAATTATTATTATATTTATTATTATATACATATATATATAATTTTGTTTAATTCTACAGTAGTAATTATAATCAAAATAAAATAAAAATATAACTATAAAGGTACTAACAAAATGTGCTAAATTTTTCTATAATTGTTTTCAAAGCCATGATTTCCCTTGCTAAATGACTGATTTTTTTTCCTTATGTCATGGCATCGGCCAGGACGGAAACCCACAACCATCTGCAACCAACTACTTGCTTGCAAGGCAGCTGTGATGACATCTTGGCTAACAACGCTTGATTTTTTATGTGAAAAATACTAACAAAAACATACATTAATTATTAACAAATGAATCAAGTAACAATAATCCCTAACATTAAATGTTTCACAAGATTGATAACTTCAGATCCAAAATGATTAATCAAAAGAATCTTTTTGAGCATTTTTTTGGTTGTTATTGCATTCATATAAGACATTCTTTATATAATCAAATAAATCAAATAATATTTTATGACCAATACTTCATTCATCAGTACACAAACTCACTTAAGGAATCTATTTTTAAAATTATATTGACATAATACTAGGCATAAAATATATTATTTTGTAATGTAAATATTATTATTTTTAATTAATGAAATAAAATTTTAAAAAGGATGAAGTGTCTCATTATTAATCATTTTGATTATGAGGCCATAAATTTAAGCAATATTTGTTTTGAATTCTGTGTAGTTATATGCAAGCACATACATATATGTTTTTGCTAATAGTTTTCATCTGATAAAATATTTATTTGATAAGCAAAACTATGGTCAGGAAACATCAATTTTGCTAGTTTCAATATTTTGTTATATATTTATTTTCTTTTGATATATATCATTAAAAGCCAGTCAACACTTAGACAATCCCTATATTAATAACAATCAAAATTTCAAACTGTTGTCAAGGTTTACTCCTTTTAGCAATAAAGGTCTTCCGATCTATTATTAATATATATATATATATATATATATATATATATATATATATATATTAATAATTGTTCACCCTAATATAAGTGACAAAATTTTTTTAAGCTTTCTATTTGAATAACATGCAAAATCTCACAGTAGTAATGTTTAAACAGGCAAAAATTAATATCTTTTTTTTTTGTGTGAATGAGAAATTATATAATGGAAAATAATTTACAAAATTATTTGTATACTAAAAGTGAATTAGCTTATATGTTTAAAATGGAACATTTTTAATCAATGTATTTTTACAGCACTTATTTATGATTCTGAGATTTGGACAGATATATGCTGACAATGATAAGAAATTTATTGGAAATAAAACTTATGTGCAAAAGGTAAACAGAGGCAATGACTTGATCTTTTAATGCTATTATTCTAATAATATTATCCAATAAGGGACAAAAAGCTTTCATTCTCTGAATTCTGAATCTTTGTTGTGGCATAGGCACTAATAAAATAAGCACTAGTAGACTGTTATGCAAGGTGAGTTTTAGCATCATTAGATTTTCATTAATACATGAAGAAATCCAACAATAAAAGATACTAAATTAGACTTTACAGAAAATCCCAACACCATATTTTATCTTTTGACTGACTAATTTGTTTTTCCAAGAAAAAAATATCCATTCAACTGCTTTATTAGACTTCCATACTTTATCCTTTCACTGACTGACTTGATTCTCCAAATAAATAAACTTGTATCCAGTCATCTGGTTCATTAGACTTCCTTTGTGAGATAAATTTCACTAAGAGCAGCTATGTTGATCTTAAATTTTTCCAACTCCTTTGTTTTGGTGTTGAAGAATTTGTCTCATGTAATTTCACACATTTTGTGTATCTATATTTGTATATACAGCTTTTAGTTTACCAAAGTTATTATATGCAAGTAAGACATGGGTTTTTTATCACTGAAATATAAAGTCATTGGAAAATCTTATTTAAAAATGTGTATACAGTGTATTCTGAAATGTTATAGCAAAATCAAATAACTACTCAGTATATTTTTCAGCAGTCTACTGTTGTAAAAACACATCTGAAGTAAATGAAAAATAACAATCATAGTGTTGTAATAAACTAGGATATGTTTTGAATTGTGTGTGTGGGGGGTCTCCCTTTATATCATAAAGATTATCTCAAAAATACTCTAAAGACATGCAATAGTAACTGTTTTTATTCAAAGAATATAGATGAGGATGGAATGCACAATTTGACAAAGTGATGAAGTCTTTCACAAATTGAAGTATGTTGCAGAGGGTGTTAAAAAATAACACAGTAAGACATTCAAAATAAGAGCAGAGTTTGGAATCAGTATATCATATATGTGGGTAGGGTTGTATTTTATGATTTGATTCATATATTCATCGGGTTTTTTTGTTCTAATTTTTTTATCACTGAATTTAAAATAATTTTACTTATATATTAATGATAGTAAATCCCAATTAATTCATTTATAATTGACACATTGATTTTGTTCAAGTAACTGCTGAAAGTTTGGAGTATTTGGTAGTTCAGTCATAAAATGTTTATAGTATTCAAATCTTTGTCACACCATTACTGACAATAACTATTTAATTTTTTGATTTATTCTGATTTAATTACTATTTCCTATGCTGCACATTCGTATTTACAACCCAAATAGATATTTTGCAATTAAATAAATACTGCATTTAAAGGAAAATTTTATTTCTAGTCAGTTGCAAAATAAGTTTTAATGCCTGCACTGAAATAAATTTCATAGTTCCATAGATATCACACAAGTGTATTGATTTTTCAGCTTATTACAATATAAAAATCAGATTTCTTTTTCTGCCATAGTGCCAGATATTGCAAATTTAAGGAATCAGTGATTTACAAGATAATAATACAAATTTATTTATTTCCCCAGATTGTATTACTCTCCCCAGATTATTATTATTATTACCATCACCACCATCATCATCATTATTATGTTTCAATAATATACTTTATTGTCAACAAAGATTACATGGTGTTTACATGCATATGCTTTGGTTATAGTGGCGTGATGATTTTACAGATTTGTTTTGACTTTGAAATTTTCATTTCTAATTACATAGGTATAGAAGTGTTGAACTGAGGTCTACATCCATTAATTTATTCACTTAACAATACTTTAGACACCCTGGGTGTACATAGTAGATTTTTCACATTATGATATTTTTGTTATTGCTATCATTGTTTGATTTTTACTATTATTAGTTTCTGATCTTGTTGTTAGCTAGAGTTCTTCCTTCAATATCTTGTTAATATTATGTTATTGACTTTATTCATTGGTCAAAAGTTTATTTACTTGTATGTAAAATCTGTTAGTTGGTGTATAGTTGCCTTATTCCATATTGATTTAGCATGTTGTTTTACATAGTAATTAATGCTGTAGAATTGTAAAATATATGTTGTGTTTCTTCAGCAGCATGGTATAATTTGCAGGATGGGTCTATCAACCTATAAAAGTGATGATATCATAAGAAATAGAATGTTGGTAGTGCAGATAAGTTTAGCTGGGTCAAGAAGTTGAAGAACTTCAGTTCCATTGACCATTTTCTGAAAATTTTAAGGAGTTATTTGATGTTTACACCCAGCATTGAGCTAAAGATCTGTTTGTTTGTGGCTGGGCTGATCAACTTATATATCTGCCAGTAGGGGTATTGTACCGGTCAGAATTGTATGTTCATTTAACAAGGTTTAGAATCTAAGCAAAAGTATCCTAAATCCACTCTTGTCCGAGATACACAGGTCAGGAGCAATCATGAATTCTGCCCTATTTGCTTTTCTCTAAAACTATAACACTTCTGATGATAACATGAAATTTTATTCATTCTGGTCCCAGAGACACAGCAGAGAAACATGAGATCTATAGGGTAATTAATGTAAATAAATAATATCAAATATTGGCTCAATCAAATATCTTATGTGAAGGAACAATTTATAAATTTTAAATGAATTGCACACAGCTAGCATTGCAAAAGAAACATGAATTATAAAATAGTATCCATCCAGAATGAGCAAAGACAGAACAACCCAGAGATAAATGTCTATTTAAAGTAATTAGTTATAACTTCTAAATATTACTAACATTATTATAAATATTTAATGGAATTCAATGAGTGAGAGTCAGTAAGACACAATGCATGAGTAATTATTAAAACATAATAATTTAATAAATATAAACAATTTAATTTACATTAGAAAACATAGCACAGATTTAATGTGGTTATTACTTTGCATATAAGCAACTGATTTAGTATGCTAATGAGTTATAGTATAATAATAAATTAATGTTATCAATGTGGTGATCATTACTTTAAGCAATGATAAGGACGTTTACAAATTCATCTCTAAAGAGAGGTTTACTCTTGATATGATAGTTAATAATTTATCGTTTATGAGCCTGTACAAATGAGGAATGGGTTAGCCTAAATTAGCTTTACTGTGACAATCCTAAAATATTCGACTAATTATAAAATGAGTGGTTTACAAACATCATTGTGCCACATCTTATAAATAATATGAAAACTACCCATAAAAGAACTCGCAGTGCTAACTATAATGACAGCATTTAAAATGGAGAAGATTTCCGTCTTTGGGCTGAAAAACTTTATCACATATATGATTCCGCTTGTATTTATCACAAGGCGATATTCGAAAAAATGAGTGGTAAGGATTCCATGGTACGCCCTCCAACGTGTCACATGCAGAGCCTTAATACTCTAATGTTTACCCTGAGATCAGTTATACCAAACCTCATTCCTATATGAGTTACATGAAGAAAATCCGGATTTCGGATGAGTAAATATGATAAAGCAAAATATAATTCTTTAAAATGCTATCATAAGTAAGCAATGCGAATATGGCTTAAATCTTAAATGACTAATGAAATAATTTAGGCTTAAATAAAGCAATAATAGCATGCGTAATGCCATGATAAAATAATAACCCACTCAGCATTGTACGTATAACTTTAATAAATTTAGGATGTCGAATATAGAAGAGGGAAAATATTATTTCCTATTTAACAAGTCCAAGTATTTTAAACAACAATATATTATAAGCAATTTAACTCTTAATGGCGTATAAATAATAAATAGTTATTAAAATATATTAATAATCAAATTTATTGTAAGAAGATAAAATGCATTTAGATATCGATAGTGATGACAACAAAAGGTTTATCTTATCCCATAATATAATTTTTAAACAATCCGCCATTGAGCATATATTTCAAATATTTAACGATCGAACAGCGTTCAGTAAGAAATTTTAGGTTTGACTATTGAAATAATATAAGTTTGCTAGATTAAAACATTAGCATACTAAAACTAATTTAATAAGATATATATTTAAAATAAGTTTTGCCGCATGAAATAAAATAATTAGAGTGTGAAGCTTAAAAGCTAATAATAAATTTACAGTACATAATTCTGTGCTTAGCGTTTCAAAGAACAAGTTTAAAAACTTAAGAGAAAGTCACAAATTTAACAATAATTAAGTTTATAGTCAGTTATAAAATAAATAAAGATTACATTCTGATTACAATTAAGATTTAGGCAAGAAATGAAGTGAGGAGAATTAAGAGTTCATTCTTCGGCAAAATGGATTACCTTTAGAAGTTATGGTGGCCACTTATAATAATGTATATGAAGTTTAGCAAGGCATAATATTAATAAAATAATGGTAGGCATCTTCCAATATTCTTTACAATTAAACATAACAGTTCTCAAGTAGCGATGGCATAGCAGGGAGGCAGAACAAAGGCGATTTAAGATCAGGGAGGCAAATTCCTTTTACTCACAGTCCATTTTGTTTCGACTCTCTACACAAATACCAGAGAGAAGAGTGATTTGAACTCCTTCCGTGCGTTCCTATAACTTCTGCTCCTCCTATACTTGAAATTTAGCAATATTGGAAGATGTAAACAATACTTTCCAGAAAACATTATTTAAACGTATTTTAAAATTGCAAATAACTTTAAAATATGATTTTTGGTTTGACTTGAAATATTTAAAATGAGAATGATTTTTTTAAATTGTAATAATACTTTTTAGAATTTTCTGGTATTTGCTTTAGCTCTACATTATTTGTATTCATTTTTATATCTGTAATACATATATGCACATACACAATTATCTAAGTGAAGGGAATTTACAAGCTTGAAAATAAAATATACTTAAGCTAAAATAATAATTCAACTGGTTACACATAACCATTTCTTAAATAAACAGGGTGGAAGTTATACGTGTATATGTGTGTGCTTAACATTCCTAGATGATCAAATAAACATATAAACTGGTTCAAACCCTACTTTGAAGGTATGTAATGTCATCAGGCAGTGAAGTTAAATATGTACTACAGATTTACCACTTCAGTATTTGCTATAAAATGTGAGCATTGTCATTCTGACATTGATTTATGCTGAGTGTGCTAATGATACTACTTATACATATGTGGGAGGTGGACGATCTGTAGGGATCATGTCAAGGAGGTTTTGCAATGATCTTTGCCAGTAGGTTTGTTGTTTTTGGCTGCGGAACACATGTAGTGTGTGGAGCCTCAGACCATTCTGTATAGTTGGTTGACTGAGTTGTTTGATTGAAATGGCCATAGATTTTCTACCCCATAGTAGTTTGCTACAGAGCAATAATATGGCAGCTATAAAATTTTTTGTAAAGTTGACAATAGTTGAATAATATGTAATTCTTGTTGTTATGAGTATGTTAAATGGGTGCATTTTTTAATATAAAAGTAGGTATGCATTTTATAAAGGTGTGGCTATGTTTGTTGCTTTTTGTTTGAGTTTATTTTGCAGTGTTTGTCCCATTTCATGTGCTCTCAAGTAAAACAGGAATCTAAGAATGGGGTAGGCTTTCCTTGATATATCTGTGTGTAGGGTTTGTTAATATAGAGAACCATGCTGATGTTTAGCTTAGGTTGAATTGTAGTTTGTGCATATCTGCGTAATTTTGTAGTTTTCTTTTTAATGCTGGGATTTCTTTATGTGATATTAGAAACACTGTCATTGTCATCCATGTATGAAATACATGGGATATGTTGGGTAGTTCATGGTATTAATATTCCTGGTAAATCATTTACAATGTATTTTAATAATGGATTTATATATAGAATAAACAGCAGTTTGCTGAGAGGGGATCCTTGTGAAATTGATTGTGTGGGAGTAAATGATGTTGTGTATCTCCTGCTAAGTGTGAGGTGTATCTCTTGGTTGACTAATAGATTTGCAATGATGTATAATAGATTGGATGGAATTGCTGTATTCACAATCATGTTCATTAAGATGTCTATTGCAACTTAATCAAACACTGCCTGCATATTCAGTTAAATTGCAATTTGGGCACACTTTTAATTCTGTTTCACTGTATTTTGTATTATTTTAAATACAAATGCAGCCTGTGTGGTTCCCTTCTTTGCATACTGCATGTTTGATATCAGTGGCAGTATATATTTTTCTATTTTCTATTTGACTACCTTTTCCAATAATTTAATTCCCAATGGGCTCATGGAGATAAGTCGAAGGTTGTTGAGATTTGATATGGCTGTTGGTTTTTTTGTTAAATGGCACTATTGGATATAGTCCTCTTGTATTGTATATTTTTCATGATAGATATTTAGATACATTGCAAAGATACTCCATGGTAAATTGATTCAAATGTGAAAAGACAAATTCTAATATGTTATTGGTTCCAGCGTGGCAGCTGTTGGGAATTTTTTTGAAGTTTTTCAGAAAATTGTTGGATCTGAAAGGGACTAACTGTTTCAGCTGTTCTGAACTTATCAATGGTTGGTGAGAATTGTTTATATATTTGGAGCTTTTTCTTGAAATATTGGTATATGGGTTTTAGCATGTTTTGTCCTGTGTAGACAATGCCACTTATCTCAAGTGCAATGGGCAATTTTCTGGGTTGATGGATAGCCTAATGCCCAGTGGCTATATCAGGAAGTTGATGTGTGTTGTTTGGTGAGGCATTTTTTTGTGGCAAGATATTTTGATATAGCTTTGTTAGTTTTTGTATTTACTAGTGAGTGTTGGGCATGGGCCTTGCAATGGTGATTCTCTTGTGGATATTGACTGGTAGTGCCATTAATTTGGAGGGTGAATATCTTGTTATGTGAGGTATATTGGAGGATAGTATCTCATGGCATCTTGTTAATTTTATTTAGCATGATGTAAATCTCTGAGAATAGGAATTCAGTAGTGGTTGTTGGGAGTAGGAATGTGATTGTTTTTTCTAGATGACTGAATGTTATTTGGAGCTCTAGAAATATATTGTACTTGTTTTCACAACAGGGTCTGAAAATGTGCACAGATTGAAATTGGAAGCATTGATGTGTAGTAGCATAGATCAATGATTGTGGCATGCCATCAATTATAGAATGTCACTGAATCTGTAGCAACAATGTCCTGAGTGCTCATGAGCTGCAGGTTTAATTGATGTAATTATTCTGTATTGAATTTTGTGTAACTTATGTTGAAATCATCCATTAATATTATTGTGGCTGATTGTGAGCTGGGAGTTTATTATGAGAATTATATGTGCTATTGTGATGGGCCCTGGGTATACTACACAAAAATAATGTTGAGTGTGGTAATTTTATGCTGGAATGTAGTGATTAGGAGATGTAAGTCAATGTAAAAGCTGCAGTTTGAGGCTTTGAGTATGCCTGTACCTACTGAAGGTAATGAAGTGTCCCTGGAGTATGTAAAACTACATTGATTGTATAGATGTGGCTGAGTTAATTTGTGATCCATTGTAGATTTTTTGTTTCCAGTATTTGAGATTGTATGATGCAAATCCATTTGTTAAGCTGATATATTTTTGCTATTGAATTAATCCCTCTGACATTCAGCACTGCTATTTAAATTTCATTAACTGTGTAGCTGGGATTGGTTTGTATTTTTGTTGTGGTTGTTTTGGAGCTTTACATTGTGTATTTTCATTGATTTGTTTTATTTCTGTTTGTTTTTGATTATTTTGTTGATTTTTGTATCATTCTTCTGATTGGTTTTTTGTGTTGAATGTTTGTGTGTTTTGTGCTTCTTCATTTTGTGATGCTGTGGTCATTAAATGTTTTTCAA
Organism: Epiperipatus broadwayi; assembly: GCA_028023455.1. NCBI lineage: Eukaryota > Metazoa > Onychophora > Udeonychophora > Euonychophora > Peripatidae > Epiperipatus > Epiperipatus broadwayi. Next base: position 635,631 of record JAQFVV010006319.1, on the reverse strand, counting down.
ATAAATTTGTGATTATTTCCATTGGACTTGAGTGTTTATTTTTAGCGCTTAGTATGAGAAATAATTATTCCAGCTAAGAATTTAATTTTACTATATGTGTCAAGCGTATTAACTCTTATATATTTATTAATGGTGAAAAAAAATTGAAATTACAATATTATCATTGATTGTGGAATAAGGGTTATCATCATCTGTTTTCACTTTTTTCTAGCTTCTTTTTGGTAGGTCTCCCAGGCTTTCTTTTGCTTTCTTTTGCTTTCTTGTTGGATTGGATTTGTTAGTTGCAATATTGTGCTAGGGTTGCTTGGGGTGGGAGTGTCTCCATAATTTCTGTGGCTTATTTTTTGATAATAGTATGTTGTGTGATTTTATCTGTTGCACAGTAAATTCTGGAATATATATATATATATATATATATATATATATATATATATATATATATATATATATATATATATATATATATATACTTTAGTTGCATTATTTTTTGTTTGGCTTCCACTTTCTCTTTGATCATGTTCCTTGATTTGGAGTTTTTTTTCTGTGAACAAATCTATAAGGTCTAATCTTGTTATCTTTGTTTTTTGTTGTTATTATTTATTTGTAATTTGTGCACTGCTATCTTTGGTGATGGCTATCTTTTCTTCTGTTCCATGTTAATGTTGAAATTTTGTTGTTTTTGTATGTGTGGGTTTTAGTTTCTGGTTAAGTTCTGCGGTTTAGGAATTGTGCAATAAATATGTCCCCTTTGTTTACATGAGTAACATTGTGATTTCAGACTTTTGATATATAGAATGAGCATTGCTTCCTGATCCAGGATTTGTGTTGGTACATAATCTTGATCAGTAACTGGATGCAGTTTTATTCTGAATTCTTGAGTGCTACTCACGATTGGTATTGGTGTGTCTTTCCAGTGTACTGTTTTGAACATAGTTACCTTGTCAAAAGATTCCATCATTCTTTGGAAGTCTTGTTCTGCATATCCCAAGTAGATGTTCTTAATTATTCCTGTAATGATATTGTATTAGTTCTGGTCTATAGTGACCAGCGCAAAGTTACTCAATGTTTGACTTGTCTTTGAAAACTTTCTTTGTGTGATTTTGTAAAATTCTGGTATTAGGTACCACTCATTAGAATGTTCTGCAATTTTTTTATTGCCTTGTACAGCATCTGTTTTGGAAATTTTTATAATGAAATGTTGCTGTTTGTTGCCGACAACAGTATGGATTTGAGGAAAAAACTCTCTTGAATATTGCGAAAAGATGCTTTGGTATTGATTTATCGAACAATTAAGTTGTGATCTTCAATTTTTCTTCATTCCAGACAATTTCTGGTGAATTTTGACTTTCTTGTTTTTCAATTTCTAAGTTATCTATGTCACTATCGGTTAGTTTTCTATATCTAGAAATGATCTTTTGAGAGGTAGTTGCATTTCTTTTTCTAATCTCTCCTAATATCTGAATTAAATCGTATTCAATTTTTTTTATTAAGATAAATGAATTCATTTTTTTGCCTTTTCCCCCCTAGACAATGTCTGCAAATTTTGGCTTGTTATTTTTTCCTTTTTATGTCTTTCATTGGTGATTTTGCTGCTGTTAGTTTGGTCATATGATCATTGAGTGTTTATGTTTGCATGGTTAATTTGTTAATGTCAGATTACAATTTAAAAATTATGAATTTAATTCTGCTTATTTTTTCTGTTAGTTAATATCGATTAAATTAATATTATCATTTTTAATGTTATATATATTTTTCATTTTGTTTTTGATGGTTTTTATTAACTTTTTACGGTTGTGATGTGATGTGATGTGTTATGGCTTCTCCTTAAACGAAGTCAAGAATATCTCAGCAATTATGCCCAGATAAACCTGTTAGCCACTTTCTTTTACATTCCCCACTCTAAATTTACCCATAATCTGCTCTATCCCATTTCCACAACATAATCTTTATCAACTCTATAACCTTTATATCTAAATCCCCTTTATCTTTTCCCAAACCCAGCATAAAAACCAATAATTCACTTTCTGTATAATCACTTTTCATATTTATTTTTCCACAACTTCATTATATGTACCCTTTCTGTTTTCAAACATTTACATTCAATTAACAAATGACTAATATTTTCTATTCCTTCCTTACATAATTTACAAAATAAATCACCCATATTTTTCCATTTACATGTATATTCTTTTGTAGCGAAAGATCCCATTCGAGCCTTAAACAATAAACGGTTGTCATCTGATCCTTTGTGTCAGCCGCTAGAGGCATTATTTCTAGCTAAATTTTGAGAAATATGCCATTTCCATGGCTGCACCCAAGCCTTTAAGCATTCTTTCTAAAATAAATCCTAGTAAGATTGTTAACTCGGAGTTAAGTCTTTTTTTATGCTAAAAGGTAAACTGTTAACTCGGAGTTAAGTCTTCTTTCTACGATAAAATCTAGAAAGAATGTTAACTCGGCTTAGTGACTAACGGTGTGGCTTTTTCCGATGCTAAAAGCAGAGGAAAATGCCGTAGTTGTTTGTGTCATGCACTATATCGTAATGCTGTGTTATGTATTTGATGTAACAATATTGTACGAGGGTGTGTTAATTGATCGTGTCAAAATTATTTAAATTTTCATCGGTGCCTTTTTTTTTAAGACAAATTGATGTACTGTTACATTTTAACAATTTTAACAGTATCGTGATTGTTCCTCATAAATTTGTATTTCTCCTAAATTTTCGATTATGGTGGGTTAGCATAATATTTTAAAGATCATGCTTTGAGTCACGTTTTAGTGAGAAATTGTCCGAGACAAAAAGTATGGCAAATTCGAAAACAGAAAATATGAAAATATGGGAATTGCCAGACATGGAAGCCAGTGCTGTAACATTTCTACAGCAGAAAAATATCCTGCTGAAAGAAAAAAAGATGTTTGTGTGGCAAATGTATGAGACTTGAGGTCCATAAAGATCTTTGGACTTTCATTTGTAAGTCTCATTCTTGCCGAAAGAAATGTGCACTTCGAAAAGGCAGCTGGTTTGAGGGATTTCAAATGCCATTCGTCAAGTCTTTACGTTTGCTGCATTACCGGAGCCATGACTAGTTGACCGTACAGCATGCCATTAATGATATTGAAATGTCTACCAATAAATATTATTAACCAATTGATAAATAAAGTAACATAACATACACACACAATAATTGTTGTTAACCAAAAAATGTAAATTATTATCTAAAAATACACAAAAACACCCCTCCCACTAATTATTGTCAATCAAATGTAAACAAATTAAAGTAACAAAAATTATTATTTAAAGATCCATACCCCCCCCCACATGGTTTCTTTAATTTTGTCACATAAATTTTTAAAAACAGTATTACTATTTAAACACAACCCAAATTACTATTTAAACGTACGCCAAAAAAGATCCGTTCTTGTCAATAATAATGAAATTAAGAACTATTATTGTCCCATTGTCAAAAAGATTAGGTTTTTGGGAAACCAAAACAATAATTTATAAACAAAAAAAAGTCAATCGGTTGTCAATCAAATGTAATAAATAAAAGTAACTTTAATTTTGATTTAAACATACACAAAAAAAAAAAAACCCCTTTCTCCAAATAATTGTTGTTGGCAATCAAATGTAAAATAAAAGGAAGGTAAATTAGTATTTAATCATCATCCAAAAACACCCACCCCTCTCACTAATTATTGTCAGCAATCAAATGTACACCACCACTAAAAGTAATGTAAACTACTGTTCTTTAAACGGTTACACCCCTTTCCCCAATAATTGTTGTCTACAATCATACATACAAAAAAACACCCTCCCAATAATTAGTATCGGCAATCAAATGTAAACCAATCAAAGTAAGACCGTAACTTAAAACTACTATTCTTTAAATGGTTAACTCACCCCTTCACCCAATAATTGTTGTCTACAACCGTACACACAAAAAAACAGCCCTCCCAATAATTAGTGTCGATCAAATGTAAACCAATCAAAGTAAGATGGTAACTTATTATTTAAACGTAACCCAAATTACTATTTGAAACTACACCGAAAAACAACCTTTTGTCAATAAAAATTAAACAAACAACAACTATTATTGTCTCATTGTCAAAAATATTTATTCATAGAAACAAAAATCATAATTTATAAATGAAAGGAAGTCATATCGGTTGTCAATCAAATGTAAACCGATAAAAGTAACGGTTTTAATTTTTATTTAAACATACACACACATTGTTCGAAAAAAAAAAAAACACTTCTCCCAATACTTGTTGTCGGCAATCAAATGTAAACCTATCAAAGTAACGTAAATTATTATTTAATCGTACACAAAAACACCTCTCCCACTAATTGTTGTCGGCAATCAAATGGAAACCTATCAATTATTATTTAAAGATCCATCCAAAAAAAACCCGTTCTCTCTTAAATTTCGGCAATCCAATTTTACAAAAACAGTAATACTATTTAAAAAAAAACACAAATTACTATTTGTACACACACCAAAAAAGACCCGTTCTCTCTTAAATTTCGGCAATCCAATTTTACAAAAGCAGTAATACTATTTAAAAAAAAAAAACACAAATTACTATTTGAACACACACCAAAAAAGACCCTCTTGTCAATAAAAATAAAAATAAAAAAACAACTATTATTATACCATCGTCAAAAATATTATTTTGGAAAAATAATTCAGAAATGAAAGAAAGTAAACTTTGTAAACAAACAAACCAAAAAAAAAAAAGTCAATATTAATAGAGAATTGCTGGCCCAGGAACGTTATATTAATGTGTTTTTGATTAGAAATCGCGCCTCTAGCGGCTGACACGAAGGATCAGATGACAACCCAATAAACTACTTTCCTTACTATTATCATATATTAACTCACACCTAATATTCTGTTTATTTCTATATATATTTAAACTCTTTACTCTCCATACTATTTCTCCATCTCTCTAACTCCCTAGTCTTTAAAATAAATTTATTCTTTTATCCCATTCCTTACTACTATAACACTCAATAATCCTCTTAACACAATCATCCCATCTTTTGTATAAATATACTGATATAAATCCTTTATCCAAATATTTTGCATACCGCATTACATTTCTCACCCATCTTGTTACCTGGTCTTTACTCATAACCCAATTAAATACTATTTTAGCTATTCTTTTATTATCCATAAACTGCAATCTACCAAACATTTTTGAATGTGGAGCCTTTAGGCGCCCTCTATTATTATTATTACCATCATCATCATCGTCATCATCATTATTATTATTATTAAGCTAACAGCTTGAAATTAAAATAAAATATTTAAGATTTTGAATCTAGCATATACTTCTGTCATCAGATCATTAATTATAGGCTTTTGTAAATGAAATTATTAGTTTCTTTCCATTTATTACTTATGTAAAGTATTGTCCAGATGCAAAACTGCTTTTGTTTCAGATTTGAATTCCAAATTCTCATTAATAAAATAAAAGCCAGAAAATAGGTAGAGAAAAAATATTAAATTGCACTACTCTCTAGTACAGAAGTCAGCATCCTTTTAGTAGTGTTGTGCTGAGCCTATGTTATAATGTCAATCTGCATGCCTTTTACCAATCATATTATATACTATCAAAATTGGTTCAGTTATAATGGGTTTCAAAGTTATTTATAATATTAATAGTATATAATATATACTACTAATAATATATACTTTTGAAGTCCATTATAATTGGATCTTATATTATTGGTCATTCAATATTTTAAAATACATAGAATCATATGTGAAAAGTACCTTTTGTTAAATTTGTAATTTTTAACATGCTTATTAAAAATTGTATTACAAATTATAAATTACAACTTTTTACCTATAAAACATATACAATTTAAATAAGAAAAAATTATCATGAATTCTAATATGATTAGCCATTTTTTATTATTAAAATAAATTAATGTAAACCTTGACCTTGTACCTCTTTTCTCAATGTCAGGTGTGTAATTGGTCATGCTTCTGAATGTTCAGAATTGTCACTTATAGCTTCACACATGCTTCTGAATGTTCAGGTGTTAGGCAACTTCTTTATGAATTCAAAATATTTTTCATATGTGAGAAAATTTGTTCACATAAGTAAGTTGAACCAAATGCTGAAAGCAGAGCACAAGCAGTTTTTTTCAAAGAATTAAATCTTTCAGGTAATGATGTCCAACAATTGAGAATGACAGCTGACACATCTAAACAGTTCCCTTCAAGAGTTTTTTGCAATTCTACAAATTTGGTTTTCCACAATTCTGATTATATTAATTTGATTAATTTCATTTCAAAACTATAGATAGATATCCCATCCACTCAAAAAAGAGATAAATCAAATGGAGTAATTTTAAAATCAATTAAGTCAGGTTTGATGAGGAAAGAAGGTATGGGTGTGTGTCTTTGGAAGTCTTCATGTCATTTGGAAAATTCTTCTCTGAGAGCTTCAATGTATTTTTTGAAGTTCATATTTGTTAATGTTAAGTTGATTAGCATGGGTGTTTACATTTGGAATGTACTTGGAGGTGTTAGTGGTAATATCATGCCAAAATGTATCTAATTTTGATGCAAATCCTTTCCAATATTCAAAATGTTCTAGTACTGTTTTGACCCTTCCCTTGCAAATGCAAGTTTAACTCATTCAGGTGTTGAGTTATATCAGTCAGAAATATCAATTTGTATAACTACTCTTCATCATTTATTTCCGGATAATGTTGTTCTTTTTCATCAAAAAACATCTTGATTTCTTTCAAACATGATACAAACCTGTTCAAGATAATTACCTCGACTAATCCAATGAACATTTCTATATAAAGGGCAGTTCATATATGCAATATTCACTTCTTGCAAAAGGGATTTAATTTGTTATGTGTCAATGAAGAATAAGAAACTATGAAATTAACTATTTTAATGACAGCAGTGGCAACTCAATATTCGATGTTTAATATGATTTTCAAGAAGTTTAACAAATCCCTTTTTTTCTGACCATTGCACAGCTGGCATCAGTAGTAACACTAAATATTTTATTTATGTTAATTTTTTGATTTTCAAAATATTTGAAAAATTCAGTGAAAATGTCATGTCCCATTGTTGTATCAATAAGAGGAATCAAGCAACATGATTCTTCATAAATATGATTGTTGCCACAATATCATGCAACTATTGCTAGGTGTGCCACATCATTTACATCAGTGCTTTCATCAACAGCAATACTGAATGCAACAGCTTGTTGTAAACTGGTTTTCTGTTTTGTTGTTACATCTTCGGCCATGTCAGTTATTCTTCTTTGAATTGATCTTGAAAAAGCTGGTATTTCTCAAATTAGAGACAGTATCATTTGTTTATTTGGTAGATCACTGAATAAAATTTCAGCACTTTCCAAAAACGTTTCTTTAACGAATTGTCCAGCTGTGAAAGGTTTGCCTTTCAAAGTCATCCAATGAGCAATTGTATAACTACATTTGGTAACTTTATTTGGGTTCCAATTATTTGACTAAAATAAGTAGTTTGTTTCTTAAAGGCAGAAACATCTCTTTTTATAGCTTCACTTTTCTCATCTGAGTTTTTAAACGTGAACAGATATTTAGTTTAATAATGTTTTTGTACACTTGAGGAATGGCGCATAATACTTTCACAGCATAATGTATACACAAAATGATCCTTTTGCTGTACAAATCCATATTCATTTGTCCAAGAGTCTCGAGAAGAGGAAAATCACGTTTTTGTCTTTTGTGGGACATCTTGGGAATTTCTCAGTCAATATGCCAAGAGAATCTCTTTTTTGAAAGAAGCACCACCAATCAGCGTCGATTATTTACCATTCAACTACCGAAAATAGCTTTCTAAAATTGATAATGTAATAAGCTTTTTATTTGGATTACGATCTCATTTTTTAATATTATCAGAAATAAAATGTGAATATGTAGAATTAATTTTGCTTGCAAACAAAAATATCTTTTAAATAAAGTCAAGTGTATTATTTTCTGATAAATAATGATAAATAATGACTAAAACAAAAAAAAGACGCTGTAATTAAAATATATATATTTTTTACTATTTCAATTCATTCCGAGTACCAATGATAATCGTAGGCGTGCGAAGCATGGCACTATGCCATAGGTTGCCGACCCCTGCTCTTGTAAATCAGATTACTCAAGCTTACAACAGATGACACTAGATTGGGAAGAGAGAATGCTTCTTTTGTCTATAGTATATTAAGTTGAAATGATTAATTAATCACGTGTTGGTATTAACATTACTAATCAAGAAAATGATGGTTTACAATTAAAGTAGGAATGAAGTTATTAAAATATATAGCTACTGATCTATTTTCAGACTTATATAACAATACAAATCAATTGGCCTAGATTTAAAACTTTAGAATTTTTAGAAGCTTTCAGAATATTAGCTTGATGGTTGAAAATTAGGTAAAAGTGGCTGAGAAAACATCACTGCATTGTCACAGTTTTGAATACAAAGTCCTCATTAAAAAAATATAGAAACTAGTTTTGGAATGAGTATTAAATTGCATTTTCATATGGTAAAGCATTGATTATTAAAGTTACAAAATATAATATTAAATTAGTAGAGAGAAATGTTTTTTTTTTTTTTTTTTGTAATCCAATATAATTATTTAACAAGTAACAAGTATGTAAATTTCAATTTGCTGATTACAAATATAAAATAGCTATAATCGCTGTATAGGATACTATTTTTTTTTTTTTAGCAACAAAGTTATGTTGATATAAAGAATATTATTTTGATAGGTGTATATGTTTAAAATAAGTTAAATTTGAAATGCTTTGTTTAAGATAATTCAATTTTACAATAATTTTTGACAGCCAAAAAAAATATAACAGATGTGTAATCCAGTAAACAATTCTGCAGAAGTTTATGATTTTGTATTTTAACAAGACAGACAAATTAGATTTGGAAAAGTATTCATGGTAATGGATTTTAATATAAAAGATATTTTTAGTACCAACTGCTGATAAAGCTTTGGTGATTTAGTACAGTGATAGAATAATGAATAATAGAACTAGAAGTTTTTATATTGATTCTCAATTGAGTAAAATAAATAAAAATCTGTTTGATCAATTTAATTTTTCACCTGCAAAATGATAGTGCTTATCAAATTCCTCTCTGTGTTGCCCTATCCAATATTCCTTGACTAGTTTCAAGCTTAAAGCTTTCATCAGTGGGGAGATATGGATCTTGGACCAGTGTACCTGGATCTTTAGGATATAATGTAATCCCATTTCAGCATCTATCATTTATCTCTGTTATTTTACCAAACTATCATCCCCACTTAAAAAAAAAACGTTTTCATTCTTAGCCAACTTGCTTGCATAGTCATATGGATTTGAAAACAGTTCAGTTTCTATATACTATAGTACTCTTCATTTTTAATAACCATGGGCACCTCTATCAGGTATCCAGAATTTGGTATAACCAATAAAATATTTGCTGATTCCATTACATATCTTTGGCTTACATATTGCTGTTATAGCATTATAATTTTTCACTATCTTTATGTCATATTAAAGTTTTAGTAAATAATAATGTATGTAAGGTGTTAATGGCTATTAAATGCTTATCCTGTGCTATCCTAATGTACACAATAAGTGGCATAGAGATAATGAAAAAAATATGCTGCTATAATAGCAATACATAAACTAAAGTCATGTGATTGAATCAAAGACATTTTATTGATTTATACCCAATCCTGGCCACAGGATAGACAAGCCCATAATTATTGAAAATAATAAGCTGACCATAATATTTGAGCTTGTTTCAGATCTATCTGATTATGCAAGCAAATTAATTTAGACTGATAGTTTGATATTATTACACAAATGTAAATAGTAGATGCTGGAAGAAGGATGCATTAGATCTTAAATGCTCTGGTCCAAAATTTAAAGCTTGGGGATATTAGATAGAATAGCTCAGGATTGGGATTTAATAAGCACTAGAATCTTCCAACTATTATTATTTACTACATCCTACAATTTATAGTACAGTGATGGTGAAAAATTATGCTTTTTGTTAAGTAAACACAATCATTTTATAGAGTGAGGTAACACTTTATTGGATTTGACTATTTTAACTCTATTTAACCTCTCAATTAGATATTTGAATGTTATATGACTTCTCGAACAACTAATCATTTTATTATTTTATTGCAATTTTTGATTAATTGTATTAATAACTTTTTATGTATTTTTATTTCTTCAGAAAATTCTTTTTATTTTGAAAATCCAATTTCATCTACATTAACTTAATTCAGCATATTTTCATTTGTTTTAAAATTGCTCAAAAAGTTTTTTTTTTTTTTTTTTTTGCTTGGATGTTGATATTTATAGCATCTCATATCAATTTTGCAATTGTCTCTTTGAGTATAACATATTCTTTATTCAAAGAGCTTGTCCTACTACTGTCAGGGTGGCTATTGCTATGACTCATACTTCTGATACTATTTGTTTTATTATTTTTTAGAAAGAGATGGAAAATATTCTTTTTTCTGGAACCTATTTAATTTTTAATTGCATGACCAATTGCTTCAAATGTCAAACAGATGGAGACATTGCATAATGTATATTACAATCTTGCTTACATAGAAATTAAAATCTAAAAGTTTTAAAATAAAAATATTAAAATAATTTACTATTTGTTTAGTGAATCTCTCTCAAACTTCAATAATGCTTAATTCAATTTTTTTTCTACAGAGATTTCATTACTTTATATACTTTTAAATGACAAAATAACTATAGTTTTATCTTGATTGTCTACCACTTCCCATACAATTTTAGATGTCCAAACATCAGAATAGTTTTGCATATGCTACTGGAATGACTTTACTCAATTGTCCTTAATGTCAATTGAGATTAGGGATTAAGCTTTTTGTTTTCTTTTTTAGTCCTAGTTCTATACTTTAATAAAAATATTATCATGAGCTGTAAACAAGTTTCTGATTATAAGTAGTATTTACAATAAATGTTATAAAAATATAATTACTTTGTATAATTGCTCACCAACTTATTTTAATGATAAGAACAAATTTTACTACTTAAAGAGAGAGTTGAATGACTTTTTTAGCATGTTCTTGTCCAAATTTAGTTCTAACATACATACATTTGACATTGTGCTTGCAAAGTAATGAATTTGGAAGTGACTTCCACACCATTGTTTAGTTATGAAATGCAGTAGTGAAAAGTTTAAGCAGAAACTGATATATAGCTTTATGTAAAGTTAAAAAAAAGCATACCTTGAAAAAACATACCTTCAAATAATGTACTGTAGGGTTAATATCTTTTTAGCAACCTTTAAAAAGTAGCACTGAAGAAAAGATTATTTACTGCTTGGTAATGCTGATTAATGAAAGTTTATTTTTTTTTATTCTATATTACAAAGCTAATTTTTATTTACTGACTAATAATCAGATGACTAGGTAGTTGAATATTGGAGGTCTATCTATGGACTGGTAGGAAAAACTTGACATCAGAAAGTACTGAGATTTATTTGTATTTGAACACTAGAGCATGTATTTTTTTTGAGAGAAATGAAATAAAAAGAAAAATTAAAGAATCTTTATTATTAAAAATTTATGATTCTGAAGCAATTAACTTATTTAAAAGTTCTTTTAATATTAAGAATGGATGGGAAGTAAATGGAATTGTGGGTAATGTTTAATTTAAATATGTTATTGTTTTGTAGTTCTTTACATTTCAGAAGTCTGCTTGTAGCAGTGAAACATTGGTAGTGTTTTAGATTTTATTTTCTTGGCTAGTCCAGTTGAGTTTTGGATTTGGTGTAATTTTGATTATATATATATATGTTTGGCTCTAGGAATACTGAAATGAATTGCTTGTTGCAAAAAAAAAAAATACATGTAGTGTCAGATTAATGGTCAATAACTTTTCTTTGATATGTTCACTATTATTATTTTTTTTATTTGCATTTTTTTTCCATGTGTCATAGAATCAGCTGGAATGTGAACCTGCTAACCTGGGACAACTATATCTAAGCATGAAAACTTGAGCTCTATTTATAAATCTTGTTATATATTTTAAATAATTAAAATGGGTAATATTACTAAATTTGAGATATAAATACCAAAGGTAAATTACTCTAGTCAACAGTGTGAAGTTTAATTTTATTCAAATTAATACTTTCAAAAAACCTACTGATTAATAATTTAGTGATGGACATGTTTTGTTTTAAACCAGAGTTTGCCTGGTGTTTTTAGATTATAATATGAGATTCTCAATAAATGTTGAAAATGATAAATAAATAACCAAATGATTTCTTACTTCATGGTTCATAAAAATTTCGAGCACTAAAAATGTCAGTATGTAGTCATGATCAGTAGGTTTGATTTTTAGAATTTGCCATTCTACCATAGTACAAAGGCAAGCCTGGCAAAATAAATATTTTTTTTTGCTCAGGGATTCATACAAAGTTCAAGAATTTGGATTTGAGAGATTTGGTCTGTGATTCATAAATCTTGAGTTCCGGATTTTACTATTCTTTTATTGTACCAAAATTGTGCAGAGATGATTTAGTATATTTAATTAATCACATATTGTACTGGAAGCTTAGCATTGCTTTCAACCAGCCCGGTCATTATCATAGCACAGAGGCAGATAAGTGGAAGAACGAACATTTAAATTATTTAATATGCAAGTTTGTAAAATTAAATATACCACTATATATAATAGTGCAATGCATAAATCTTTTTTATGTATCACATGGGTATTGGGTTGCGATAAACCATAGCTCTTTGTATTTTTTCATTCGATCATGATCAGCGCAAAGCATTTTAATGTCCTGCAGATCAAAATTGTGGCCTGAGTTGATCTCATGCTCTAAAAATATTAATGTTATGTTAGGGTCTGTTTTAGTGTGTTTATATATATATTGTGCTAATTTAGTGGCACTGCTGGCATGAGACTCTCTATAGTAAATTATGTTGCAAGTGGTTTCATTGCAGCTAATATTGTAGATTATATGGAGAGTCTGGTCCGGATATAACTTGTCTTTAGTATTATTTAATAATTGATATTATTGGTCTGGTCAAAAGCAATGCTGAGCTGTAAAATAGTTACAAATGTTTAATCTTGTGGACTTTCCCTATTTATTGAATTACAAATAAATAAGTAAATAAAACTTATTGAGTTAATGGCATACTATTTCAATCAAGTATATGATTATTAATTGAAAATATATTCTATCTAAATTAAATAATAGGCAAGAAAATTTAAATTCCACTTACAAATATTTATATGTATAAGTTTCAATCTCATTCAATCAAATGTGAACCCGTGCTGTCTATATAAATATCTTAGACAGTACATAAAGATGGGGGTATCCTTCTTTATCACAAGAAAACAAGGTTGCCTTGATAACAAACAGATCGATATTTTTAGTATTATTTGATATTACATAGGTGTGGACGGCTTTCATGTATTTATATAATATCATATATTATTAATGTATGTAATAATTTGTTGAATTGCCTATAGTTATTTTATTAAATAAATATGGCATGCGATAATATATATAGTTATTTTAATAAAGTAAATGTGGCACGTGACAGTATATATATATATACTAGAACTGTTGTCTATTACATACTTAGTTTTTTTAAATTTTGACAGAAAAACCATTATATATTTTTTTTTTAGAAGTAAAATTCTTTTAAAGAATGAAATGCATTGAGAAATCACAATTGCTAATGATCAAGCGATATGGCCTCGTCATAGTATATAATTATTTAGTAACAATAATCTTCCTACAAAATAATCTGTATTTATTGGGAATTTATATTTTAGAAAAGTTTTTAGTTAAAGAGAAACTAATAGATCATAATCTGATTTGAAAATTATGGAAATATTATATTTGTTTATGGATCCTAATGGTGATTATCCTAAAAAATTGATTAAAAAAATGTTACCAGAAGAATTTTTAACCACGTTACTGTTTTATATTATTATTAAATAATGTTAACTGAATAAACTGTTTTCATCTAAATCACAATCATTCGTAACTAGATACCTCATGGGAAAAGAAAGAAATGGCTCTAAATAGGCAGTTATTTAGTGGAAGACAATAGTAAGTATTTTGCCAGATTTTAAACATTGAAATCATTTTCTTTTGATCTCACATCTTTTGGCATTGAGCACCAATTACGATAGAATAATTACAGCACATTATATCTATTGTGAGAGAGATTTTTTTAAAAAAAAATCTTTATTATTTGTATTAAGTTTCTTGAAAGATTTTTGCATGTAAAATGTTGTGACATTTTTATTTGTACTCTTTTCAATTTTTTTTTTTTTTAATTTCCCTTTTCAAATAGTCATCTTTAATTCTTTTATGAATTAAATCAGTATCAATTAAAAGGGATATAAAGAAAAGAAAATCTAAATATTCATGAAAGATGCGTTTGGTTTGTTTAAAGCGAATTTTAAAAAAAAAAAATATTTTTTTAAATTTTTTTTTTTTTTCATTAAAATATAAAATATAAAATACAAATAAAAGGAATTTGCTTCTAAAAGTATAATCTTAATATTAATGACTATATTATACCACAATGAAAATGCATTTGGTTAAAATAGTAAGTATATTTATTGATTAATTTTTATTTCAAGGCACATAATTTTGTGCGTGTTTTATAATATATATGTATAATAATCATGATCACTTCCAATCATTATTGATCCACTGCAGGAGATCTCTTCAAGATTAATTCAGTTCGCTAGTATCTCACATTAATGTCTATCTGATTGCAAATATATTCAAGCTTTAAAACCAAACCAATCACAGGATATAAATGTAAAATCTTTCTCCCCAAATTTTATAATTACATTGTATTGATAAAAATTTCCATATTTTCCATTCATAAGGAATACCTTAGCTGAAATATTTTTTTTTTTTAGACTTTGTTGAAAGTCTATTTTGGTTAACCTTTTAAATATTGCGCAATATGTTTTTAATGTATTATTCAAGGACACCGAAACAATCCATGATTTTTTTATCTTCATCATCAAATTTAAAATCATTTTCTACTTTCATTTTTAGTTTGATTTTTATATTTATATACCATGACTACAAGACCATTTGATTTTTACTTTTAAAAATACTGCAGCTGATAATGATTTTTAAAAAATTATCTAATATTTGTATACATATATATTTGCATGTGTGTTTATGTATATGTATATGTATTTACATATATAATTTAATGTACATCTGCACATATGCATGTTAACTCAAGTAAGATCCAGCTCATCCTGATAAATTAAGGCATATTTCTTTTAAAATGAATATACCAGAAAATCTCACTGCTTTCCTTGATTTATTAAGAAAAATAGTAAATTCGTAATGATAGAAATAACAAATATTATTAAAATCGATGATTAGGACATAGAAGTCATTCATAGCTTTCCTTTTTTTTTTATAGGTAAGTCATTAATAACAATAAACATAATAGTCAAAACATAAGCACAGGGCATCAATAAAATGTTTAGAAAAGAAAATTGATATAAACATATATTTTTAAGAAATGACAGTTGTGAATTTTTTTCATGATTTTATATGAATATGAAATAGAAATATATCCGAAAAAGTTTTGACATATTTGAACTGTACTACTTACACTAACTTTTAAGAGAAAACCACACACACGCACACACCCAGAAATTTGAACAAATGAATTCTTAATTAAATTAATTTTATTTAAAGTTTATACGACCTTATTTAAGTATGTTTGTTTTATCATATTGTGAGATGATTCGATTTATTGTACAAGTGTGTAATGCTCAGAAAGATCGATGATGAAAGAAGAAGAGAATCAATATTGAAATAAATGAGCTGCGTCATAACAATAAGGAAAATTACTGCAGCTTGAATACACAAAGAAATTATAGGCATTGTCAAGAAATATCATTCAAATGATCTTTGATCTCTTGGAACTGACTGACTTGAAGATACATAGCATTTATATATTTCTGTGTTTATATATTACATATACAAACAATTATATCTTTAGAAGCCATTTGATTCATAAAAATGTAAACTTTTTTTAATAAATTAATTTTATCACCAGCATGAACCCCAGCAAGTAAGAGCACAATCCAGACAAACAAACAAATATTCAGACATCAAATGCGACCTCACATACAACTGATCATATGATTATTTAAAAAATAGCAATTATACATAGGATCAGCATAATATAAATCGTACTGTTGACATTATGATATATATATAATGCATCGATTTAAAATATTCCTTTTATCCTGATATGTTTGTTATTTTATATAGTATGCTGTGTGTGTTTTTTTTTGGCTTATATAACAAGCATTTGAACATTGTGATTATAAATAAGATTGCAGCAATGAATTATGCATTGACACTCCTCGCCCTTTCTGAAAAATTAATTTGGGTTAAAACTAATTCTATTTAGAAGAAAGTTCAGTCTCCATTGATACATTGTTTGTACTATTACATTTATAAAGTACTTTGAGTAATTACAGGGAATTTGAATCCAGACTTTCAATATCTCTCTAGTCATTCAGCCCATCTTATACAACAAATACACATTATCACATACTTTGAGTATGATTCTAGAAATTATGGCCAATCTCATTCTTCGATTTCAAACATCCAATATCAAACCCCGAAATAACTATTGTATTTCAGTCAACTAATCCTGCTTAGTTCTCTTATATACCTATGTAAAAAAAAATATAAATGAGTTTATTTTATTTGATATATAATAATTTAACCATTTAAATAGTAAAGATTGCTTATAATGTGTCCATTATCTTCTAATAGTATATGTATATTGTAAATTATTATATAATTAATTAGTTTTAACTTGATGTTTATGTGCATGATTAATAATTATAGGATAAATTTCACAAAGTGAACTCCAGTTTATTTTATTATATATAACATTATATATATACAAACAGATACTTATTTATTGTTATTATCTTCACTTTTATGTTTTTTAACTACTTTTCTTTAGTTAACTAAGTGGATACATATTGAAATGAAAGTTTAACATAGTTCCAACAAAATTATTAGGTGTAATGTTTTATGTCATTGATAGCTACTTCTAAATTGGCTTCTTTGTTAAAATAAAAGTTGACCCAGTCCAGGTATTAATAAGAAATGGCTCTATTTATCAGATAGCTTCCAACATTAGTCTCAGTTTGGTTCACCCACTTCGCTTTTTATCAACTTTAAACTACATAGTATTTTTTTTTTTATTAAGCCTACTGCTTTTGAGTAATTTAGTTACTTTGTCCTAAGGGCTTAGAACATTTATACTAAGATCCTCTTGTAAGATCTAAACTTGAAAATAAACAGAGAAAATTTTCCTCGATGAAAGACTCAGGAGGGGACCAACCTTACCGGGACTAATGAGAATTTTTTATTGCAGTCTCTAAATTATTTTCTGACAGATAGTTATTTTAATGACAAAAATAGTCTAAATAAAGATAAGAATTTTAAGAATTTAAACACTTTTTTTCCACGAGTTTCCTATAATATTAAGTGTCCTATGATTTAATAAAGAAATTAATAATGGACAATTTTACTTAATTTTACATATATATGATCTCACAAGAAAATAGACACCGAAAGTATAGTACCTCCCTTATCCTTGACATTTATTTTCCCACTTTAATGCGGATATCGAAATTTGCTGATAATAGCGAAATATATATATAATAAGCTTTTTAACACCCACGCATATATAAGTAATGCGTACATTTTAATAAGATATTGAAATATAGATTTAGAATGGTCAGATATTTTATATTGAGCGATAGCTCGTGATTTAACACAAGTTTTCCGGAGGAGCATGCATCCTTTCTAAAATTTTCACGTCATTTGTCAATTTATTATATATATATTTACTGTATATATACTATGAATTAAAAAGTTGATATATATTATGGAGGCTTTTTTTATAACAATATCGCAGATATTTGATACAGTTGCCATTCATAAAACTTCTATTCAGAAAATTGTTAGCTCAGTTTTGTTTATTCAAAG
This sequence comes from Epiperipatus broadwayi, assembly GCA_028023455.1. Taxonomy (NCBI): domain Eukaryota; kingdom Metazoa; phylum Onychophora; class Udeonychophora; order Euonychophora; family Peripatidae; genus Epiperipatus; species Epiperipatus broadwayi. The sequence goes on along the minus strand of JAQFVV010006319.1, from coordinate 617,551 downwards.
GAAATAAACCTTTTGATTCCTCTTTAGGAACTTAAAAAATTGAACAGATAAATTCTTAATGTCCATTTCATAATATTTTTCAATACAGCTGTTACTGTGTGATTATTCATTTGGTAAATGAACTTGGAAGGGCTGTTCATTAACAAGCATTAGCCAATGTGGTAAGCTATTGACTATTTATCACTGAGTTTAATATCAAGAACCACTATGGTTTTTCTTCTCAGTTGTCTGATAGTTCTGTAACTGAAGAATCAGTTGATATTTTTAAAAGCAGAATAAATATAAGTGTTCTATCATAAAAGTCAACACTAAATTATGTCCTTTATTTACAGGAGGCTATAAAGTTGTCAATCAAGTCATTTCTTGGAAACCAAAGGCAAGGAATTATAAAAATCTGCTGGTTGTTAACATAAATTGCTTTTCAGTGATGACCATTTATTTAACACCTACAACTGCATATCATATTCAAGTGAATTAGAACTTCTGATATTAAATGGGACATTGATGAAGTTTGAAGAAAATTTGAAAGGGAGACATCAGTGCTAGAATTGGAAAATGACTGAAAGATAAGAATTCTGTGAGTAAACTTGATTATGGGGATAGAAATCAGTGAAGTCACAGACTTTTATAATTTTCAAAATAAAAATACCATATATGATATACTTATTCTCTGACCAAAGTACTAATGAATCTGAGCATGGACATGAATACATTCAAATGAAATTACAGTACTGATATATCTAAATTGGAATGATTTTAAATGCAACACAAGAAGTAAACATCTCAACTAGTCGGTTCTAAAATATGTTTTAATGCAAAACTCAAGAAAATTACTAAAAAAGATAGTGTTAACAATTGATACTCTTAACTTTCAGAAACCAGTGAATTTAAGTTAAGATCTGTTAATAATTTCAAAACATTAATAGTCTTTGAAAATAGTTTACATTTAATTGAGTTCAGTAAGAAGATAATAGCTGATATTCTTTTAAGAACTGTCAGAGACGGAAAAAAAGGTACAGTAATTGAATCAGTAAAATATTAATTGAGTCTAAACAATATATATTAAAAAATATCATTTTTTAAACAGAATTAAATATTTAAAATTAATAAAGTGGTACATAAAAGAAAAAATAGTGTTATAAGAAAATAGAATGAATAGTAGAGAATCAAAATCTTAGAAATGTAATACAATATCTTAGTATGAAAATAAAGTTTGCTTATTGCAAAAAGAGAGACAACATCATAAAATGCATGGAAGAGTTCTACAAAGAATTATATAGTAATAAAGAATAAGAAAACAAAATAACTCCTGCAATTTTGTTTGAATTTTTAAATGAAAAAAATAAACATACAATTACATTTTTGGAAAAAAATAAAAGCTCTAGAAATTAATAGAATTATTACTGATATCTTAAAAAAGCAGATGAAGGAGTAGAATAAAGAGTCTGCAATACAATATGCCAAATATCTAAGTGATAAAGATATATCACATAATTAGAAAATCATTGTCAGAATGTTTACATTTAAAGAAATATGATACACATATTAGAAACTACAAACATCTGACCTTTACCAAATTAATTACAATTTTTCTATAGCAAACTTTGGACTGAAACCAACTAAAAGAAGAAAATGAAATTAAAAGTGGTTTTAGAACAATGGACCATATCTAAGTATTGAGAAAAGTCATAGAAGAGACCAATAGATATAAGTTGATATTATGCTTTTCATTTATAAATTATGAGAAGACTTATAGTTCTATAAGCATATTTGCAGAGAATAAGATTTTGGGTATTCAAGATATAAATCTGGGACATTATCATATTCTGAAAAATATTTATCAAAATGCAGCAACAATGATTAGATTAATATTGACATGTGTATATGGAAGGATAATTTCATGTTTTACAACTTTTTGTATTAATTTACAAAAAATATAGTGTGTACTAAAATAGGAAAATAAGGAAGTAAAAAATAAATGGATCTTATTGAACTCAATTTTGTGGCTGTTTTTGTGAATAAAACTTTAGACTTTCAAGAAAAATAAAAGTTTTTTGATGAGAATAGTACTAAAGACAAATATTTAAAAAAGATTAAAGTAATGTTAAATAGTTTTCTTTTAAAAAAGAAAATAACATTGAAAATCATGAATTAAAAGAAATTAATAATCTCAAATATCTTGGTCAAATTATTAATATAGATAAAAATATAATAGATAAAATTGTCATAGAATTGAACTTGGGAGATATGTTGTATTTAACTTATTATTAAAAGATAATATATATTTGTTTGAAAAGGAAAGTTTTTAATAGAAGTATATTAATAGTTTTTGAATATGGATTTGAGATTTGGACATTTAACATTAAGAGAAATACAGGGACTATAAACAATTTAATTAAGCACACAGAGATGTATATTGGGAGAAACAAAAAAGATTGAAAACAAAATATGAGAATGAGAAATCAAACAGGTATCATTGAAAAAATTGCAAGATTGAAAGCAAAGCTGTGCCGGACCTAATATTAAAAGAAATGGTAATAGATAGTTCAATTTTTAAAATGAATCCCCAGATATTATCAAAGATTTACAGAGCCATTTACTTCAGGAGTGGCAGATGGATGAAATGAAGGGGTTTGTTGCTGTGATGTGAATAAGAGATAGTATGATTCAGAAAAATTATGTTAACTTGAAGAAATCTTCATCCTCCAGTGAAATGGATATGTCAATTTTTACCAAACCTATTTCTCAGAGTATGAAAAATATTTAGCCATTTTATTTTTATTTATGACAATCTTTTTAAAATATACTACAGTGTAAACTGAATTTTAAAATAAATAATAAGATATTGAATATACAGCTGTAATAAAGTGAAGCTAATAAATTTATTTTAAATAAAAACAAATTTGCTATATGAATATGTAACAGCTTTTAAATAATTCGAGAAATTGAAACACCAAGTTGTATCAATTGAAAAATCCTATTAGTAATAGTAAAGTTTTTTTTAAAAAGTTTTAGTTTTTTTTTTCTTAGAAAGTATAAGACATAATGCTTCAAAAAATAGGAAAACAAAGAAAGTTTAGTTTTTGTAAATAAATAAAATTCGTTTTTAAAGTTTACAAATAATAAATTTATAAGTTTTATTAGTAGATATATTAATTCAAATTTGCATATGTTTGTTTGTCTATATAATGAAATGGTTTCTTTCTTCTTTATAACTTAAAACTGGGTGTATTTTTGATGAAGTATATCATAATTATAGTTCTCTTAAATTAATTATTGTTGTTACTTTATTTATACTGTAAGGTAATTAATTGTCCATGTATTTTTATTTAAATTAATCCATTTAAACATTCCATTTGTTAGATAATTGGAAGCTGTTTTCTCATATGTTTATTACATTTCTATGGTCAGCAATAAATAATACTGCCTAGACTTTTCTTTTTCTGTCATCAAGCTATACACAAATTAGGTTGACTGTCTGTGGGTCAAAGCTATAAGCAAATTGTTGTTCATGATTCCATAAAACAGACATATTTTGAGTTGTTTTTAATGTGCCTGTATATGTTTTTGCGATGTGCTTATCTAGTTGAAATTTTCCCTGTAGTATACAGCCATCCAACAATAATTAATTTAAGAGAGCTATGATTATGGCAAACTTCACCAAAAGTGCACCCAGGTTTAAATTATAAAGAAGAAAGAAACCATTTCATTATGCAAATAAACAAACATATACAAATTTGAATTACTAATACAAACACAGGGGAAAATAAACATTAGTAGATATATTAATAAGTATGAAAATAAAAAATCAAATGGCTTTGCTTAGGAGTTCATAAAAAATTCAGGTATCAGAAATGAGAGTGTTGGCACCATGAACTATGGAACCTGAGCTTCTAAGTCTGCTACTTTACCATTCCTCTAATCTATGCAGGGCATTAATAACTATTTGGCAATACCATTCATTGGAGAAGATATACAGCCTTTCAAAAATTTCTTAATATTTATAAACCCAAATTATAGTGCATAATAAACACTTAATTAAATGTTAAAAAAAGCAGTAACATTTTTTAAATAATCTTTTCCCTGAAGGTAAAAAAGATCTGTAGATACTAATTTATTTTGCAGACAATTTTTAGTTTATTGGGAATTTTATGGTGGTTTGACATTCATTTTAATTAAGCAAAATTTTCAACAAATATATTTGTTTTGCAAGATTCATTTGCCTGTTTTTGAATTGCATGAATTGAATCCAAATACTTATTCTTTTCATTTTTACAGTTCTAACATAGAAATTAATTTGGTTTTAAAGCTATGTTTAAAATTTTACCATTGATAATTATATTGAAGTGCACACTATTTTATCTTCTGTGAAGACACAAACAATATCAAAATTTGGAACCACAAACTTTAGAAAAATACATTTCTTTGTCTGTTCCATTGCATAATTAAAAAATAACCAAATAGTTCATGGTTTTGGAATTTATAAGAACTTTTGAACACCAGAAGGGACAAGATGAAGCCATATTCCATAGAATGTTGCCTTCAGAATCTGCTACTCCAACAACACACTAAACCATGCAGGCCACTGTCTTTAATGATCCCCCCCCCTTTTTTTTAATATGACCTAATTTATATTCAATAAATAATATTTTTTTTAATTTTTATTTGTTTTTAGTGTAACTTTTCAAAACAAAATCTGCAGATGGCTTCCTTACATTTAAAATTATTTTTTTTTACTTTTTATATTTTTATTTATCAGTCAAAATATGTTAGGCTAATTTGAAAACAATGTCTTATACTATTATAAGCCCTTTTAACTATTAATAGAATTTAAATATTGTACCACCAATGAATATATGATTAAAAATACATATATATTCTGTGTTACACATGAAATCATTTATTAATGAATGATCAAATTAATTTTAAAAGAAAGAAAAGTGATAATAATGAAATATAAATTATAATCCTTTTTTTAAATAGTATTTTTTTTTTTAATGCAAACTTGCAAAAAATGAAGTATTGAGTCACTTTTTTCAGATAAAAATAAAGAAAAAGTCTTTATATTAAAGCGTGAGTAGAGGTGGGACGATTAATTCTAAGTAAAAACTTGAAATTAGCTCTTTCTTTTTATAAATAATAATAAAAAGAAATAATAAAGAATGAATGTAAAAATGAAATTAAATTAAAAATATAATCCATAACAAGAAAACTTTTGCAATTTGCAATTCACTAAAGATTACTTGGTTGATAAAGAAAAGAAAAAAAAGAACTAATAATTCTCACTTGTATTAATTAAAGAAACAAAGTAAAGGACTACAGATATTATCTTATCAAAACATTACATTAATCTAATAAGAAATTAGATTAAAACAGAACACAAAATTAATTAAACTGGATTGAAGGATGATAAATAGAACAATGAGAAAGAAGCATAGAAAAAGAATGAGTGGTTAATTCATAGATTATTATTAAGAAATTATTATCATTTCCAGTTAAATTATTTCAGACACTGCAAAAATATCATTCAGTATTGCTTAAAACTTTTAGTCAAGAAAATAAGATGAAAGGCTATCAATGTTTTCAGCATGGGGTGCATCTACCTATATTCACTGAAGAGCAACCCAGCAGCATGAAATGCTAAGCAACAATCAAATTGTGTGGCTAGCCTTTGATCCCAGTCCTTAATAGCATCAGATGTTTTCCAAAAGGAACTCATGCTTGCCTTGTGATCTGTGAACTATTGAAAATCTCTCTCCTTCATTGTAAACTGAAAAATCAACAAGAAGCCAAACCATTGATGGAAAGAAAGGTCAACTGTTTGATAATTAACAAGTCAGGAAATTAGCAAGGGATGGTATCCATGAAAGTGTGATGTGATATCTGAAAAATCCGAGATAAATATATTCATCATTATCCCATTATAAAACATGAACATTTATTTGAATGAAAGACTTTAATGAACTTTAATAACTACAGCCATAAATTCTTATTATATTTTATTATAACTATGTGTGTGGATATATGTAAATGTGTTTTAATTATGAGAGTGGGTGAATAAAATATTTGTTTGCATAATTGTTGAATGATCAGTTTTCTCTCTTACAACTGTGTCATTAATAGGCTAAGTTACAGGTAATTATAAGTATTGGGAAAGTGTGTTAATGATTCCCCTCACAATTGAGAAAAGGGGCTAGCTTGGGGATATATCAAATGCTATATTGTATACCTGTCATCCATACATGTTGACAATATAACCTGTGATTAGCTGGCTCCTGAGGTTAAGCCTCAAAACAGTGTTTTGGATGGCAGGTGTGTGAATCTAGCAGTCAAAGAGTGCTACAGCCTGGAAATATGACTGTAGGTTATATCATGTATAACCTGTTTGGTTATATGTACCACTGGTGTTTCATTGATCTGTGGTATTGCACTTCTCTGCTTGAAGGGCTAGTCTGCTGCAAGAGTGAGAGAGCAGCCAGAGTAAAAATTGAGATTTTAAATATATAATCAGAGTAATTTTCTCCCATCTAGTTCAATATATTATACCTGACAAAAGCTTTAGACTCGCATAAACTGACCGCCAGGGCGCCACTAGTCCGAAATTTGGAACTAGACATTTATTTTTAAGGGGTTACAGGATATGTGAATCGAATGCGCCGGACTAGCTCAATCAAGCAAATGAGATCTATGTTTTGTTCAGTGAGTTGGAAAGGTAGCAACAGAAAACAAAATCAACTAAGTAAATGAATAAATAAATAATTTTATTAAAAGTATGATTAAATAAACATAAATCTAAATAATAATCTTTAAAGCACATTTAAAATATGTACTACACGTACTTTCATCAAAATTGAACTAAAATATTTATATGGCTTTGAGAGCGATTTCCTGTGCGTGAAAGAGTGCAAAATACTGGCAGTAGCAGAAGTATTAGTAAGTATACAGTGATCTCACGTCAGACAAGGGAGGTTAGCTTCCTGCTTATAACCCATAGTTAGGAAAAGAGATTTATGTCGAAACAGAAGAAATGCGAAGGTAGCTTCCAAAACATTAATAATAATAAAAAGGGTGTTGAAAGTTATTACTTTCAATCGATTGACCTCCCTCTGAGTGAGACAGGCTAGGAGCTCACGATCTACCTTTTGAGAGGGTTAAAACGATCGTACGTGCCCCTAATAAACGAATTGGAAGCTTGAAGAAATAAAACTAAGAACTATTATATTTCTTAATAGTCTAAGAAATACGAAGGTAGCTTCCAAAACATTAATAATAATAAAAAGAGTGTTGAAAGTTATTACTTTCAATCGATTGACCTCCCTCTGAGTGAGACAGGCTAGGAGCTCACGATCTACCTATTGAGAGGGTTAAAACGATCGTACGTGCCCCTAATAAACGAATTGGAAGCTTGAAGAAATAAAACTAAGAACTATTATATTTCTTAGTAGTCTATTATAAATAAAGTTTCATGACATAAGTAGAACTAATAATAAAATGGGTCATGAGCCAGAAGTCAAATAAAATAGTCTGTAATATCCAGACTGCTTTCTATAATAAAAGGAATGTGAGATTAAAATAAACTACTATCTTACTTACTAAGACTTAAATAGGACGGACAGTAATAGGTTTGAAACTAGCACTCGTTAAAAAAAAAAAGAAAAAAAATCAAGCACACAGAAATCGAATTACATAAGATACAACTTGAAAAACATTTATATTTTTTTTTCAAAAAGGGAAACACATATAAGACAATATTATTTAAATTGCAAAACTGTAAGGTACCTTTATAATTTATTTAAATGCTAGTGCACTAGACTTCTTAAGTATAGTCCGTTGCTCGGGATTCACTGACGGTAGGCTTGGGCGAGTTGGTTAGTGGTTTCTTTGGAGCCGGTTCTTATGGCATTGTAGGCAGTTAATGGAGACACAGGACGTCCGAACCTGTCCTGGCGAGAAGCTTAGCACATCATGGTAAAGAAAATATTCTTGCTGTAGGTTTAATGTTCATTCTGGGTAGAATAATTACTGGATCAGCTTTCAGAATATGCAGGAATCGTTCTTTCCAAGTATTTTGGCAGGAATCGTGCAATTCTCCTGTCAGAGTTGGTGTCTGTCTCTTTGCGCTGGTGCAAGTATTCTAGCTGATGCAAGTATTGAAAGCTAGTCCAAGATAATCCAATGGCCTGATTCAGCCTGTTATATCTGAATCATATCTCTTAAACCAATTACCAAACTTTTTCTTTTTAATTAAAATTTAAAAATTCTCGATCTAGATAACAATAGTTATCTAATTAACGAAATAAATTGCCCTTTACAGATCTAGGAATTAACTAATGAAAAATTCTTTTCTTTTTGTTTTCTTTCTTTTTAATTAGCCTTATCAATCTAAATCCCCAAATCTGAAAAGCAATCTATTTGTACACTTTACTTTTACATAAATTTAACAAAAAAAATAATCTTAGTTTTCCCTTTTTTTTTTTCAAAATTAAAATTAAAAACCAAATATAACTGTGGTATTAAAATATAATTCCCACGCACATACATATATATTTGTACAAGCATTTAAAAAAAACTTTTAATCAAGTTTTACAAACGAAATCTTATATAAAAATTTATTTTATTTTCTTCACCTCTATAAAACTATAATTTTTGTAATGGTGTCTTAAACATCCATTACAACTGCCTCTCCGTCATCACAAAAAAAAAAAAAGAAAACTTAGCTGACTTTGCTCTGCCTACCACTAACCAGTTTTCTCTAAGTTTGTTCTCACTTTAAAAAAAAATCAAATCCGTCCGACTACCCTAACGAATACTATTTTAAATCATTTGTAAGTAACATAAATTTTCAGGAATATACTGGCGATCTATTAAAATAACTATTTACAACAAAGTAATACAATTACGATAGCCACTATACATTTTATTAAATAAAAACGAACATAATTCAAAATATCAAAATGTAATATTGTTTATCACACACATATATAGTTGTAATTATATAATATTATTTACAAAATTCATTCAGGCTTATCACCTACGTCGAAATAAATTTCTATTCTCAACTCGTAGTCCAATTACAAATCCATTGAGTTTTTTTTTTTTTTTAGCAGTACCTCCGATCAATATCACTTACGCTCGGTCAGGCGGTTCTTTCTTTATTCTTACTGCCTCTCTAATGTACGTTCCTTTCCCCCTTTTGTCTGTCCTTCGCTTATAATTTATTGCCTTGTCTCTTTCTCGTTCTGTTTTATCTTGTAGCTCGTATATCTTACGACTCTTTAGCCGAGCAAAATATATTTGTTCAATGTGTCCCACTTTAGTACAGCACACCTCGTTAATAAGAAATGGAACAAATCCCTCTTCTATAGTCTTTTCAAATAAAATTGCTCTATAGATAGCTTTTATCTCTGCCTTAAAATCATACTCCTTAACTTTTTTCTTAACTCTCTTCTTTTCAAATTCATATTCACAAACACTAGATATTTTAACCAATTTATTTTTAGTTTCTTGCAGAAACTCTTTTACGTTATTCTCTGTCTTTTGATCTGCATTTTCTATCTCACCACCTATCTGCATCCAATCTCTACCAACTTCTATCTCTATTTCTACCTTGCCTGTTCTAACGCTATCCTGTTCTAATTCATCTTTCATGTCTTTTGCCTCTTCCTTTACTATTTCAACTTCCTGAACCTCCTTATTCTTATCTTTCTCTATGACTTCTATAGCTGCCTGATTTTTGTCGACTTTCTTCAATATTTCCTGTCTCATTCCTTTCATTTCTGCTCTCAGCTCCTCCAGTATTGTTTGTTGACTCTGTTTTATTTCTATATTTTGTTTTGTTATATTTTGTTTCATTTCCAGCAACTCCTGTCGTATTTCTTTCATCTCGGCTTGCTGAGTTTGTTTCATTTCTATTATCAACTCTATCATCATCTTCATCATCGTCTGTGTCTCGCTCTCTTCTTTTTCTACTATCTGGGGGTGTTTAAATGAAACTGGGCTCTCTTCCCAACCTGCCTCTCTATCGCTTTCTTCTTTAGCTTCCATTTTCAAAATAAACTTAGCTCCGTTAAATCTAATTTTTTTATTCCAAATTACCAACTGAACTTTTCTTTTAAATCTGTTTATTAACGTTTTTTTTTTTATTTATTTAATCTTCTACAGCTAACTTTATTTTATTTTTACAAAGCAAACTTAAACTCTTTACTTTTTTAAAAAACTTTACGAACGTCGAACTAATTAATAAACTCTTTATGAATATCAAAACATTAAATACGGACAGATCCAAAATGACCTGCATCTTTCCATCAACTTCTATTCTACCACTAACTTTATTTCACCTATTTTTGCCTACCGTTTCTGTTTATTTTTCCCAACCACCCGAACAAAACATCTCACGTAAAGTTTTAATATCGGCTCCCATGTTTGGTTGCACCAAAAATTACTATCCTATATACCGGACAAAAGCTTTAGACTCGCATAAACTGACCGCCAGGGCGCCACTAGTCCGAAATTTGGAACTAGACATTTATTTTTAAGGGGTTACAGGATATGCGAATCGAATGCGCCGGACTAGCTCAATCAAGCAAATGAGATCTATGTTTTGTTCAGTGAGTTGGAAAGGTAGCAACAGAAAACAAAATCAACTAAGTAAATGAATAAATAAATAATTTTATTAAAAGTATGATTAAATAAACATAAATCTAAATAATAATCTTTAAAGCACATTTAAAATATGTACTACACGTACTTTCGTCAAAATTGAACTAAAATATTTATATGGCTTTGAGAGCGATTTCCTGTGCGTGAAAGAGTGCAAAATACTGGCAGTAGCAGAAGTATTAGTAAGTATACAGTGATCTCACGTCAGACAAGGGAGGTTAGCTTCCTGCTTATAACCCATAGTTAGGAAAAGAGATTTATGTCGAAACAGAAGAAATGCGAAGGTAGCTTCCAAAACATTAATAATAATAAAAAGAGTGTTGAAAGTTATTACTTTCAATCGATTGACCTCCCTCTGAGTGAGACAGGCTAGGAGCTCACGATCTACCTATTGAGAGGGTTAAAATGATCGTACGTGCCCCTAATAAACGAATTGGAAGCTTGAAGAAATAAAACTAAGAACTATTATATTTCTTAATAGTCTAAGAAATATGAAGGTAGCTTCCAAAACATTAATAATAATAAAAAGAGTGTTGAAAGTTATTACTTTCAATCGATTGACCTCCCTCTGAGTGAGACAGGCTAGGAGCTCACGATCTACCTATTGAGAGGGTTAAAACGATCGTACGTGCCCCTAATAAACGAATTGGAAGCTTGAAGAAATAAAACTAAGAACTATTATATTTCTTAGTAGTCTATTATAAATAAAGTTTCACGACATAAGTAGAACTAATAATAAAATGGGTCACGAGCCAGAAGTCAAATAAAATAGTCTGTAATATCCAGACTGCTTTCTATAATAAAAGGAATGTGAGATTAAAATAAACTACTATCTTACTTACTAAGACTTAAATAGGATGGACAGTAATAGGTTTGAAACTAGCACTCGTTAAAAAAAGAAAGAAAAAAAATCAAGCACACAGAAATCGAATTACATAAGATACAACTTGAAAAACATTTATATTTTTTTTTCAAAAAGGGAAACACATATAAGACAATATTATTTAAATTGCAAAACTGTAAGGTACCTTTATAATTTATTTAAATGCTTGTGCACTAGACTTCTTAAGTATAGTCTGGTTCTCGGGATTCACTGATGGTAGGCTTGGGTGAGTTGGTTAGTGGTTTCTTTGGAGCCGGTTCTTATGGCATTGTAGGCAGTTAATGGAGACACAGGACGTCCGAACCTGTCCTGGCGAGAAGCTTAGCACATCATGGTAAAGAAAATATTCTCGCTGTAGGTTTAATGTTCATTCTGGGTAGAATAATTACTGGATCAGCTTTCAGAATATGCAGGAATCGTTCTTTCCAAGTATTTTGGCAGGAATCATGCAATTCTCCTCTCAGAGTTGGTGTCAGTCTCTTTGCGCTGGTGCAAGTATTCTAGCTGATGCAAGTATTGAAAGCTAGTCCAAGATAATCCAATGGCCTGATTCAGCCTGTTATATCTGAATCATATCTCTTAAACCAATTACCAAACTTTTTCTTTTTAATTAAAATTTAAAAATTCTCGATCTAGATAACAATAGTTATCTAATTAACGAAATAAATTGCCCTTTACAGATCTAGGAATTAACTAATGAAAAATTCTTTTCTTTTTGTTTTCTTTCTTTTTAATTAGCCTTATCAATCTAAATCCCCAAATCTGAAAAGCAATCTATTTGTACACTTTACTTTTACATAAATTTAACAAAAAAGTAATCTTAGTTTTCCCTTTTTTTTTTTTAAATCAAAATTAAAAACCAAATATAACTGTGGTATTAAAATATAATTCCCACGCACATACATATATATTTGTACAAGCTTTAAAAAAAACTTTTAATCAAGTTTTACAAACGAAATCTTATATAAAAATTTATTTTATTTTCTTCACCTCTATAAAACTATAATATTTGTAATGGTGTCTGAAACATCCATTATAGTATATATATATATATATTATTACACTCTGTATTTATTACATATAAATGTCAATAAAATGTAATATCCACATGTATATACTGTAAAACTTCTGTTACATGGCACACAATAACATAGTGTGTGTGCATCAATATATATATATAAATTTGAAAGAAAAAGTAGAAATAAACAAATACAAAAATTTTGTAAATATTTTTCTATATTTCCTGGAATAAAATAATCATAGTAAAAGATTAAATAGATTTAAAATAAAAGTTTATTATAAGTTAAACACTTGAAAAATCTAAAAATAATATTAATATTGTATTCTGATTTTAAGATTAAAAGCAAATATGTTAAACTGATAATTGACAGGGTAAAAGCACAGACTTTCACATGGCCCACCACTCTCCACACTATCTCATAACACTGATACACTTGAACACACATATGTTGAAAAGATAAATAATCACCAATATACATATTTCATGCTAAACCAGTAATCATCAGTTGGTCCAGATTACCATCTCTACACATATATGCTACAAGTGCTCAGATATATATTAAGATAGCAAATCTTCCTACTTTAATGGACAGGCTTCAATGTACTCCACACTCCAACTCTTCAACTGTCCATCCAATTGAAAATCTGATGATGGAACACTCAAAGGCCACCCTTAGGCCGAGTTTGTTGTCACACCCATGTTGACCCAAAGGTCAATCTGACCCCTCATGTACAAGACATAATCCATTAAATACATATACAAGGGATAGGCAGACATCTCTAATATGTAATAAATGAAATACGCAGACTTATATATACCTGTGTCTATATATGTAATAGACAGGGTATGAGCACAGACTTTCACATGACCCACCACTCTCCACACTATCTCATAACACTGATACACTTGAACACATATGTCGAAAAGATAAATAATCACCAATATACATATTTCATGCTAAACCAGTAATCATCAGTTGGTCCAGATTACCATCTCTACACATATATGTTACAAGTGCTCATATATGTTTAGAGATGGTAATCTGGACCAACTGATGATTGCTGGTTTCGCATGAAATACGTATATTGGTGATTATTTATCTTTTCAACATAGGTGTGTTCAAGCATATCAGTGTTATGAGATAGTGTGGAGAGTGGTGGGTCATGTGAAAGTCTGTGCTCATACCCTGTCTATTACATATATAGACACAGGTATATATAAGCCTGTGTATTTCATTTAAACTCATAATTGTAAAAATTTATATTATATATTTTGAAATCTTTTTAATTAATTGAATAAAATTTCTATCTATTAGAAATCTATTTTAAGTAAAAACATGATAAAATTCCAAAAGTATCTTTTGATTAAAATTGTTTTTAATCAAGAAAAAAAACAGTTTTTAATTAATATGTTTTGTCACTTTAGCTGACTATCATTTTGTCACATCAGCTGACTATGTAAAAAGACTTGAAAAAAATACTTTAGTTTGGCTAGTAATTTTTTTGAGAAGAGTTGCCTAGTAGTTTTTTGAAAAGAGTTGACTAATAATTTGAAAAGCAGAGTCACAGAGTTGGTTTTCAGAGCTATACAGATAGTTTGTTGTCATGTATCAGATGTAGATTGAGTCAGTACAGAAGAAGGTAGCTGAAGTCAGTACAGAAGAAGGCAGCTGCTCTAGTTCATGATGGTGGAGTTTGAATTTACATGGAGAAAAGGGTCAACTTCAAACGTTTCATAGAAATCTATCAACTCTTGGACAGATGGGTGATCACCAATAGTTATTGGATTATTTCTTCCTTGATGATGATCCTTACCCTGAAAGAACCTCAACTTGCTGATGTATTCATTATATGTAAAACTATGTCAGCTGTATCCAGAGAAACACAGATAAATGTATATACAGCTGATGATAATAATAATGAAATTTTAAACAATTCTTTAGTAAAAGTGACATTTTTTAATACCTATATATTTAAATGTGGAAATGTTATAATAAAGAGCAACCTGTGATAGTGATATCTATATAGAAAGAATATTTTAAATTATATATATATATATATATATATATATATATATATATATATATTAATAATTCAAACAAATATATTTAATACAGTATTCAAAATTAAATAATATATTCTTTACCAGAAGTACTTTCAATTGTTTCACTGACAATCTTTTTCAACTGTTAATACAAACGTACAAAAAATAAAAACTTGTATTACCCATCATTCAATCTATTCAAATTTCCCACAATTCTGTTGTCTTTATATTTGCCGATTGTTTATTCATCAAACCACCTCTATTCCTAGATATCATCATTGCCTCTTTAATTTTACGTTTTTCACTACACCTTTCAATTTGAATAATTTTTATATCTCTATTATTAAATTTAAAACCATAATTACATGTTTTATTATGATCAAATATAATTGATGGAGTATTCATATTTACTGAAGATATATTTTCTTTCTGTACACGTTTATATAATGTCTTATGATCATTATATCGTTTTTGTAATGTACATTTGGATTCCCCTATATATTTTATTCCACAACCACATTCCAACATATATATAACAGAACTTAATTCAAACTTAGAAATCTTGGCTTTGGAGTTATTTATCATATCATTTATATTATTTGAAGAGAAAAAAGAAATTCTACACAAACCACTAAAAAGTTTATAAATTAATTTAGCTTGTTGATTAGATATAAAAGGAATAGAAATCCATTTATCACTTTTTAATTTACTTAATATTTTCTTATTATTACTCTTATTTTGATTATATTTTGTAATTGTATTATAAATAATATTCCTTCCATAACCAACATTCAACATATCAGTAATATAAACATTAATATTTTCAATTTTATCACTAATAAATTTGCACAAATAATCATTTCTAAATAAAAATGACTTCAAACCAGCTAATTTATGACTCATATGAACTTTAGAATTATATGGAATATAACCCCTAATTTCAACAGGCTTTAAAATCATATTATAATCAAACACATTATTATTTCTTTTAATAAATATATCTAAAAACTTTATAGAATCTTCTTTCTCCTCATTTAACACCCATTTTACATTATTAATCATATTTAACTCATTAAACAAATTAACTATTATTTCATTATGTGCACATATAAATACATCATCAACATATCTACAATATACTTTAATTCCTTTATATTTTATCTGAGACAATATCTTAACCTCATAATTAGAAATAAAAAAATTACAAAGCTGTGATACCACCGGAAGACCCATTGGCCAACCAAAATTCATTTTATAAAAGCAATCATTAAACCTAACATATATATTATCATTCACAAATCTTAATATTTTAACAATAAAATTTCTAATATTATTATCTATAGATTTTAAAAACAAAGCTCTTTCAATAATCTCTATTGATTCAATACGATTAATTGAACCATACATTTCAGATATGTCAAGTGTACACATAACATCATTATTATCAATTTTTATATTTTTAATCCTATTAATAAAATCAAATGATGATGAAATCGTATAATCTCCAAATCCAAGCACATCTTGCATTATTTTTTTCAATATATCTACAAGCATTATAATAAAAAACACCACCAAAATCAACAATTACTCTTAATGGATAACAATTTTTATGCAATTTTATATTTGCAAAGATTCTTGGAAACACTGCAGACGACGGATATAAACTGTAATATGTCTTTGCATCAATAACTTTTTTCTTTTTAGCAGTCATTAAAATGTCATTGATAAATTTCATTCTATATGTATCAATATTATTTAATTCACTTTTTTCAAAACAAAGCTTCTTCATTTGATCCATAATTTTCATATTCAATATGAAAATTATGGATCAAATGAAGAAGCTTTGTTTTGAAAAAAGTGAATTAAATAATATTGATACATATAGAATGAAATTTATCAATGACATTTTAATGACTGCTAAAAAGAAAAAAGTTATTGATGCAAAGACATATTACAGTTTATATCCGTCGTCTGCAGTGTTTCCAAGAATCTTTGCAAATATAAAATTGCATAAAAATTGTTATCCATTAAGAGTAATTGTTGATTTTGGTGGTGTTTTTTATTATAATGCTTGTAGATATATTGAAAAAATAATGCAAGATGTGCTTGGATTTGGAGATTATACGATTTCATCATCATTTGATTTTATTAATAGGATTAAAAATATAAAAATTGATAATAATGATGTTATGTGTACACTTGACATATCTGAAATGTATGGTTCAATTAATCGTATTGAATCAATAGAGATTATTGAAAGAGCTTTGTTTTTAAAATCTATTGATAATAATATTAGAAATTTTATTGTTAAAATATTAAGATTTGTGAATGATAATATATATGTTAGGTTTAATGATTGCTTTTATAAAATGAATTTTGGTTGGCCAATGGGTCTTCCGGTGGTATCACAGCTTTGTAATTTTTTTATTTCTAATTATGAGGTTAAGATATTGTCTCAGATAAAATATAAAGGAATTAAAGTATATTGTAGATATGTTGATGATGTATTTATATGTGCACATAATGAAATAATAGTTAATTTGTTTAATGAGTTAAATATGATTAATAATGTAAAATGGGTGTTAAATGAGGAGAAAGAAGATTCTATAAAGTTTTTAGATATATTTATTAAAAGAAATAATAATGTGTTTGATTATAATATGATTTTAAAGCCTGTTGAAATTAGGGGTTATATTCCATATAATTCTAAAGTTCATATGAGTCATAAATTAGCTGGTTTGAAGTCATTTTTATTTAGAAATGATTATTTGTGCAAATTTATTAGTGATAAAATTGAAAATATTAATGTTTATATTACTGATATGTTGAATGTTGGTTATGGAAGGAATATTATTTATAATACAATTACAAAATATAATCAAAATAAGAGTAATAATAAGAAAATATTAAGTAAATTAAAAAGTGATAAATGGATTTCTATTCCTTTTATATCTAATCAACAAGCTAAATTAATTTATAAACTTTTTAGTGGTTTGTGTAGAATTTCTTTTTTCTCTTCAAATAATATAAATGATATGATAAATAACTCCAAAGCCAAGATTTCTAAGTTTGAATTAAGTTCTGTTATATATATGTTGGAATGTGGTTGTGGAATAAAATATATAGGGGAATCCAAATGTACATTACAAAAACGATATAATGATCATAAGACATTATATAAACGTGTACAGAAAGAAAATATATCTTCAGTAAATATGAATACTCCATCAATTATATTTGATCATAATAAAACATGTAATTATGGTTTTAAATTTAATAATAGAGATATAAAAATTATTCAAATTGAAAGGTGTAGTGAAAAACGTAAAATTAAAGAGGCAATGATGATATCTAGGAATAGAGGTGGTTTGATGAATAAACAATCGGCAAATATAAAGACAACAGAATTGTGGGAAATTTGAATAGATTGAATGATGGGTAATACAAGTTTTTATTTTTTGTACGTTTGTATTAACAGTTGAAAAAGATTGTCAGTGAAACAATTGAAAGTACTTCTGGTAAAGAATATATTATTTAATTTTGAATACTGTATTAAATATATTTGTTTGAATTATTATTATATAATTTAAAAATACAGACATTTAATGGTTGTAGTTTATATATATATATATATATATATATATATATATATAAGTAAAGAATTTTTTTTGAATATGAATTTTAAAAATAAGCTAAGAGTAAAGAATTAATTCATGGATGTTTAAAAAAAAGAGAAACTTTTTAGATTAGAAAAAATATATACTTGCTGTATTATTTTTAATGTCATTTATAAATTTTAATCAACAGTGACTTCTTATAGGAGAGACTATTATAGAACAGTACTTTTTGTTTTTTAAAAAAAGAGGAAACTGTAAACTATTATGATAGAATTTGATAAGTCATTCATATCATCTTTATTTTTATTGATATATATGTGTATGTGTGAATTTTATGTATATTTTTCAAATAGAATTAATTATAAAAGTTATTTTAAATAATATATTTTGATAAATGCAAATAGGGTAGATAAATTTCATTTATCATATGTCTGCAGATGATATATATATATATATATATATATATATATATATATATATATATATTCTGGCCTCCTCCTCCATCCACGTCCCCTCCATAAAATTTATATAGTGTTTAAAATATATTCCGGGTTCTAGCTCAGTTTAACAAATGAATAAAATGAAATGTTCAGCATTAATTAAAATGATTACTAGCTCTAACTTTTAAAATACAAGTACAGTTATATTTGTAAATGAATTAATAAATATTTATTATTTTCATGAGACATGGAGTGACGACACGGAGAACGAGATAGACTACATTGAGATATTATCCACATGATACTATCTCAATGGCATAAGAACACTATTCCCCCTTTTACTATACTAAATAACTAACTTATAGTATTCTTACGACTTTCTAAGCTCTTTTCACTATGATTAAAATAATAATCATGTCTTAATATTCTTTGTAATAATAATCTAGCTCAATTAAATAAGATTAAGTAAATAAATAGAATAAATAAAATAAAATCAAATCTCAGGTTCATAAATTGTATTCTAACTGATTTAAAATTACGGTAGTAAACTATGAAAAGGGAATTTTATGTCATAAATTCACTACGCAGCAACTAACAATAATAAATAATAATAATAATAATAATAGTATAATATAATCTTATTACTTCCTAAATGAAATAAATAATTACGTACGTGGCAGTATTTTAATAATCCGACAACAAAATACGTGTGGTAACATTAGCATATAATTTATTTTAATATTGTGGCAACCAACTTATGACCAATAAATGATATAATTATGATCTTTTAATTTTATCATACAAATAAATTTTCAAAATTATTATAACACTTTTATGTTTACCTATTTTGTGCAAAACTATATGTCTGTTTCAATTATAAATGTGTATTGTGATATCATGCATCCATGTGGAGAAATAATAACGAAGACACAAAGCTTTATAATAAATTTACAACAAAGTTTATTAATAACATAAACAAATAACACTATTTTACATTATGTACATTGGATATCCTTACTCTCCTATCACAAAATTATTTTACTAGTTTATACAATAAAACCAAACTTCTACTTATTTTTCTAGTTAATTCTTATCTTTTAAATACTTAAGAAAGTACAGTATTATTATTATTGGATTTCTTATTTTAGTTTAGCTTGTTACAAAATGTATTTATTTATAATTATCACTAATACTTTGTATCCCTACTATTTTTTAAAATTATATTTTTATAAAATTACATTCGTAGTAAACATTCTACAAAATCATAAAACTCTAATTTTATATTAGTTATATGGAATCCTACAGATTCAAAAAACATTCTTCTACATTTGATATTACGTTTTATTGTTCACTATACAATGCTTATTAATCTAATATACTCATTCAAGCCTTGCTTCGGATGGTAATTACAATTATTAACACACCATGCACAAATATATGTGTCTATTACACATTATTGAATTATTTTCTTAACAAACATGCAATATTTATTTTCTAAATATTATTATAAAAATATTCAAATTTTATTATCACTTAAAAAAAAAACTTTGTTTTAGATTTCTCTTTTAAAAATCTTATATTCGTTTCCAAATTGGTTTTAAACTGTATTATATGATTCTTTCTCTCTTTATGATTTTTGTACTTTCACTTTTAAAATTACACAATTCTAACACATTCCAGTAAATAAACTATTCTTACTTAAACTATAACATACCCTCAGTTCTATTTTATTCATTATTTCTGTAAAAAATATCTTTCTGACGATGCAGATTCACGAAAACAAGGATAGCGAAAATAGATGCACAGGATCAAAATAACTAGAATATTATCCGTCATAAACCTTGACAATAATGGCACAGTGAATTCAAAGACACTATAGAGGAGTGACCTTTGTCTGTCTACCCACCTCTATTATAGGAGTGATGCTAAAGCTATTTCTTCAGCTTTATATAACATCAAAGAGTTTAAAAGATACGTAAAGACACTGTCCAAAATATATGTGTTCAGTGATAGGGCTTAGTTAGCTATACTGAAATCACACAAACTAACTATGATCCAAATACTTTATTTTTCTTATTTCTTAGCAAAACATCATCTTGGTTTCCTCTACACTAGTACTACCAAGTCACTATCCGATCTTATTTCTCTAGATTTTTCTATACAGTACATCGACAAATTCTTATCTACATTTCTAACAATAATAAAATTCATTTTATTTCAAAACTATACAGCTGTTCTCTAAGAAAATCTTTTACTACTTTTCTCGTATATTTATTATATACAAACCATTTTAAAATATCTAATACTTTGTTACATGAAAGTTCAAAAGAATCACACAATTATTTTGAAAACTTATACTATTAATTATACTTGAAATAACTTATTGCATGCATATTTAAAAATACTCTTATCTCCGAATATGTTTTAATGTTGTATAAAATGTGTACTTATAATTTTAAAACTTTCACACATCATTCTTAATCAATAGATGATCTAAAAAAAAATACATTATGCATTATGAATAAATACCAAAATTACCAAAACGATCTTGATCTTCTCGATCGTGTTCTGTAGGCTTCACCATTCCATTAATTCTTGTAGATATTAAAACTTCCATTTTATTTTTAAAACAATATTTCTATCATTCTATTAAGCTATTATATTTAAATCTCATTATTATTAAATTTATGTTTATATGTTTTCCCTAAGCTAATATAGCATTTTATATTTTAAATACAATCAATAAAAAAAATATTTAAATTATATTTACGATACTTTTTCACCAGACTTTCTTGAACTGTTCATATTTAATGCTAAAAAAAAAAATATTTTATTTCTTCTTCAGTCACTTAATGTTCTATTTTAAAGTAAAACAATAGCTCTGTTTAATAAATCTTCATAGACGACAATCCTTGGTTTTCACAATATTGTATACAATTATCAATTCATGGCATTCTCTTTTACTATTGTCTGCTAATATTTTCCCACGCGACTTTTCTGATGCATCTTGTACGTACTTTTATTTAAATCTTCAATAAAATTTCTATTTCCATGGATCCATTTTCATTAAGTCATTTAATTTTATATTTCTTTTAAGCTCAAGCATTTCTTCCATTGAATACTTTATAATATTTTTAAATTAGATAAAGTTTTCGGCTCCTTTTCTATCAAAAACATAATAACACTTTCATATTGTTTTATTGCTTTTTCTTTATCTTGAAATTCTTGTACTATATTTTTAATAATGTTTTTCCTTTAAAAGATAAACATTCTTTCTTTATCATTATTTTCTTTATAATAAAACGCAGATTAAATTTTTTCATAGAGAAGAATAAAATAACTTTAAAGTAGCCTTATAAATTTTGGGCATAATTTTTTCTTGACGGCATGTAACTTCTCTTTTAAGATTTCGCATAGCGTCCCAATTATATTTCTTTGAGTGACAATCATAAGTTCCTGGTTGAGCATAAATAAAGCTGTATTAAGACATTTTCCAAATATTTTTCCTTCGGTAATAAATTTAGGTATTTTTCCTTGTACTTCCATCTCTACTGTAGGTTTTTGGTTAAATTCGAATAAATTCCCTGGTAAGATAACTTTTAAAATTAGCAATCCATATCGATACAGTCAAAATATATTATATGTTACAATAGAATTTTTGAATAAATACAAAATTTTAAATTTATATCACTTTTCCAGCTACGGTGTTATCAGCTACAAAAATGTGTTACTTTCACTTACACATTCCTTCTCTCCGCTCTGTATAATTCTTATATTTTTGTCTGCTAATTTACCTCCGTTGATTGGTTAATAACTTTATTTTAGCGCGAACAAATTTATCCATTTTAGTTTTATAACAGACTAGACGTTTAAAAATGAAGAATTGATGACGTCATGTCTGAAAATATTATTTAGACTAGTATTTTTTAAATTCAATTTTAGTTTCATCAAAATTATTTAAACTTTAAAAACAATTATTAAAACAATATTTAATATTTTAACCTTTACTTTAATGATCGATGGCAATTATATCTAGTTTCAAATTCACAAACTTTATTATTATTTTAACAAGCATGTGTGTGAAGGTATATAATATACAGTCACGTGTTTACTACTTTTATCAAATGATTTTTTATTTACGTCTCGGTCTATATTACCAAAACTGATATATTTTATAAAAAATTTGGAAAATAATTGAAACTTGTAGAACTAAATATAATTCTCACCATCCTAAAGTTTATTTTAAACTATACTTTATTAATTTTGACTATTAAATATAATTATACACTACATATAGCATTTATTTAATTTATTAGTTTTAAAATATTATATTCAAATTATTAATATACTTTTAACTATCTATAGCTGTATTGTTTTATATGGCCAGCCTTTACAACCATAAGCAATGATATATTTAAGCTTTATTTAACTGTTTTCTTTTAAAATAATTTATTACACTGTTATATACCAGGTATTTTCAGCTTAAAATTGTACTATAAATTTTAATTATCCTATTATTATTTATATATCATACAAATATAACTTAAAATTTAAAATTTTTTAGTAATTGACCTTTCTACCTTATTATGACCTACAGACAAGGGCACAATATATATATATATATATATATTTAAGTAAACCTAAATTGAGGTATTTATATATATATATATTTAAGTAAACCTAAATTGAGATATTTATATTAATTACATGATAACTTAAAAAGTTATTTTATTGCAATTTAAATATGGTAAGAAATTATTAAAATTATTATTCCACATGTCAGGGTGTGTACATATATCAAGGTTTGTCAAATAGAACATATATGTAAACCATAATGTAATAAATTGAATTTCATTTTTATATTAATCAACACATGTATAAAATTTAATCATTTTTTAAAATTTTATTAAATGTCAATTGAAATGTATTCATTGCATATTATAAAATGTATGTATGTGCACATGTCTATATATATGCTGTATGTAAACTCATTAAAAGGTATAGTAAATCAATTTAATAACTTGAATTTTGTATTAAACATATAAATCACAATGTGATCATTTTTTTAATTGTATGTTAAACAAAAGCAGAAAGGTTATATGTGTATAGCCTTATTTTAGAGATTTCAATTTGTGTTATTGTTATTAATAAACTTGTATTCAATTATTAAAATTATTCCACTAACTTAATTCTAAATGGCTTTTAGATCTTATGTATTGCATCATCTCTTGATCACTGTAACAGTTATAGAGCTTATGTTCTCTGAACTATAATGGTGTAAAAGGAAGTGTATATTTAGTGCAGGGGCATTCCAATGTGACATTGTGCTGGTTTGGTTCAAAGACAATATTTTTTAAAATCCATGCATTACATTTATTTTAGTTTAGTCTTATTAAAATTAGTTTATAATGGCCAGTACACTAATGGTACTAAGTATCCAGAGCATTGATGATGAGCAGCATGTTTTAATATTCCAGCATTATTCTTTAGATTTTTATGGTTATATATTCATGTGGATTAGCATTTAAGTTTGTGCTTCCAAATTAAGGTTTAAATAATTACCCCAAGTTGGCAAAAGCTCAATAATTGGCCTGGTCTACAGTAGACCCATTTCAAATCCAGTCACAGCATTGACTATTTGTTTATTTAATTATTTAATTGTTGATCATTCATGAAGATAGATAATTTTTGCTGATTGATAATGCTAGTGAATTTTTATAGTTAAGGATACTGATAGTTGCTCTAAGGATTTAACTAGGCTGATCTCAGAAAGATTTCAAATCTCTCATGTTCCTATTATATATATATATATATATATATAATAGGCACATGATATATATATATATATATATATATATATATATATATATTGTGCCCTTTTCTATAGGTCAATGATAGTTATAAATGGTCAATTACTAAAAAAATTTAAAATTAATATGGACAATTACTAAAAAATTTTAAAATTAATATTATATAGTATTTAAAATTATAGATTATATTAAGCAGTAAAAGATTAATATGATATATTTAATAATAAATATTGTGATGGTAAGAATTGTATCTAATTCTATATTTTTCTAAATTGTTTTTCAAAATTTTATATAATTATTTTATATAATATAAGTAGCAAATTTATTAAGACAGATAAAATTAGACTAACACCGGAAATGACTACATGACTGTCTGAAATATTCTATGTATAAGCACCGGTTTAAATTAATACTAATAATTAAAATATTTAAATAGTATATTATAGAAGTGGATCTAATTGTCACACATCATAATAAAAATAAGTAGTATACACCTTTATTAATTATTGTTTCAAAATTGTTTTAAAGGTAGTTAAATTGTAATAGATAATAATTGATTTAAAAATAATAATGAGTTAACATTTAAGTCTATTATGTCATGATTTTAAAACTTTAGAAATTGTTTATAAATCCAAGTAGGGATTGACCAATAAAAAAAATAGATCTTGGCAGACAACCAAAATCGCGCCAACTAATTGTATAAACGGGGGAGAACAAAAATGTGTTGACTCCAGAGCAGAGGTAAAATTTTAAGCTCTCTAAATTTTTTTTTTCTTCAAATTATTAGTCAATTTTATTATAATTTTAATAATATCTTTGAAAGAAACTAACTGACAATTTAAAAATCATCCAAAGAGAATCTTAGAATAAAATGTTTTAAAAAAAAGTTTTCATAGTAATGTTTCACTAACTTTACAGTAACCTGCCAGTGGATTCTATGGAAATATAATCGGAGTTTTCAATACAAAATGGATAGATTCTTAAAACCAAGTTGTAAATTCTATAATGTTCCAAATATGTTAATATTATTTATTGATATAGTTTATATAGCGTATCACTAGGAAAGCTGTTTTCGTGCGTATAAAATCAGTGAAAGAACATTGTGCGCAAAGTTAATGAAGATAATGGAAAATAAAAATAAGTATTATTCATATAAGAATAAATGGACAAAAGGAATTTTAATATTGAAATAGTTTGAATTGCTTTCTTTAAGATGACTTGAGAAAATACTCTAGAAAATAGTTAAAGATCGAAAGTAGTGTATATAAAATAATAATGAATGAAAGTGAAGTTTACCAAGGAAAACACTTGCCTAAAGAAAAAAAAAATTTTACAGAAGAGAAATATAAAATATTGGATCCATGGAAAACACAATTGGTACCGTAATTATTAAATAATTGTAGTTTAACTAGAAATAAAGATGCATCAATGCGCTGAGGTAATATTCGCCAGAACATTAAAAAGCTTCATGGGATAACTAAATAAAATGTTTTCTAATAATTTTGGATTAAACGCTAAAACTAAAGATAGTCTAAACAGTTTATTAAATGAACTAATTTATTTAAAACTTTAATAAGCATAAAGGAGAACATTCGGACAAAAGAAGAAATAATAAATATTATGGGACTAACCAAGATTTACCGTCAGAAAAATATGTGATTATGGTTTGAATTATTTTCTTTACTAATCTAAGTTAAACATTAAGTTTTAGATAGTGATAGGGAAAACAAAATACATTAATTCGTGATATAACATTATATGAAATAATATGTTTTGATTTTGTATTTTAAAATAAAATTGTATGTATGTGGAAATTTGTATATTTGCGATGCTCGAAGAGAAAGAAACCTACTACGAACCCTGATAGGAAGATAAATATTGTTTTTGGTAACATTTATAATTATTAATGATATATAATGTATGTTTTATTTATTTAGATCAGCTGAGAATTGAATGAATGTAGCGCAAAAGTTTTATTGTTATTATTGTTGTAAAATGCATTTTTGAAAACAACACTCTAAAACACTTTGAGATGTGATTAGATTTTTAAAAATATGCATACGATAATCATTTTATGTGTTATTAATATAGTTCAATATATCCGATGGTTATGTGATATTTTCTGTTAATTTTCCGATTGGGATATTTAAATGTTATTTTAACAAAACGTAGATGTTGAACCTACAGTGTAATAAAGCAAGACAAATTGTTCTTATGGAATAGGGAAATGTTTTTATATTAGTGAATTTTGTTTATTGTTTAAAAAAGTAGTTAGTATTTTATCGATGTTGGGTACAGTAAAAATCTCGAGAGATAGTTTGGGTAGTGACTTGGTAGTACGTGGTGATTCGGAAATCAAGAGGATGTATTAAAAACTAGGATACTACAGGGAGTGAAATAATAAGTAGTTTTCGATGTTAATCAGCGTAGTTAACAAAGCTCTACGACTGGTACACATGTTGGCTTGGACAGTGATATTTTATATATTTCTTGTGAGTCATACTAGATGTTTGGTAAAGCTGAGTAAATAGCTGCCACATCATGCTTATCACCAAGGTTATTAGACAATGAATGTCGGACCTATTCACACTGTTCCATACATTTCTGAAGTATATTGCGGATAAGTTATCTATCTATCTTCCCGATATCCTATACATCTTTCGCTATCTTTATCTGTATTTCTTGCAACTACATCGTTATATGATAAGTCTATTAAAAGGGAAACAATAGATATTTTAGAATGTATGTCATGCTATTATTTGGAATAAGAATAGTTAAGTATTAACGAAGAGTAGATTATGATTATTGAAAGAAAGATGCAGATATCCTAAGAAGGGAAGGAGTTAGAGAATTATTTTAATTCTTTTTTAAGAAATGAACTATAATTTTATAAAAGTATATCCAAATAGAAATATACAAAAATATTAAACATAATTTCACGTTTTCTTATTGTTAATTATATTTTAAAAAATATAAGTATTGCATATTTAAAAAATACAATAACATTCGATAATTATAGTATATGTGAAACTGTAACAGGTGATAATTAAACCTGTGTTATAGTATTATACCTGAGTATGGCTTATGGAATAAACGTATTATAGTTTACGAGCATTGGAGAACAAACGTTAAAAGTAATAATAATATTTGAATAATATGCGGAGTGACTTATATAAAGTTACAAGAAAATGTAATTTTCTTTTAAAAAACCATATTGATTGTAAAATTATGATGTTATAAATGATGTTTATCCACATAGATAATTTATAATACAGTAACTTTAATATTAAAAGGTAAAGAATGGTATTACCCATAAAATAGTTAAAATAAGTGATATGATAAACCTAATGAGAAATAAATAAATAACTTTTAAAAGGCATAATAAGTTTAATTAACGATAAAAGAAATATAAATGTGTATAATTCAGCTATTGTAGTGTAAAGAAAAATGAGGATATCCCTTGTAAATAGATGTAGATGGATTTGTTTGTTTTATTTATTTTTATTGATGTTAATAAAATTTTAAAATTTGTTTATTAAAACTTGTGTCTGAGTTTTGTTTCTCTACATCATTGCATGAATTCACAGGGTATGTTCACAACCATTAAACTAAGTATATGATTGTTTGCACAAAAGATAAATAGAGAAGTATGTTTAATCTTAATTATTTATTGATGTTCTTATAATTAAATAATTATAAAATTGCATTGCGTTACTGGTCATCAATCCATTATCCTAATATTTTGCTAAATTATATGCTATTAGTTGCCACTTGCTTTATATATCAGATTATCTAAACACTGCCACTTATTAATTTATTTTATTACTTAAAGATAAAAAAGGGGATATTAGATTATTAACTAATTTATTACGGTTATAAATTTGCGATGAAAGAAAAGCTGTACTAGTTGGATTAAGCAATGAAGATTGTGATTATTATTGTTTGATTATTAATCTAATTGCAGAGTAGTAGATTATGACATATAATCCCTTATCATATTTTGCTACCATATGTTTATTAACATATGAATAAATTTAAGAACCTGAGATTATTTCATTTGAGCTTGATGATTACTATTATTATTATTAGAGATAAAAGATTAATACTTTAATTGTTAAATGAGTCTTAGTGATTAGAAGTTGCGGAAGTCATAAGAATACGATGTAGTTATTATGTGTAATAGTAGTATAAGGGTGGATAGTGTTCTTATGCCATTGAGGTGGTATCCTGTGGGATATTGTCTCAATGTAATCTACCTTGTCACCCGTATTTCCACTTCTAGTCTCATGAATTCCTGAATATTTATTTGAGTTAGTTTAAAACAGAACCTAAGTTTATTTTAAAAAAACTTGAGCTAGTAAAGCATTTAATTGAATATTTCATTAATTATTAGAGCTAGAACCCAGTTAGGTGATTTTCACTATTATATTTATTTTGGGGGAAGTGGAGATGCGGGAACAGGGTGGTTAGATTATGGCCCTCAACATGATTGGCCTGATGTGTAGTGGAGCTACACACGATGACAAGGGCAGATTATGGCGCTCAACATGGGGCTTGAGATGTGTTAGTGGGGGCATCATATTCAATCAACAGTAATGTGATGATTTAATATTTTAAAATAGTAATGGTTATTTAGGATTTAATTATTATAGAGCTAAGTGTTTATGATTCAAACAATTGCAATTCTAAGTGGTGGATGATCTGATTATTTAAAAGTATAATACTACATTATTATAAAAGACTTGGCAAATAAAATTTTTGAAATATGCATATGTGGCTAATGATTATTTGGATATTTATTATGACCATGTCAATTAGTGAAATATTGAAGAGATATTTGAAATGTTTTAAAATGTGCAAAAATATATGTGGATCATGCTTGTAGAGGATGATGTTGTGACACATGATTTTGAATTATTATTGTTGTTATTATTGTCTAAGATGAAATATTGTAGGGAGTAGTAGATACTGTCTATGGTTTTTGGAAGTGATGATTGTATGGGAATAGAAGAAGCTGGTAGGGAACTTATTTATGAGATTAAATAGAAATATACTAGAAATACTAGATATTGAAAAACAATATTATTATTAAAAAAATGGATAACCAAGATAGTAATGTAGAAATGGAACTGTCTAAGTCTATGCTTGATAATGGTTGTACAGAGGAAAGAGAATGCAAAAACTTAAGTGAAAGGGAAACATTGGTAGATGATACTCACGAGGTAGAGAGTAAAATGGAAGAGGGGGTGAAAGAGATGGTGAAAAGTCAAATAGAAGAAGAAAAGGTAAAAGCGCCTGAAAAGGAAGTAGAGAGTATTTTAATGGCCCAAATATCCCAAATGTTTAAAGCTCTTCATGAAAGCATAAATAAGAATAATGAAGATAATGATATAAAGTTTAAAGCTCTTCATGAAAGCATAAATAAGAATAATGAAGATAATGATATAAAGTTTAAAGCTCTTCATGAAAGCATAAATAAGAATAATGAAGATAATGATATAAAGTTTAAAAATCTTCAAGAGGATAGTGATATAAAGTTTAAAAATCTTCATGACAGTATAATTCAAAATATAAAAGATAATAAGGTAAAATTAGATATTCTTAATGAAAGCTTGAATAAAACCAATGAAAATCTAGAGATAAAATTTAAGGAGACCTGCCAGAAGGTAGAAGACCTTAAGGGAGAAGTACAGGATAAATTTAATCAGGTAGAACTGAGATTAGATAATAATGAAAGGGTCTTTGAGTCCTTAAAACATGAAGTAGAGAATATAGAGTACAAAAATCAAGAATTATTAAAGAATAGTTTTGAGGAATTTTCCAAATTGACTATCAGAGGTTTAAGTAAGCAAATAGAAGATATAATCAACCGATGTCAAGTCAATAGTAACAAATTGAATCAAAAGATTGATGATAATAAAATAAAGGTGGAACGTAGAATTGATGAAATACAGGAGCGTATAGGGCATATGGATGAAAGTTTTATTGTTATAAAAGAAGAAATAGTACAAAATAGAATAGTGATAAGGAATGAAATGGAGCAAGATTTAGTTGAAAGGTTTAGGGACTTAATAGTGCAAGATAGGATGGAGACCAAAACAGATATAGAGCAGGTTTTGATTGAAAAATTACAGGATCTGGGGGATATGCAAAAGGTTGAGGAACATAAATACAGGTCAAAGGTTGGGGAAAATATGAAGAAATTACAAAAGGATGTAAAGGAACAAGCTCAACAGTTAGAGAAAAATAGTCATGAATATAAAGACCTAGTGGACCAAAACTTAGATGAATTCAGAAAGGAGGAAAAATTATATGTAGAGCAAGTGATAGGGCAAATAAATTTTGAAGAGAGATTTCAACAAGTCTGTAAACAAATAGAAGAGATGAAACCTATAAGTGGCCAAACGATAGATTTAGGTAGGGAAAGAATATTATATAATAGGTTTGAGGAAAAGATAGCTCCATCCTCAATAGGTAAGGTAGAATTTTTAGAAAAAAATGAAAACCACCCATTAGAACGTACTGATATCAAGGAAGTAGACATCCGACCACCTAGGGAAAGTGCTAATTATGATGGAGGGTCAAATAGCTCAATGGCCTTAAGATTCATAGGAGTGAAGCCATTTCGAGGAGATTTTGCGGAAAATCCATCGGAGTTTCTCAATAGCTTAGAGGAGCTATTCTCGATATGTGTACTAACCGAAAAAGAAAAGTTGGCTATTTGTAGCAACCATTTAGGTGGGACTGCCAAAGACTGGTGGCAATCGTTGTTTGAAAGGCCAAGTACTTACGGAGATTTTCGATTTTTAATTATAGAAAGTTTTTGGAATGCTGATAAACAAGACAGCATTAGGTTCCAAATCACGCAGGAAAAGTATCACTCCAGTAGGGGTAGTTATACTAGTTTCTTTAGAAGCCAGGCTGTCCGTTTAAAGACTCTCACAGCATGTCCATTGTCTGAAGGACAAATAGTTAGAATAGTGCGACATAATTTACCTAGGAAAGTAGAGCAACTACTAATTGCTGCTGATAGGTATTCCATAGAGGAAGTATTAGAAATATTGGGTGCACTAGAGATTACAGAGGCATCTCTGGACAATAGATATAAATCCAATAGAGAGACCTAGCTATCCATTGTCAAATGTTAACAATAGTAATAATAACCATAGGTTTCAAACAAGTTTAAAAAGAAAATATAGCTCTAGAGATAGGGTATTCCCATATAATAGAAGAACAGTTAAGTTCGACAACTCTAGGAATAGAGTAGAAACCCAAGATAATCAACCCTCTACTAGTGGTGTTACCACAATCTTAAAAAGACCCAATATAAAATCAACTGATAAAAAGTTAAACTAAGAAGGTCTTTGTATAGTAGTTCCTCTTTGCAATGACCCGGTGCTAACAAAATGGGGAATGATCAGATGTGGATGCTAAATACTTTAGATTTAGACATTGATTTCTTAGAACCCTTTACTATAGGTGAACCACCTATAACGTATCAATGTCCGGTCGTTATTTTAAACATTGAAAGTATAAGAATTGAAGCATTAATTGACTCTGGAAGCCAAGCTTCCTTATTATCAGAGTCAACGTATAAAAATCTGGTATGCATAAAAGGTGATATACCTTCATTGCCAGTAAAACAAATACAAGTAACTCTAGCAAATGGAAAGAGACAAAATTAACAAATAAACAAGTTTGGATTACCTTCAAAATTAATAATACAGAGTTTGGGCATGTTTTTCTTATTATGCCTGGATTGATACATGAAGCCATAATAGGTGCTGACTTCATGATTTTAAACGAGTGTCAAATAGATTTTTATAATAAAATTTTTACTTGTAAGAAGGAAAGGCTTAATTTTGAATATGGGGTGCATAACCTTTCCAATCAAATACTATGCATCCATAATACATTGATTGATGCTAGCATAAAAGAAAAAATTGAACATATATATGCAGTCGATTCTAAATTAAGGGAGAAATTATATCAATTAATGTATAGCTTTAAAAGCATTTTATCTAAAATCCCTGGTATAATAGAGGGATATACCCATCGTATTAAATTGAAGTGTAATGAACCTTTCCATCAGAAAATGTACCCAATTCCTTACCAATACAAGGACGAGGTACAGAGTCAAATAGACATGATGCTAGAGTGGGAGATAATAAAAAAGTGCCCTTCTCCTTACGTAAACCCATTGGTTATTGTAAAGAAGAAGGATGGCCATATTAGAGTATGTCTGGATGCTCGCATGTTAAACACTATAACTGTGCCGGAGCATGACATTCCTCCACCTGTACATGAGCTCCTAACTAAGTTTCATAAGAGGTCAATTTTCTCTACATTTGATTTAACAGCTAGTTATTGGCAAATACCGTTACATGAGAATGATCAGCAATACACAGCATTTCGTTTTCAGGACCAGTCGTATGTTTTCAGACGGATGCCTTTTGGTCTCATTAATAGCGGTGCTGGCTTAATCAGATGTTTGGACATGATTTTTTCAAAACAATTAAAAGAAAAGATCATCATGTATGTGGACGATATTGTCATTGCTTCTGACAATTTATAAGAGCATCTCCAATATTTAGAAATGTTTTTTAATGAGTGCGCTCTGAAAAATGTCAAAATTAATCTGGAGAAGTGTTTAATAGCCACTAAAGAGATTACTTTTCTGGGACATTTAACCCCATCCAGAAAAGATTGCAGCTATTCAATGCTTCCCCACACCAAAAACTGTAAAACAACTGAAATCTTTTTTGGGGTTGTGCAACTACTACAACCGTTTCTATCAAAATTTTGCTGAGGACACGATACATTTGTCCAAATTGTTGAAAAAGGCTGAGATATGGAAGTGGACCCAAGATCATGATAATGAATTTAACTTAATTAGGAATAAATTTTTAAAACACGTAATTTTAATATATCCTGATTTCAATAAAACATTTTATGTGCAAACAGATAGTAGTTACTATGGTCTGGGTATAGTGTTATTTCAACTCAATGAGGATCAGGTACCTCATGTATTGTACTTCTTGAGCAGACATCTGAGAGGTGCTGAGTTGAACTACACTATAACTGAAAAGTAAACCCTAGCTGTTGTTTGGGCTTTTAATAAATTAAGGCAATTTTTGTTAGGTTCTAGTGTAATTGTACTGACCGACCATAGAAGCCTAGAGTTTTTGAATAAAAGCTACCTCAGTAATGAGAGACTTATTAGGTGGAGCTTATATCTCCAACAATTCAATTATAGAGTAATCTATATTGAAGGGAGACAGAATATCCCTGCTGATATTCTTAGTCATCACCCTATCTGTTTAATGACACAAAATCCCAATAGCCAAAACATAATTATAAGTAACGTGGATTTGGTTAGGGATGAATCTATAGCTGATGATTATGAAAATCTCACTATGATTCAGAGTCAGGATATTAAATTAAATAGGATCATGACTATCTTAAATAATCATGATAATATAAATAACAAAAATAAACACGTTAAAATGATTTTTGAAAGATGCAAAATTTATCAAAATTTACTTATGTATAACATAAATCCTAAACAGG
The DNA here is from genome assembly GCA_028023455.1 of Epiperipatus broadwayi. Taxonomy (NCBI): domain Eukaryota; kingdom Metazoa; phylum Onychophora; class Udeonychophora; order Euonychophora; family Peripatidae; genus Epiperipatus; species Epiperipatus broadwayi. Next base: position 583,508 of record JAQFVV010006319.1, on the reverse strand, counting down.
GGGAATCATGGAGGATAATTGTCCCTTACTCCATGATTGATAAACTGATTATGTATGTTCATAGTAGCTATGGGCACTATGGCGCACCAAAAATTATGTATGTTTTAAAGTCAATATTTTTCTTTAATAAAATGTATAAATGCATAATTAAAAAGGTTAAAACGTGTAAAATATGTCTAAAATCTAAACATTGCAGTAAATCTTACGTGGGAATCATGCAACCCATCATTCCGGATCATCCTAATGAATTATTAGCGATTGATTTTTATGAGCCCTTACCACCATTCAACCGTCAAAAATTTATACTTGTTACATATGATGTTTTTAGTAAGTTAGTTTCAGCCTATCCGGTACCTAAAACCAGCGCTCATTATGTTATTAAAAATATGCTTAATTATCAATTTCCTTTAGTTGGAAAGCCAAAAATAATTCTTACTGATCATGCAACCGCCTTTATATCTGGTAGATGGAATGAGTGGATTCGAACTCAACACCTCAGACATGTCATGAGCTCCATTAGAAAACCTCAGTCTAATCCCTGCGAACGTGTTATGCGGGAGCTTGGTAGATTATTTAGGGTTTATGTAGCTGATGATCATAAACAGTGGGTGCACAAACTTCCTGAGGTTGTTAATTATATAAACAGCACTTGTAATGAATCCACAGGTTTCACACCTTTCTGTCTACACTATGGCAAACATGAAAATTTACTGATTCAAACACCGATACCCATAACCAGAGAACCAATAAATATAAATCATGATATGTCAAGCTAAAGTAAAGCTGCATGTTATGGGTACTAAGAGAGTTAAAAAGGTCCATAATAAACCACATCCGTTCCGAGTAGATGATCTAGTTCTTGTTAGAACACCCCATGTTAGCAACCTGCAAAGAAATCAGTTTAGGAAATTTCTTGAATTATATGAGGGTCCCTATAAAATTTGTAGCAAGGTAGGAGAGAATGCTTTTATATTGATTACACCAGAGGGGGAGAAAGGGACATACAATGCTAGAAGCTTGATCCCATACCCATCAGAAGTATAGAATTTTAATATTAGTTAAAACTTTGCGTATAATAGTTGAATAATATGTGAATTTGTATTAAAAGCAGTATAGTTTGTATTTTAGTGATATAAGGTTGAATTCAATCATGGTACATGATAAAGAGATTAAATGTCAATGAATGAAGTAGACATTAATTTAAAATTTTTTATTCGAAGAAGGAGGTTATTGTGCCCTTTTCTATAGGTCAATGATAGTTATAAATGGTCAATTACTAAAAAATTTTAAAATTAATATTATATAGTATTTAAAATTATAGATTATATTAAGCAGTAAAAGATTAATATGATATATTTAATAATAAATATTGTGATGGTGAGAATTGTATCTAATTCTATATTTTTCTAAATTGTTTTTCAAAATTTTATATAATTATTTTATATAATATAAGTAGCAAATTTATTAAGACAGATAAAATTAGACTAAACACCGGAAATGACTACGTGACTGTCTGAAATATTCTATGTATAAGCACCGGTTTAAATTAATACTAATAATTAAAATATTTAAATAGTATATTATAGAAGTGGATGGAATTGTCACACATCATAATAAAAATAAGTAGTATACACCTTTATTAATTATTGTTTCAAAATTGTTTTAAAGGTAGTTAAATTGTAATAGATAATAATTGATTTAAAAATAATAATGAGTTAACATTTAAGTCTATTACGTCATGATTTTAAAACTTTAGAAATTGTTTATAAATCCAAGTAGGGATTGACCAATAAAAAAAATAGATCTTGGCAGACAACCAAAATCGCGCCAACTAATTGTATAAATGGGGGAGAACAAAAATGTGTTGACTCCAGAGCAGAGGTAAAATTTTAAGCTCTCTAAATTTTTTTTTCTTCAATTTATTAGTCAATTTTATTATAATTTTAATAATATCTTTGAAAGAAACCAACTGACAATTTAAAAATCATCCGAAGAGAATCTTAGAATAAAATGTTTTAAAAAAAAGTTTTTCATAGTAATGTTTCACTAACTTTACAGTAACCTGCCAGTGGATTCTATCGAAATATAATCGGAGTTTTCAATAGAAAATGGATAGATTCTTAAAACCAAGTTGTAAATTTTATAATGTTCCAAATATGTTAATATTATTCGTTGATATAGTTTATATAGCGTATCACTATGAAAGCTGTTTTCATGCGTATAAAATCAATGAAAGGACATTGTGCGCAAAGTTAATGAAGATAATGGAAAATAAAAATAAGTATTATTCGTATAAGAATAAATGGACAAAAGGAATTTTAATATTGAAATAGTTTGAATTGCTTTCTTTAAGATGACTTGAGAAAATACTCTAGAAAATAGTTAAAGATCGAAAGTAGTGTATATAAAATAATAATGAATGAAAGTGAAGTTTACCAAGGAAAACACTTGCCTAAAGAAAAAAAAAAATTTTACAGAAGAGAAATATAAAATATTGGATCCATGGAAAACGCAATTGGTACCGTAATTATTAAATAATTGTAGTTTAACTAGAAATAAAGATGCATCAACGCGCCGAGGTAATATTCGCCAGAACATTAAAAAGCTTCATGGGATAACTAAATAAAATGTTTTCTAATAATTTTGGATTAAACACTAAAACTAAAGATCGTCTAAACAGTTTATTAAATGAACTAATTTATTTAAAACTTTAATAAGCATAAAGGAGAACATTCGGACAAAAGAAGAAATAATAAATATTATGGGACTAACCAAGATTTACCGTCAGAAAAATATGTGATTATGGTTTGAATTATTTTCTTTACTAATCTAAGTTAAACATTAAGTTTTAGATAGCGATAGGGAAAACAAAATACATTAATTCGTGATATAACATTATATGAAATAATATGTTTTGATTTTGAATTTTAAAATAAAATTGTATGTATGTGGAAATTTGTATATTTGCGATGCTCGAAGAGAAAGAAACCTACTACGAACTCTGATAGGAAGATAAAGATTGTTTTTGGTAACATTTATAATTATTAATGATATATAATGTATGTTTTATTTATTTAGATCAGCTGAGAATCGAATGAATGTAGCGCAAAAGTTTTATTGTTATTATTGTTGTAAAATGCATTTTTGAAAACAACACTCTAAAACACTTTGAGATGTGATTAGATTTTTAAAAATATGCATACGATAATCATTTTATGTGTTATTAATATAGTTCAATATAACCGATGGTTATGTGATATTTTCTGTTAATTTTCCGATTGGGATATTTAAATGTTATTTTAACAAAACGTAGATGTTGAACCTACAGTGTAATAAAGCAAGACAAATTGTTCTTATGGAATAGGGAAATGTTTTTATATTAGTGAATTTTGTTTATTGTTTTTAAAAAGTAGTTAGTATTTTATCGATGTTGGATACAGTAAAAATCTCGAGAGATAGTTTGGGTAGTGACTTGGTAGTACGTGGTGATTCGGAAACCAAGAGGATGTATTAAAAACTAGGATGCTACAGGGAGTGAAATAATAAGTAGTTTTAGATGTTAATCAGCGTAGTTAACAAAGCCCTACGACTGGTACACATGTTGTCTTGGACAGTGGTATTTTATATATTTCTTGTGAGTCATACTAGATGTTTGGTAAAGCTGAGTAAATAGCTGCCACATCATGCTTATCGCCAAGGTTATTAGACAATGAATGTCGGACCTATTCACACTGTTCCATACATTTCTGAAGTATATTGCAGATAAGTTATCTATCTATCTTCCCGATATCCTATACATCTTTCGCTATCTTTATCTGTATTTCTTGCAACTACATCGTTATATGATAAGTCTATTAAAAGGGAAACAATAGATATTTTAGAATGTATGTCATGCTATTATTTGGAATAAGAATAGTTAAGTATTAATGAAGAGTAGATTATGATTATTGAAAGAAAGATGCAGATATCCTAAGAAGGGAAGGAGTTAGAGAATTATTTTAATTCCTTTTTAAGAAATGAACTATAATTTTATAAAAGTATATCCAAATAGAAATATACAAAAATATTAAATATAATTTCACGTTTTCTTATTGTTAATTATATTTTAAAAAATATAAGTATTGCATATTTAAAAAATACAATAACATTCGATAATTATAGTATATGTGAAACTGTAACAGGTGATAATTAAACCCGTGTTATAGTATTATACATGAGTATGGCTTATGGAATAAACGTATTATAGTTTACGAGCATTGGAGAACAAACGTTAAAAGTAATAATAATATTTGAATAATATGCGGAGTGACTTATATAAAGTTACAAGAAAATGTAATTTTCTTTTAAAAACCATATTGATTGTAAAATTATGATGTTATAAATGATGTTTATCCACATAGATAATTTATGATACAGTAACTTTAATATTAAAAGGTAAAGAATGGTGTTACCCATAAAATAGTTAAAATAAGTGATATGATAAACCTAATGAGAAATAAATAAATAACTTTTAAAAGGCATAATAAGTTTAATTAACGATAAAAGAAATATAAATGTGTATAATTCAGCTATTGTAGTGTAAAGAAAAATGAGGATATCCCTTGTAAATAGATGTAGATGGATTTGTTTGTTTTATTTATTTTTATTGATGTTAATAAAATTTTAAAATTTGTTTATTAAAACTTGTGTCTGAGTTTTGTTTTCTCTACATCATTGCATGAATTCACAGGGTATGTTCACAACCATTAAACTAAGTATATGATTGTTTGCACAAAAGATAAATAGAGAAGTATGTTTAATCTTAATTATTTATTGATGTTCTTATAATTAAATAATTATAAAATTGCATTGTGTTACTGGTCATCAATCCATTATCCTAATATTTTGCTAAATTATATGCTATTAGTTGCCACTTGCTTTATTTATCAGATTATCTAAACACTGCCACTTATTAATTTATTTTATTACTTAAAGATAAAAAAGGGGATATTAGATTATTAACTAATTTATTACGGTTATAAATTTGCGATGAAAGAAAAGCTGTACTAGTTGGATTAAGCAATGAAGATTGTGATTATTATTGTTTTATTATTAATCTAATTGCAGAGTAGTAGATTATGACATAAAATCCCTTATCATATTTTGCTACCATATGTTTATTAACATATGAATAAATTTAAGAACCTGAGATTATTTCATTTGAGCTAGATGATTACTATTATTATTATTAGAGATAAAAGATTAATACTTTAATTGTTAAATGAGTCTTAGTGATTAGAAGTTGCAGAAGTCATAAGAATACTATGTAGTTATTATGTGTAATAGTAGTATAAGGGGGGATAGTGTTCTTATGCCATTGAGGTGGTATCCTGTGGGATATTGTCTCAATGTAATCTACCTTGTCACCCGTATTTCCACTTCTAGTCTCATGAATTCCTGAATATTTATTTGAGTTAGTTTAAAACAGAACCTAAGTTAATTTTAAGAAACTTGAGCTAGTAAAGCATTTAATTGAATATTTCATTAATTATTAGAGCTAGAACCCGGTTAAGTGATTTTCACTATATTATATTTATTTTGGGGGAAGTGGAGATGCGGGAACGGGGTGGTTAGATTATGGCTCTCAACGTGATTGGCCTGATGTGTAGTGGAGCTACACACGATGACAAGGGCAGAATATATATATATATTATGATGTTAAACATCACTTTAACATTACTTTATAAATTATATTTAAATAGTAAAAATTACTTCAATATTTAATTTTAAAATTTTGTTTATTTGGGGAGGATTGACTTCCATGTCCCCATGTTAATCACTCTAATTCTCCAACCTATTAAAATACTTTTATTGTTTATCTGAAGAATGTTGATAATGGCATTATATTTACAATTACATAAATATTATTCTTTAGAAAAATTCAAATTTTATTTATATTTTTCTAAATACATGTAATAAGACACAGGTTTAGTATAGAATACACAAAATTCAAATAGTATTTGTTTATTCTTTTTCAGATACTGCTGGCTCAGCGTAGAGAATGAACCAGTAAGCTCTATGTTAAAGAATGTGGAATTTAAAGGGTTTTCTTATCAACTGTTGTCATTGGTAGCTAACTAATTTTTTAAAGCATCATTTATATTTTATGTTCATGAATCTTAAGATACTAGTTCAATTCTGTGCTAGTTCGTTACTGTTCAGGTTAGCAGAATTTGAAAAAGAGAGGAGAAAAATACCACTCAAGACAATAGTTTTATACTAATTCTGTGTTATTATTAATAATTAATATTTGAAAACAAGTATAATGTATATACTGAACCCCAGAGGTACTTAGAGAAATTTTGAACATAGACTTTCGAGCTCCCTTCAGCTATTCACTCCATCATATATAATAGATACACATGACCACATACTTGTGAAAAAGATAAATAATTAATTACATCTGGAAAAGTAAAATTAAACTTTGGATTTTTCTAAAAACTATTAAAACTATATTATGAAAATAACTCAGTATATAATAATAAATATGTAATTTCAATATATACAGTTTAATTTTTTTGATAGAATTTATTTCTTTTTTTTTTCAAGGTTCATAAGAGCAGAGCATTATAAATACGTTTATACTAAATTAGGCAGCAAAGAAGCTTCTCAGGGTGCTTGGTGGAAGAGGAAACGAGTTGGTGTATATTTACCTCCGGTATCACTATCTATTTTACGAAATTATATTGCACAACAGAGATGGAAGTTACCTCATGTAAAAAAGTGACTAATTTGTGAGTTGTAAACTAAAAGTAAATAAAAGTCTCCAAATTATTCTAAAGAAAATAGTCGTTTCATTATTATTATTTTTTTTTTAAATATATTATTTAAATTTATGAATAGTTTATTATTATTATTATTATTATTATTATTATTATTATTATTATTATTATTATTATTATTATTATTATTATTATTATTATTATTATTATTATTATTATTATTATTATTATTATTATTATTATTATTATTATTATTATTATTATTATTATTATTATTATTATTATTATTATTATTATTATTATTATTATTATTATTATTATTATTATTATTATTATTATTATTATTATTATTATTATTATTATTATTATTATTATTATTATTATTATTATTATTATTATTATTATTATTATTATTATTATTATTATTATTATTATTATTATTATTATTATTATTATTATTATTATTATTATTATTATTATTATTATTATTATTATTATTATTATTATTATTATTATTATTATTATTATTATTATATCAGTATCTTTCAAAAGGACTTTATTGAATATAACAAGAAAAAGGTTACATTTATAGCTATTTTACCACATGCAGATGAATAGAAGTTAGTATAAGTAAGTTGAAAATTGTAATTGGGGGGGGGGGCAACGAAGACAAAGGATATGCATGTGGTTTACAAATTTGAGTTTACATTTTTTTTAAAATATATACACATCCAATTAGTTTTGTGCACATGTAAGGGCTTAGTTCTGTTTTTTATTAGTCTTTTTGTTTTATCTATAATTTTGAGCGCTGTTGTAATATAGACCAAGTGGCTGTGTACACCTTTTGGGATACAATTTTTTCATCCCTTAAGTGGAGCTGTTCCATTTTGTTCCAAAATGTGTTTGGATGTCTTCTTGGATTATTGTTGTACATGAAGGAGCATCTTGTATATCATAGTGAAAATAATATAAAAGTACTTGCTCGAATATGTGGGTAGCTACACTTAACAAATGCTAGTAAAAGTGTTTGAATGTCACAATTTATTTGTTTGTACAATGATGGTATGGATGAACGAATATCATCAAATGCAGGGCAGGTAAAAAGAAAATGTTCTTGTGTCTCAGTTTTTCTATGATATAACCAGCATATGTCTTCTGTATTTATGTAATGCCTTCTATATCTACAAAAGTGTAAATGTTGGCAGTGCTTCAAGATTTAATTTGAGTAGAAACTCATAATATTTGGGTTCTAATGACCAGAATTTAAATTTTGGGGTTAGTTGTCTATTGTTAATGTTTAAAATTGGTCTTTTATCTATTGTTAATGTTTAAAATTGTCTTTTATCATTTAGGGAAGAGCAAATTATCTGATATACATCCCAATATTTAAATTTATCTTGAGGTGGTGAATAAGTAATGTTTGGAATGTTAGAATTAGTGTAAGCAAGGATTTTCAATATCCACTGGCTGGTGGTGATATGTCTGATGGGGTAATCTTGAAGAACACTTTCATGTATGGAAATAAATAAGCACATGCAGAAATGAGATTTAATGTCTTTTGAATGTTAAAAATATGTATTGAATGTAGTTCTAAACCATTTTGTATTAGAGGAGCTTGAATATATTTTAGTGAAACTGAAACAATCTTTTTTCCCCACAGCAATTTTCTACATAATGAGTTTATTTTACTAGTAAAAGATTTAGTGTATAGTAATATTGGAGAATAGTATGTGATTCGAGTCATAATTAATAGATTAAACAGGGATACTTTTGAGTACAGTGAAAGGTAAGATTTTGAAAGTGAATTAATTATGTTTTCAATTTTATTTTTAGTTTTGTCTTGTATTTGTCAACACATTTCTGGGTTGTTCACATAGAAGGGGAATCCTAGAAAAGAGCTGGATTTTCCTTGAAAATGTTGTGTGTGAAATTGTCCTGTATATATTGCTCACACAGAAGATTTATCCATGTTAAACTCCAACTTGTATTTGTTAGTGTATGAATTAAGAATTTTTAATAGAGTTGGGATCTAGTTTTTAGAAGTTACAAAAATTGAGACATCATCCATATAGGCAATACAGGAGATGTTTGCTTTCAGACCAGGTATGTATATGCCTGATAATTATTTTTCTATCATATTCAGTAAGGGATTGATATAGAAAGTAAAACAAAGAGCACTTAGTGGTGAACCTTGTGGAATTGAACAGTAAGAGACAAAAGAGGGGAAATTCTTACCATTAAGTGTAATATGTATTTCTTGACTTAATAAAAGATTGGTGATTAAATATATTAAGGATCTTGGTATTGTTGTGTCTGCTAATGCTTCAACAAGGAGTTCAATAGGAATCATATCAAATGCTGATTTTATATCCAGTTGTATTACAACTGGACTATATTTTTTATTATTTCTGACAGAATCAATAACTGTTTTGAATAGAAAGTCTGCTTGCATTGTACATGAGCCTTACTTAGCAAACTGCATCTTAGTAGTATAGGTGTAATATAGGGTTCAATTTTGTCTTTAATGATTGACTCCAGAAGTTTGATACCCAGTGGGCTCATTGATATGGGCCTTAGATTGTTTAGTGTGGTTATTTTTTCATGTTGTTTGATAAAAGGTACTAGTAAAATAGGGTATAATCCATGTATATGATGGACCTTTTTTGTTAGAAAGTTTGCTAGATTACATAGATACTGTGCAGTAAATTTTTCTAAATGCTTGAATACAAAGCAAGGTATACCATGCATTCCTGGGTGACAGGCATTTGGTGTTGATGCTAATTTTTGAACAAAGTCTTTGTGAGTAAATATGATCTCTTCTTCGGGCTCACCGAGAAAAAATGGTGCAGGATTGAATTTTTTTTCTCTTGAAGTTTGGATTTGAAATGTGTATAGAGAAGTAGCAACATGTAACCAGAAATTATATCTTCTTGTATTTCAATTGCTATTGGTATATGAGTTGATGACTTTTATCCCAGTGCCCAGCGAATATAGTATCTGGACCATGTGTGTGTCTGTGTCAAAAAGAGTTTTCTTTTTTTTTATTGCCAGATATTCTCTAACTTCTTCAGAGACTGATTGATAAAGTTTCTTCAGGACAATCACATTTGAACAGCCTTGTTTATTGCAGTACTGTTTGTGATTCTTTTGTGTGTTTCATCTACAAGAGCTAGAAGTCTTGAGGGGACTGGGGTGGCCCTTGTTATGACATTAATTGTATATGAAATAATGTTAACAAAGGTAATCCATGTTTGCACTGGATCCATTACAATGTCTCGAAGTTTGAAGAGATATGTATATATTTCTGAGAATAAATATTCTGGGGTTTGACATGGAAGGAGCACTCTAATTGTGTTTCTAATAGATGTTATTGATCTGTGTATAAAATCATTCTTTAGTGAAACAATAATTTCAGAATGATCTGATAATGATGAGTTTTTATTGTTAGGCTGATCATGTGATATAACATTGGTGAGTAGAAGACCAGGTCAATTAATGATGAAAACCTGCCATTATTAAATGTTACTGAATTCTGTGGGAGATAGCCTTCCCCAATCATGAGTGGTATGGCTAGTAAGTGCAACCATTTTGTGATAAACCCATTGTATGACATGTTGAAATCACCAAGTAAAATTAATGGATGTGATGAGGATGCTATTTTGGAACTTATAGTTTGAATGACTTTATTAATTGCTGTATGATTTGGAGGTAAATAGACAAGTGCTACATTCAATGTAACTGTTTTATCATATCAGGTTATAATTAATATGTGTGTATCTATCTATATATATATATTATTTTGAAATGAATAAAAGGGGCGGATTTTCATTACTATTACTCCTGTTCCTGCTGAGGGTGAGAATGATGCTTGGGAGAATGCTGGGTATCCTTGATTATTAAGATAGTTAGATGGATTAATCTGAGATTTATTATAAATTTTTGTTTCAAGTAGCTCTAACAAATGAGGCTGTATAATTTCAAGCCATTTTACTAATTGATAGTTTTTTTTCCAGTGAGTTTAATTCATTAAAATTTGAAGAGTTACTATTTTTATTTTCATTAGTTTCACTCAATAAAAACAGAATGCACCTGTTGCAGTAATTAGATTGTAATTTTATATAGTTTAAATAACTTACACAAACTATAACAAAGAATTTTTAAGTCTACTATTATTAGCAGCAGCAGTTGCACTAGCAGCTTTTATCGATAACATAAATTATTTTGTATGTTATGTATCAAATTATAATGTTAAAATATTGCAATTACTAAATAGTATATTTATTTATTTTGATGAAAAATGAAAATTACACCTATTAACCTTAGTCATACATTGTAAGCCTTGAGTTAGTTATATTTAATCATCTGTGAAACGACTGCTTTATCATTACACTACATACACAAAAATGTTGTAGCTTAATCAAATCAAATAATGATAACTAAATTATAATTAAAAATTATATTTAAGAAAATATATGAGGATATGACTGAAATCGCACAAGCAGTAAAATAATAAAAAAAAATTTATGATAGTTAATAATAATAACTGTAGATGGTGAAGAACATATTACTTCATTTTATAATTTCATCATAAATCTTATGATTATTGCCCTCAAATTTTCAAAATATTAAAAAAATATTCTTAAGAGAAAGATTTCTATTTCAATTATATTTTATTGATAAAAGATTTGTTTAGTCAATATAATAGTTTTGGCAGAAAAATAGTTAGTTATCTGTATAATCAATTTAGTCGAAGTATTTATATTACTATGATGAAATATCCAATTTCAAACTTATAAATGTAACATATTGGATCTGTGCAACAAATCATCTTCTAAAGAATAGCTTTTTATGTAAAATGTATTTTTAAATTGATTTATATTTTCAAATTGACAACTATTCTAGCAAAATATCATTAAAAAATGTTTTGACAATCATTAGCTGATAAAGTATCTGAGTTTTTGAACATTGATTATTAAATCAAATTTGTATGTGCACATCAGCCAAATACCATATATTTTTGACTAATGCGCATTTTAATTCCAAAAGCCTTACATTTCCCAACATCAGAATAAATGTTTGTCTCATGTCATTATTTACTAGCTATACAATATGCGTGTATACTCCATTGACAAAATAATTAGATTGAAGTTGATAAAACATATAGCAAATACTCATTGATTAAAAATGTAGTTTTTAAGAAAGAGTTAACATTGAATATATGCAATTTTTACAAATGAAGAAAGATGACTCTGCCATATACACCTTCATTTTTAATAGAAATTAATTATTTATTTCAAACGAGTTGTAATATAAATTTTGTTTCACCTGTGGTATTGAATCAAGTAATAATAGTATGAATAAAAATGATATTTGATAAACATTCACAAATCTTTTACATAATTAAACATCAAGATTCCAATTGCTAAGTGTACTAAGAACTAATATTTATGTAAGTGTAAAACAATATATATAACAATAAAAATAATAAATGTAACCATAATTAACTATTATATACAGTCTTTCAATCTGCAAATTTCTTAATCCTCCTCAACTTAAGGAATTATTCAAAAGACTTTTCTGAATTGAAAGACTACATGTAATAATTAATTACTGTTATATTTATTATTTTCATTGTTATTACAATAGTTTTTAATCAGTGGCATTTTTTTTTTATTACACACACACACACACACACATATAATAAAACCAAATAAGGATACTTGTATTTTTTAAACATGAAATATATAGTTATATTTTCAGTTCAAAAAAAGTATTTGCAGAAAGCACAATGGCAGGAAATGGAAATTAAAAGAAGCATGATTAACTAATATTACAAACTTAGTAATGAACAGAAAATCTAATAGTAGTCTGCTGAGTGTATTGAGATTATATTTTGGTGAAGTTATTTTCAGTATTGTACTTAGTGGTGTAATGTTTGTTTCTGAAAAGGTGCTTAACACCAAAAAAATCATGATATATTTTAATATTATTAGTGTTTTAACCTTTTAAGGTTAATTTTTATAATTGCATATAGCTTATTAAACTAAAAATTAATACATTGTCCAGGCTTAACACCTGCATTTATATATGTAATATATGCGGGATTCGAACTCAGAATTTCACACGACCCACAACTCTCAGTGCCATCTTATATTGCTGGCCCACCTGATCACACACATGTTGAAAAGTTAAATAATCATCAATATATATATATATAGTGCTAAACCAGCACTCATTAGTTGGTCCAGATTACCATCTCCACACATATATACAATCAGTACTCAGCTTTATATTAAGATAGCCAATCTTCATACTTTAATGGACAGGCTTCAAACTTAGCACGAAATACGACGCATATTGGTGATTATTTATCTTTTCATCACGTGTGTGATCAGGGGTGTCAGCAATATAAGATGGCACTGAGAGTTGTGGGTCGTGTAAACTAAAGTTTATAAAATAAATTTAAAGAAATAATTTAAAAACAAAAAAAAAAAAATGTGCACGTTAAATGGTATAAGTGTTTATTAAATTTTAAGATGTAGTTCTTAAGTTGAGAACTAACCAAAACTGTGTTGAGTGGGAAAAAGCAATTGCAAATACTGCGGAGTCTTATCGTTTGGCCATATTACTCTATTGCTTAATTAGCCAGTTTGCCTTGGGCAAAGGATTTAACATACATACCTACAAGTTTTATATATCTCATTAAAAATATTTTTTTAAAATTTTAATTTGTATTTTTATTTAAATTTTAAATGCTAACATTAGTATTTTAAAATTAAATGCTTATTATAAAAGTGTTTTTTTAATAAGTAATTTTTACAGGTACTTATAACAAAGTGATTTATATCTAGTAATTAATTTTATTGAAATGACAAGTGAAAATTTATCCAAACTTCAAAGAACAAATTTAAATATTAAATATTTTTTTAAAAAATGATTGATCTTTAAATTTGTCTGACCTTGCTGTTATTAATATCTATAAAGAAAAAAACCATTTATTCGTCTCTAATGACAGAAATAAAAACTGATTAAAATGTAGCTTAACAGGTTTTTTTTAATGTCAACTTAGTTGATGAGATAATGAAGAGCTAAAACTTCATAGCATGATGTTGCTGGTGCCAATAGTAAAGATGATAATAACAATAATGAAAATTAACAGTAATAAATAAAAGTAATAAAATAGCTTTTAGCTATGATTTTAACATAGACAGATAATGAGTCATTGTTAATATTGCAAATACTAAAAAATGAATAAAATATGTTAAAAATTGTTGTGTTGTTTAATTCAAATCTAGCATTGATTCTACTCCCATATCAATATTATGACTTCTTCTAGAGCAGGAAATTCTTAAACTTTTTTAGGATTGTATAGTGTGCTATGAGCACATGTTTTGTGCAGGACTTGAAATTTAAATCTCAGTTGGGTAAACCTTAAAAGATTTTTAGATCTCAAACACTAGGATTCATTTTTGCAAGTAGATGGCTCATAGACAATTATGCAATGATTTAATATTGGTCAGAGAATGAGTATCTTTTTTTTTAACTTATGAGACAGATTCCAAGTTAATTAGGCGATTGCTAATCCCACTGTTTGCAATAAGATATCACTTTCACTGCCAATGGTAGAGTTATCACACTGCTATAGAAAGTGAGTTATTGATTATTTTTACCCGTTTTATTTTTAAATCCTTCTCGTAGTCAAATACGGATGTATTTTCATATTTTATTTTTTATTAAGTACATAAAATAAAAAAGAATTACATATGAAATTAATTATGCTAAAATATAGTATCAAACTCTTTTTTAAATACAAAGGATTCACTTTAATAATATTTATAAGCCAATTCAACGCATAGTACATAGAACATTAATCTAACATACCAATGACCCAGGATTGCAATCTGTATGATGTTTGTAGATTTTTTAACCATATGAAACGTTGTCAAGCAAATTTAACATTATTTTAGCTATCTTGTTTTAGCTGGAAGGTAATTGAACAATCAATTAATCAGTGTCTGTTTTAAAAAAAAAACATTTATGATTTAATGTAAGCTGTACTTATGGTAAGGAAGGTGTTATGGCCCTATATCATTGTGTTCAATTGTTTACCTTCATCTTCATGTTGACTTTTGCATATTTATGAATAATCAGACAATGTTTTGAGTAGAGTAATTTATTCTACTCCAGGATCATGTGTTAAAAGCCTGAGAAATGAATGGAAAATAAGACAGTTTTACTATATTTACATTATCAGTGGTGATACTCAAACTATTCGTCAATTACTGTACTAAATTTATTCCCCCCTCAACCCTCACATCAAATAAAGAAGTAAATGAACTGGAAATTACACAAGCATTTAAAATTTTTATTATTAAGAATTTTTAATATAAAAAAAAAATAATGATAGGAAAACAAAGAAAATAGTTTTATCATTTTCTATAAAATTTATAATAGAAATGATGGGCATATTCATAAATGTTAGTTAAAAAGCAGAATCCATCATTGATTTTAACTGCTATGTTATAAGAAAATATTAATGAATATAAATATGAAACTGACAAAATATATTCTAACACTTTCAAATATTTGTTTGATTTCCCAATATTTATAATCATATCAAGTATAAGTCATTTATACTTTTGAGTTCAATACTCTAAGTGCTTGTTATTACAAATATATATATATCCGGGGAGGATATATATATATATATATACTATATATATATATATATATATATATATATATATATATATATATATATATATATATATTCTTTATTTTGTATTTCATTATTCTCATTATATGATATTCCCCTTTACTGTCTCATCTACAATGTATCAAGACTCAATTCAGTGGTTAAAACTGGACACTGTGCCTGCCAAATTTGTTTGTCAAACTTTACTGTAATGCTAAAAAAAGTATCCAATGCTAAGTTGTCTTTTCATTTTATTAATTGATATAAATTTACATAAAATAAATACCAAGTGTGGTTTAGAACAAGTGAAAGAGCATCTGACTTGGGATTGGGAGGTTCCAGAATTGATTCTGATGCTCATACTCCCTATTTCTTTCTCAGTAACAGAGCCATTAGAATTTTTTTACAGAAAATAAACTGGACCTATATTTTCCATACAATCCACATAACAATTATTTTCTATTTTAATTTGTTAAAATGATATTTGTATATAAATACTTGCTGGATGGAAGTAATTCACTTGTCCCAACCCAATATGGTATTAAATCAGAAATAATATAAAATTGTCTTGTGCAATTTCAAATAGCCTAAGTTCAATTGTAAGATGATGAACTTGCAATCCATTGGAATTGTATATGTCAGGAGATAAAATATACACATAGTAGAATCTTAACAATCACTGCTGCACATTATATAAAACAATAAATTACTACAATCTACTACTGTTTATTTATGAATTTTAAGTGTGTGTGTAGTCTAATACAAATGCCAAATCTATATAATAATGTTCAGGATGATTTTTTTTAAAAAACTGTTGCAATGACATCTGATCTGCTCTCAAGCCACAACATTCAACAACATAAGCAATAAAAAATAGTAATTCTTTATTACTTCCTATATTAATATACAGAAAAATGTCATTAATAACTAGAGCTAGAGGTTTAAACTTTAAACCAAGCTGAAATAGTTCATGACAATCTTTTATACAACAATCTAGAGAACAAAAAATATTATTCACTCTTTTGTTGCATACATCATTGAATGCTGTGACTAAATTGTAGAGCAACTAGTCTCAGCAACAATTGCTTTAAGAGAATAATTCTTATTGTTACATATATTCAACATTCTCATTATTTAACTTTACATAAAAATATTACGTATCTATATTTGTAAAAGTATTTAGAAAACACTTCAAAAGTTTAAAAAAAAATTAACAGCAGATATGACTGTACTGATGCATAGTATGAAATTACCTTATATTTGCAGTCTAGTATTTAACTTATGATCTTTGTCAGTGGGATCTTTAGGTAAATGTTTTAATACATCTAGTAGCTATCCTTCAACTCTTTTATACTATCAAGCTAACAGTCTTAAACTCAAAAACATAACTAATGTTTCCAAACTAACAACTATATATTTTTGTAATATCTATATTAGACATGGTCATCTTGTTTTAGATAATGTATAACAACAAAACATAATATCTTTCTCTGTCTCTTTAGTAGATGAATTGTTTTCACTAAAAACTTTATAACTTGACTTATTGTAACTTTTTCAGATTATAGAATTTTAGTTAATTTTTTATAATAAATAATATGCCGTCTTTATGAAAATGATGCTAATGTTTATTATAGAATAATTTTACAAAGTTTTTTCTTTATTCCCTTCATTTCATTGCAACTCTAGATTAAACATTTTTGCATGTAAAAAGCTAAAGATTATCCAAATTCATTTTATAACTATGCTATTGTTATATATAGAGCTCACAAAATAAGCTCTTAACAAGCTTTGAGAATATCCTCAACCCCAGACCTCTTTCTGCTACTGATGTAATCAGTGAGGTTCCAGGATATTCAAGCATTAGATTAAAAACACCAGAACAAGCCCAGCACTTTATCTAAAGTATAACTCTGAAATTTCAGACATCCATATGTCTTCCAATCCAGCTAGCTAGCTTAAATAGCCATATGTGACTGAATTAACTTTAGATACACCATATATTAATAGCTTTAGCAATATAAAATTACCAAAGACTTAATAGCAAAAAATAAAATTATAAAAAATTGTGCAAGGTGTCACATGACCTAATTTAATAAGTTTGTGTTTACAAATGTTATATATAGAACTCGCAAAATAAGCTCTTAACAATCTTTGAGAATATCCTCAGACCCAGACCAGTTTCTGCTACTGGCATCATCAGTGAGGTGCCAGAATATTCAAGCATTAGATTAAAATATCCTGACACCTCACTGATGGTACCAGTAGCAAAAAATAATCTGGGGTTGAGGATATTCTCAAAGCTTGTTAAGAGCTTATTTTGCGAGCTCTGTATATAACATTTGTAAACACAAGCTTATTAAATTACGTAATGTGACATCTGACTTGATTTTTTTTGTAACTCTACTATTATGTTTTTAGAATTTTATGGAGCATTCTTAAAGTTTTCTACTGCTTTATTTTATTTCAAATTCAGAAGAAAATACCTCCATATACATCCAATATAGTTGTAGTAGTTATATTATTACAACAAAGAAACCAATATTTTTAAAATGCATTTTAACATCCACTTACTGCCTTCTATTAAAAAGATATTAAAATAATCTCATTGGTTCATATCTTTTAAATTGCTGAAGTAATGAAAATTATTTGTACCATTATTTTTACCCCCAATCCTGAATAATAAACACTAAAATTTTTGGAATATTAATTTTATTAAGAGGATTTTGTAGATCATCAATAGAATGGGAATAAATAACATTATTATTAGCATACTTCAATGCATCGTGATGTTTGCTCATCTATAAACTATTCCAAAGATCACTACTATACATGTCTAATTAATACAAGTTTTCAATTTAAATTTATTTTACTTTCATTAATCTTTTAATTAAAAATTGTTTTGAAATTGTCATACAATCAGTTGATCAATTGAGTCAAATGTTTTGTTCATGTCACCATAAATAATAATACTGCTTTTCTAGCAAAGTAATAATAGACCGCTACTTTATTTCTGTTTTTAAGTTATGAAAAAAAAAGCATTTTTTTTCTTTAAGCTAATACTCTAACAAAATCTGAATGAAGAAATAGGACGGATATATTAACAAATGGAAGTAACTACTTATGTTTAAATATTATTATTAGATAAAAAAGGGGTCATTCAAATAATTAATATCACTATGATAGGTTTTTTTTTTTTTATTATCTGCATGATGTTTTTCCAGCATCAAAAAGATGAAAAGTAATGATAAACAGATAATGTATCTATGTCATTCCATTTGATCTAACAATTATTCTTAAGTTTACTTCTATATTTATTGTATTAGTCATTAAAAACGGGGAGGGGGGAGAGGGAAAGCCAAATTAATTAAAGTTACTAATAATGCAATTGTCAGAAAAATTATAGGAAATGATTTATATCTAACATTAAGAAAATTTCATGCCTGCAATAATATGAACAGTTCTCAAATTCAAATTGCTAATTTAAGGATTAGCAGCTGGTGAAACTTATGAAAGATAATAGTTACTTTTAAATAATGACAATATATTATGAATAGAAGCCATGTTTCAGTGATTTTATCATTTTGACTTTAAATATAACAATTTGTAGAATGCTATTGTTTTGATTTTGAATGCATCCACATTAATTTTGTAATTTTTTTCTGTCTATATAAAATGTTTGTTATTACAAATACTAATATATGAGTTGAGCAAAACTTTATGGATTCATTACAATACACTGAATAAAAACTATTATTAACAAACATTTTGGTAATTATTTGCTATTTTTATTACCATATTCATTTTAATGTGAAAAATATTTTCCAATTAAGGATAAAAATATCTCTTTCAAAATATTTTTTAATGTAAGTTTGGAGCATAAAAGATAAAATGATCTCTGATAACCATAATCACTGTGCAAAATCTTTTATTGATATGTAGAATATGTATTTCATTAAAATTTAATAATAGTTTACATAATCCAATTTTGAAATAAAATCCTTGCTTTTTACTTCACCTTTAAGTAGTAAGTATAATATAAATTGACCATTATATTTTGTGACAACAATTTAATAATGAATAGATTGGAGTATTCTTTTGTTATGTTCACTTAATCAGTATCAATAAAGTATGTTCCAGGTAAATCTTGGATTTTTTTTTAGATCATAGGCAAGTTTATAATTTTTTTTCAGACACTTATTCGATATCATTAAACATTCAATATTGGCTAGTAAATGGATATTTAAATATCTAGCTATTGGTAATTAAAGGTGTGAATATTTTAGTCAATCTTTGTAAATCCTAAAAGTGTTGATGCCCTATGATTAATACAATTCTATTTTTACTACTGTCAAATGTCATTTACTTTGTATTCAAATCACCAACATATAATTGTTAGTGAAATATAACTATAATTGTACTAATCATTTGAAAATGATTTCCTTAATTACCATGGAGCTAATGGATAATTGCTCAGACTTCAATGTTTTCACTTTAACATTTACAAGCGCATGCTCAATTAGCTTGAAAGGCTGATATTGGAATGAAATCCTTTGCAATGGAAGAGGTGCTCACAATATTTTAGTATGGTGGTAGGTGGTAAAGAGATAACATTAAAAATTTTAATCACATCTCAACTCTGATTTCTTGCTGTTTAAGCATTACAATACTAACCAAAGTATGGACAATTTGACTGATTTTTTTAATAAATCAATAAATCCCTTTTATATTTTTCTCATATGTAGTAGCATCGGCCGGGACACGAACCCACAACCGTCTGCAAACAACTACTTGCTTGCATAGCAGCTGCAATACCTCTCGGCTAACAATGCAAGACGATATTTATATTTTTAATATTGTCTCAAAACATTCTAAAAATGGCAATATTGCTTGTTCTATTAAGAGAATATAGATGAGAATAAAATAAAATAGAAACTACCAAGATGAAGTGTTTTATGAAATAAAATTCACTGGAGAAGTTAAAATTGCATTGTAAAATATCATATAAACAAACATTAGAACCAACATCTGATATATGTACGCATATTTGCAATTTATTAATCAAATTGCTGGTGTAATTGAATCATGTAGGACTTTCTTTTTGCAATCTGAATTTATTGTCCAGACAGTGCAAAGGGTTATAAATCTGAATTAATTTACAGCTGAAAAAAATGAAAAAATTCAGGTTGAACATCTGAATAAAAATATCTTGTGTGTTCATTTTTAAAGAAAATATGCTCTTACAGAATTGTTCTCTTACTACAATTTAAAATAACAAATATGAAAAAGAAAGCAAAAATTATGATTGAAAATTACCACTTTTCACAATATCAAATGCACTGATTATATTATTATTTATACATTTTTTAGTATCATGTGTTGAAAGCATTTTAAATTTACAAAATATATAATAACACTATTACCAGAAAATAGTCTACTAATAGGTTCTGCCAATATTCAACTTTTTGTTGAGAATCTACTGCTGTATTTTTACTCTATAATATATTTGATTTGAAATTCTTTAGAAATAGTTCCATAATTTAAATTGTGTCTGAGCCAAGAGAGTTTTCCTCTAAAAGTGGTCACAACACTTATGTTTACATTCCTTTTATCATTTTATAAATTGAAAATCTGGATTTTGATCAAAAAGGAAATCGATAAAAGCATTTGAAATGTGATGTTATCATAAGATGAAGTTGATAAATTGAACAAATATAAGTCAAATGCACTGATTTTGCAAAAAAAAAAAAAAAAGTATAAAAAAATGAATGTTATGATAGCTGTCAAAAGAAGTCACTCTTTATTTGAGCACAATTCACATCGTGATAGATTTTTACATGATGTTATTGGAGAAATGATACAGAGTAAGAGATAAAGATATGCCCAAGACATTTTTGCATGATACATGCATGTCAGGAGAAAAAGTCTTTTGTCTGGAAAACAATTTACATCATGATAAGCCATTTACAAAATATTTTAAAGACAACATATAAAACAGAAAAATGATGGAAAAACTAAGACATTTTATATAGTATAAGTGTGTATAAACATTTCAATGAATTCTTGTATGGAATTCAAGAGGAAAGGAGAAAATCATCAGCACTAGAATATTGTATTGCATATATAATTTAAAAAAACGAGTATGACAAATCCAAGTATCAATTTATCAACAATAATATTAAATTTATATGAACAACATATAAATAAGTTCAAACTTGCACAAACAACATATATTACTGAGTATTATTGAGTAAGAAGTGGGTAAACATCTAAATTTTTCTGTATAAATGCATGATACACTATTCTATAAATAATTTTCAGTGGAGACTATTTAAAATTTCAAACTCCTCTTCACTAACAAAATACTTTACATTTCTCCAGAAAATTATGATTTTTACCATTTTAAAAAGCAATATATGATCAAAGACTTTGTGATGCCAAAAAGATGAAGCAAGAAGAGCATAACAGTTTCAAAACTTATATAACTTTTCTTTAATGAAATGAAGATACTAACATAACTTGGTGGTTAGACATGATATCTTTATTAATATTTTTCAATATGTTATACACCCACAAATGGATGCATACATATATACATCACAGTCATGTATATCTACATATCACCAAAAATAGCTCTTTAATCACAGTCATAATCAATGCAACAAGATAAAAAGATGGATTACTCATATTTCTATCCATGCCTATGTCTTATAATGGCTGACAATACATGCTGCAACAAATAATAAAAGTTTCATTATGTTATTTGTTATAACATGTAGTCTTTACCAGACCTAGGCAAGGAATTCTAGCCATGAGTGTAATTAATGAAATATTTATTAGTGACTTGTAGTCTGTGTAGTGGTGATGTATATATATATATATACGATTAATGTTATTTTAGCTATTTATATTTCCTAGATTATCTCATAAACTTAGTAAATATAACCAGAGAAGGTGATCAATCCAAATTTATCATTTTTCCCTATGTATATTGTTTTTAGGCAAATATTTAAAACTTCCATTTTCAATCTTATTCTTCATACATACATATTCAATTAATTTTATCAATATAATTCAGAATATACAATAATATTTATGAAATGATAATCTTCAAATATGCATACCATAAAAATTTCTTATTACAATAATTTTAATAATTTTGCAAATAATATCCCATTTTATCAAAGATTCAGTAACATAACATTTTATTCTTATAAAAGTGAATTCAGTTTTACAAATGGTGATTTTAAAAACATAGACTATTATTAATTACTATAGAATATGCATTTGAAAATTATTATTTCATATATATATAGGATATTCTTAATACTTCCAATCCAATACAATTCTTAAAAAATATTAATAAAAGGACTTGACAAAATGAAGGATCTCTTTTCCTCACAATATATACTTTATGCTGATTTGGCATTTTTCAGCTGACCTAGGTCACAATCCCACACATATGTTTTTATCATTAGTTTAATTTTTCTTAGTATCAAATTATTATATACTTTAATTTATAATTGTCAAATTTATTACATTCTTAACTTTGACATTAACGACTTTGGGTAAATATATTAATTAATGGATATTACTAATCCTTTATTAAACTATAGATTATATGTCGTTTTGTTATTATCTTTAATCCTCAGTTAAGCATTAATACATCTGGATTTTTTATTGTTTAAACATAAACACATACATTAATTCATTTCTTTTTATTTATATGTTTCATGTAAGATAGAATGGAAGTTTTAAGCTTATCTAATAAAGATATTTCATACAGAAAAACGTAGAGAGATGTAATTGACTTATTCATAAATGTGTGTGCTTAATTTAAAAGACAAAAAAAACATATATATATATTAATGTTTAACGGAAGTTTACAGTTTATATCAGAGCTAGAATTGATCTCTACTTTACAAATGATTAGTTATAATTGATTATGAATATTGTGAGTATAGAAAGTTTAGCATTTATAAAGCAAAATGCAATATATATATATACGTGTGTGTGAGAGAAAAACCTATTGCTCCTTATTTAAAATTAAACAAAATTAGCCAAATTTTTAAAAAAATTTAGTTCCTTAAATTTTGGCTAGTTTTATTTAATTTTTAGTTTGGGATAATTGACTTATCTATATATTAATGTAAATTTAAAGATAAGAAAAAATTGATAGATTAAAAAAAAAATATGATGGACATATTATTTGACCTTCATTTGGTAAATGCAATCTGACATTAAGCGTAACTATAATAATGTTAAATAGCCTAGTGTAATTTGACCTTATTAATTGCTGCTTATATTAAAGTCTATATCGCAACAATATTACTTGGCAAAAAAATGAATACTCTAAACTCGCACTTTTATGTGTAATTATAAATTTATTTAAACGCACATTGATTACGTAAGTAGAATGCAGAAGTAAATGTGTAATATAATAATAATTTTATAATAGCAACTAAGAAGTCTAACATATATTTAAACAGAAATGAAAATATATAAGATAAAAGTAACCTGGAACGTAGTTTTATGCAACTATTATTCATCAGTTAGGAGCCTCACATTTTACTATCGTTGTGTGTTTTTTTTTTTTCAATTTCGCAATCAAAGCATTGAGATTTACTGTACCAACCCATTTGATCTAGGAGCGCTTTGTTTTCTTGCAGAATTTAGTAAAAATATCTAGCTGAGTTGGTAATGTGTTTTATACATAAAAAAAAAAGCTTCACAATAAACATCATTTAATTTTTCTTGCTTCTAGAAATAAAGCCATGTTTGTGAATTTTTAAAAAAATCAAGTTGACTTATGCTGTTAGACTCAAATTCCATATCATGGCATGACAAATAATAATTACTAAGTCTTAAAACCCTTTGAGCTGAAATACAATAATGCTAATATTTAAATACAAGTATAGTATACATGCTTAAGCTAGATTAATTAAAGAGGATTTAATAACTCAGACTTTCAAACTCTCTTCAGTTATTCACTCTATCGATACACATGACCACGTGTATATGAAAAAGGTAAATGATCTCCAATATAACTATTTCATGCGAAACCAGCACTCGTCAGCTGATCCAGATCACTATTTCCCACGCATATATACAATCAGTGCTCAGTTTATATTAATTAATATAGCAATTTGTCTAACGTTAATGGACAAGTTTCAATCTTCTCTACTCTCCAACTTTTCAGTCATCCATATCATTGGAAATCTAATGATGGTGTGTTCAAAGCCCTTGTTTGCCAATTTTGTTGTCATGCCCATGTTGACTGTTGGTCATTTTCACTTCTCATATGTTAGACCTTAAGACCATTTAAATACACAGAAGAGGGATGGACAGAATACAGAATGAATCTGCAATATCTAAATACAAGTATAGTATATATAATTAAGCCGAATTTAATTAAAAGGATTTGAACCAAATCTTTCAAGTTCCTTTCAGTTATCCATTCTATCTTATATAATTGATACTCATAACCACAAACATGTGAAAAAGATAAACCATCTCCAATATATATATATTGTGCGAATCAGCACTCATCAGTTGATCCGATCATTATCTCCCATATATATAAACAATGCTCAGCTTATATTAAAATGGCAAATTTTCAAACATTAATGAACAGGCTTCAATCTGAAAGGAGCTTTAAGGTTGGGATTCAGATCTCTTGAAATTGCATCTAGCTTGAGTACACATATATTTGTATTTAAATATTATGGTATGAGCCTGAATTCTGCCCATATTTTTTCAGTATATTAAAACCAACATATTAAAGTTCTATACATGAGGGGTCACAATGTCTTAAGGTCAACATGCATATGACAACAATATTGGCATTAACAAGGGCTTTTAGCATTCCATCATCAGATTTTCAATAAAATGGATGACTGAAAGATTGGAGGGTCATGAAGATTGAAGCCTATTCATTAAAGTTTGAAGAATTGTTATATTAATGTAAACTGAGCACTGATTATATATATATATAATATGCAGGAAATCATGATCCAGACCAACTGATGTGTGCCAGTTCAGCATGAAATATGTATATTGGAGATTATTTTTTTCACATGTATGTGGTCATGTGTATCAGTTGTATAACATAGAGTGAATGACTGAAGGGAACTGGTTCAAATCCCCTCTTAAAATACTAATAGAAAAAAACTATAAAAGACTATTTATACTACAGTTTTACTTCAAAGTAGAGAATAGTCAGTAATCACTGGGTCATCTTATTCTATGAATTAGTAATTTTAAGAATTAAACATGAATTCCACCAAATGTCATTCTTCTTACTCTTTTTACTCATTCTAAACTTCTCCATTTGTATTTATGCAATATCATAGAACATGTATTTATACATCTCCTAATAAACAAAAGGTGCTTAATTTAAATCAATAACATTTTAACGTGTATTATTTAAATAATGGTCTTGGGGTGGGGTATTTACAGATGACAACTCTGGCAAAGAAGCAATAAAAAAGTGCAAGCATAGGAGTTTTTACATATATATATGCTCTTATCACAGTCATTAGTAGCATTCTATCTTAAACTTAATATTTCTAAAATTCTACTTAAGTTTTCTATACATAATATATACATATATATATATAAACACATACATTCAAATATATATAATTATATCTTGTGAATAAGTACGTTAAACTATTTATTGATTAATGATAAATATATACTGAATAAATTCCTGTATATAATATATAAATAACAAACACATTACCAACAGTATGCAAAACAGAATGTGTATATATAATATTAACATCCATGAATTTGGTGTAATGTACTGTAAACAGTTTTTCATATTGATGATAGTGTGTTTCTTTATATATTTTGTACACACACATAACTTGATTCATATTGCAAATAAGGATATTATCAATATATCAATAAGAAATTTAGACACAATAATGATCAAAATTATTCATATATTGGTTTTTGTTACACGAGTAATCCGTTGTCTTCTGCTACAATCGGAATGACTCAGAATAATATATTATGGACACATTGTATATATATATATAATGAAAAGTATATATATGGTAAAATTTTATACATAGTTCGAGGAAATTTTTTAAATAAAACTTGAAAGGCATTAAATATTCTGGGGACTATATGAATGGGAACCATTCAGAACGTGGTTACGAATTATCAGATGTCAGTATGAACTTCTAAACATCAAAATTACTAAAAGGTTGTATCTGCTAATTAAGAGGTTACTATTATATCTCCAATAGAATTAAAATAATAATAATTGCTGGAAAATAAGAAATTTTGAAACGAGTACTTACGTATATTTTTAGTAAATCAAAACCAATGTTGTTGTTTTTATTCTTTTCTGGACAATTGTAATATTCAACTAAATATTATAGGCATTCATACAAAAAAGGTAGTCTAATATCTGATGGTTTGTCATATTGGTTAAATAGTAGATATATGGGAGGGGGAATACATCTAATTAGAACTTTTTTTAAAAATTTTACAACAGCACAGATTCAAGCAAAATCTAAGGATTAAATAACTCAAAGGCTTTAGTTGATCAAATTTGATTTATATCTTTTTTCTCTCATTGTTCTATAATGGGCAGTGGAAGAGGCTTTTGCTTGCGAGTGAGCTATTTAAAAGGGTCAAAGTTATAGTCAAAAGTAATCAAGTCAGATTTTTATTTTTATTTTGTAATGTTGCACGTCTATTTCTTTTATTTCTCTCATATTGGTAGAGTACAAATATATATTTTTAAGGGGGGGGTATAATAAAAATGTAGGTTTTTTTTTTTTTATCCTGGAGTTAAAATAACTCTACTAGCTTACAAGTGGCTTCTTATGAATGAATCATGCATAAAGGATACATCACATTATTAATACGGTTGTATTATACTTAGTGTAATGAAAATCATCTGACAAAATCTAGAAGGGCTTTATACTACAACTAAAATTAATTAGATAACCATTGAATTAACATTGGGTTGACAGTATTATCCACGTAAAAGAAAGTCATAAAATTTGTTTGTTAATTCAAAGCTTCATTTAATGATTTATTTTTGTGTCAAGAAAATGGCAAATCATTACAGTAACACTACACTATGAATTACTTATTAAATTATATACTTAAATTCTCTACTTAAAATTAAACTAAAGTAACTAGAAAGTAAAATATAATCATGAGATTATACTTGGACAAGAGCAATAACATTATTTGTGATAACAATTAAAAGTTTTTAAAGCAATTTTTAGTTAAACTAAAGTAAAAAAATCACCAATTAGTCACTTGATAGGAGCAGCTGCACTCAAAATGATGAACTTAAGAGCACAAAGATCTGGATCACTTTTTTAACTATGTAAAATAAATAAAAACCACTGTTTGGTCACATGATAAAGTTCCTCCACTCATTGTGCCACTTGTGTGATCAAACATTACATGACCTCCCAAGCAACTGATATACGATTGATATTTTTTTTCAATGACATTGGTGGCAGTTTGTTCTACTTTGCCACACCCTTAACACAATTTATTCCAGCAAATAATTAAGAATTAACTCTAATATTTAGCATATTTTTATTGCTTTAATTTAATCTGGTCTAATAAGCTAATAAAATTATCCTGTGAATAATTATTAAATATAAAAAAAATAAAAAATCAGGATATTTTTTTTTTAAACAAATTAATTTTATAATTGCCGTCTTTTAGATGCATCAAGAAAGAATGCCTAAAATCATTTGCTTCATCTACATAAATTATTAATCACTTATAGCTAATTGTTTTTACTTATAAGACATTAAACCAGTTTATAAAGTTTAATAAAAAAAATGACCTCTATTAATCAAAATTGCAATATGTTATTAGTTTTTATGATAATGATAAAGTTCTAAATTATATTTTATTTGATAAGACGATCTGGATTAAATACCATGGTCAACGATCTTTCATTACCAGCCATCAGCAAAATAATAATAAAAAAATATTTGTATGTTTAAAAAAATCAGCTGGAAAACAGATTTTATGACTCGAAACAGTTTTTTAGCTAAAGGCGCTATGATCAAATACAAGCACACATGATCATCATTAAGTTCTCTTTAGGCTTTTCGTCTACCGTTAATAACGACATTTCATATATTTTAAATTTTGAATATGTATTACTACTAATAAAAATTAAATGTACTGATGTTAAAGTAAATAATTTATTAAAAATTAATTACCAGCTATTTTTTTGCGTATGTGTGTGTATATGTATAGATAAAGAAAACAGCTTTTTTAAATAGAAAGATAAATAAATAGATATTTGGGAGGATAACTGTGGTAAACAGCTTTAATAACAAGTTTTTAGAAGGAACCAATGTATCTATTCAATTTCTTTTAAAAAAATTATTTATATGATTTTGTCGTTTCCCTCAGTTATTTTTCATAAATTCTGTTAAGTGCATTAGGATTATCAATTAATATTCTAACTAATTGTGTTGATCCCATTTAACCATTATATAACTAGAATTAATTTTATTCTTTATTTCTTTCTACTTTATTTCATATATCTATTTTAAATCATGGCCAGAAAGCTTATATGGTCAGATCCTATGGCCAAAGAAATAAAATAGTTAAATGGTGAGTTCATATTTTCGTTTCTAATTGCCATATTTACCTCTTGTTCTAAGTGTATATTCTTTAATTAACCTTGTTTTATTATAATTTTTTTTTCTTTGTATATATCACATGATCAAAAAAAT
The DNA here is from genome assembly GCA_028023455.1 of Epiperipatus broadwayi. Taxonomy (NCBI): domain Eukaryota; kingdom Metazoa; phylum Onychophora; class Udeonychophora; order Euonychophora; family Peripatidae; genus Epiperipatus; species Epiperipatus broadwayi. The sequence goes on along the minus strand of JAQFVV010006319.1, from coordinate 554,316 downwards.
TTATCCACTCAAACTTTTCATTAGAAGATTAGGCCTGCATTTGTCTATAAAGAGAATGAAGCTCAACCTGCAATTCTAGGTCTTAAGATGCACAATGCAGGTATGAACATCACTAAGAGTTTCTTCAATTTTAACATAACAAGCAATAACAACCCAAACAATATAGAAAATATAATTTAATGTAACACTGTGTCTCAGTGATCAATCTCAGAGATTTAGAGGATGATTTCCATAACAGAACTGACAGTTGATGATCTATTGTACACTTGAGCCATGCTTCAGTATATTTTAGAGGGTAGCCTATATTTGTGAAATATTTGGATGCATTAAATGCTTTGCTTTGCTCTTCTGACTAGAGAATTAGAATCAATTAAGTGATAATAATACAAAATGTAAAATTCATAAAGAGTTGGAGTAGTGTCAGAAATAGAATTCAACATGCAGTATCACGATAACATCAAGAACTCAAGTCAGTGCTAGAATCCTCAATCCTTCTCTAGAAACAAAAATACAATCTAAGCCAACTTTCACAATACAAAGTTACTTTCTCCTAAAAAAATATTATTAAACACTACTATTAATAATAAATAATATATATTAAAATATAATAAAAATATAAGTATTTTCTCCTAAAATTGCTAATTTTACTTAACAAATCCTGAATAGACTGACAGTTAGATTTTCTTATCATCCACATAGAGATCAAACCTTCCCTATTTCCAGGTATTATTAGTCTAAATATTTTTATTTGGAATGACCTGGAAATATGCCTTTTGGTATTCTATCATAGAGCTGATTAGTAAAGCTTTTCTATGACTTCTAAATGTATTAGTTGTATGAATTACTATGAAACATGATCAACATATTGTAAGTTGCTGCAAATTATAGCCAATTTATGTCTCACCCACCATTAAGTTAAAATCATAGTATCAATTTAGAATGTTTAGTTACTCTACAACTAGTTCTTCAAACAAGCTTTTAAATATTATTTTAAAAATTTTATTAATACTTTGATGAACTTCACCATGCATCTCAAAAGTTGATTTTAAAGATTCATTTTCAGCTGGTTTTACTATGTCCAGCTTTTTCCCTTATACTTTGTCCTACTGAAATTTTCTTTTAAGTCTTTCAGTATTGCTTTTAAGCCAGTGTATCATAGCTGTCTTAAACTTTTTGTTTTCCATGCAATAATATTTTACTGTTTCTCTACAATACTTTCATTCTCCTCAATCTTTATTTATTTTTAATTCTAGCTATATATTTCTGTTGGCTTCCATGTATGCCTCAGAACTTTACATCCATTTTCTGCTATTTTTTCCATTCTCTCTTGGCATTCATTTGTTTTTTGGTTGCTCCTTATCCATTCTGTGTTGGCAAAATCATTTTTGATTGTTGTTCATCCATTCCCTGTAACCTCTCATCACATCTTTCAATCACTTTTGGTTGGTATTCATATAAATCTTGTTGATGTTTTGGCATAGTTTCGCTGATGGCTTTCCTGCATATCTTGTAGACTCTGAAATATCAGATTATATATCATTTTCATATTTGTTGCTGGTGATGACATTCCTATTGATCTTTTTTGTTTTCAGGCTCCAATCCTGTTAATTGTTCATCATTTCTAGAGTTATTTCTGGTGATTTAATTCCTACGTGTTTGTCCCTTCTGTTTTCAGGATAATTGTTCAAGATCATGTTTGGCTGATTTTTCATTATTATTTTTTTATTTTTTTGTAAATTTCAATCTCATTATTAATAATTAATAAGGAACTTTCTTTAATCCCATTCTTTATTATTATTAAAAATAATTCTATTATCATCTAAAATTAGTACAGAATATTTTATTTATTACTTTTTAGAGTTGTTGGGAGATTTTTTGTAGTCAGGATGTTCTGTTACTACTGCAGATTTTTGCACCAATGTTTTTATCCATATTAATCACCCATATAGTCTAAGATGAGAAAAGTTCATTTTGGATTAAATTCTCATCTCACACACCTGCAAAAACAAAGAAAATTATCATAATATAGGATTTTTGCTGAAAAAGTCATTACCCTTGTTCATGTTAAATTTCTGTAAGTCTCAAATTATCTATGTCCAAGGGATGCATCAATTGTGACCATGCAGATGCATCTCACGATGGATTCCTGATGAACTGAGCATTTGTGTCTCTATAACTATGTCATTTCTGAAATAATATTCAGATGATGTATTGGGACCTAGCCTTGTAAGTAAATTCTCCAGAGGACATTAGTTTAAGTTTCACATATATTTGGATTATTTGTAACATTACATTAAGATGTTAATGATGTTTATGTAAATGAGAAGGATTCAAAAATGTTATTTAAAAATGAAATTATGTAATAAGTGATGAGCTTATGAAAATGTTACTCCCATTTCAGTGCTTCATTAAAGGAGTATTATGCCAGAGATGATGATAATCAAACCCCATCACAAGTTTGTTACATTATTCATAAAGTTATGTAGTCATATTATATAATTTTTGTACCTGTTGTTTCATGTGAATTTTGGTTAATGAATCAAATTAAAAATAATATAAAGATATGTAGGTAGACTTATATATGTATTCACATATATAATAGTAATAAATTATTATTTAAAGTAATAACAATTTGTTACTCAGAGTTTTAGTTTTTAGTTTTTTGTCTGTTCCTAACAAAAAAGAAAAAAATATATATTTTTTTAAATTTTGTTTTAATCAGTTTATGATTAAAAGTTAGATTTTGTAATTTTGCTTTTTTTATTTAAAAATGCAAGTAAATTAAAGAAATAAGGTAAAAATGAATGAATTTTTACTTATCTATAGGTTTATCTTGTTGTTCATAAAAAAAACAAGATTAGATATTTTTTCTGTAATAATTTTGTTATTAATTAATGAAATTTTTTTTTAGGAATTAAATAGATAAAAAAATGTAACAATTGGGTTCTTGAATATTTTTTTTTTCATATGTCAAAGCCTTGACCAGGAGGCAAACCCGGGCCGGCTGCTTGGAAGTCAGCTATGCTAACCACTAAGCCACCAATGCTTGACATATGACTCTAAAAGATAGGTCAGTGGCAATGGCATAAATAGGGATCTATCTTTTTTTAATTTGCAGAGAGAGAGGAGTGGAATAGAGCCGATTGTGGATTTTATAAAATGTTTTGTTCCAGACTAAATGATTTTTCCCAATAAAAATAGCAAGTCATATTTAGAAATTTTGTTCATGAATTTTTTTTTAAAAATTAAGTAAAGATCTGATTTGAAGTCATTCTCAGAAAAAACGTTTGATATTGAAGCTAAAGACTGAGTGTAGTAATCAACTTCAGACAATAAAGTTTATTATTGCTTGGAGTTCAAATTATTTAATGGCCATAATGCACATGAATAAGTGGGTCAAAGCAAGCAATGCAAGATAAATGTATTAAAATATATCATTCATCCTTTCATCATAATCACCACATGATCCTGATACTAAATGCCTGTGAAAAACATAGCTGTCTATTGGAAAATGATGTGGAAAGTTTAAAGTAGAAAAAGAAATCATTGAATTCTTAGAAACTCTATTATTTGTATAATACAAATTAAGATGTTTGAACCTCTGAGCCTATCCTCAGTGAGAAGAGAAAATATAAAAGAATGGAGTGCAACTTACTTATGTGTTATATATATATATATATATATTGTAACGATATATAAATATGTCGTTACATTAATTTAAAATAAAAACTTAAAAGTTCGCAAATAAAAGAAAAAAACTAAACGCTAAAATTAAAATGTTTGTTAAACATATATATATATTCCACAGATGCTAAACTTTAAAAATATTTTTTTCAGAAACAAAAAAAAAAAAAGTATCTGAACGTATTTTTTTAATAAAAAAGTACAAGATTGAAATATAAAAATATTTTAATAAAAAAATAACGTAAGTTAAAATAAAAACAGGTATTAATTAATTCCTGTAATCTGTAAATGGAAATGATTGTTTATTAATTATCTAAAAGCTGTTTAATTAAAAAGTGAGATGAAAGGTTAGATAAGAGAAGAAAGAGATTTTAGCTTGACCAATGGAAGCAAATAAAGGCCCGGACCATAACGAAAAAACAGAACAGTGACGTTTTTGTTCATGGAATCCATAGGAGGACTATAAAAAGAAAAAAATATTGAGTTCCAGTCAGTTTTTCCAACTTGATTTGATGACAACGGTAAGACGCACTTGCCGTTCTCTCTCATTTTTTTTTGTTTGTTTTAAAAAAAATAAAATGAAAAGACTGTGATACCAGAATGGAACCAGCTAATACTACCTCCAGAACATTTTCTTCCAATGGAGATGCCGTGGGAATTGCCAACAGGAACCTGGACCCTTCTACTGTAAGCTATATTGACATGAACTCTAAATTTAAAAATAACTAAGAACTTTCGTTCAAGTTTATGAACTTCTATCTGACTTTTAAGTTTAAAATCAAATTAATAATGTTTAATTTTATATGTTTTCCGATTGATAAAAATCATTTCCATTTTTTTTTTCTTATTGTATAAATTATTTGTTGTTTAAACTTTAAATGATGAAATTTAGGTTGGGTATAGATGTTGAATTTAGGTTGGGTATAGACGTTGCATAGATTCGTTAGCGGTTGATAATGTTGTGGTTTTCACATTCGATTAGAATATATGTCAACGATACCACTGCAAGCATCTTACGATGAATGCTAATGGGATTTGTATATTCCCTATGCAAGTGACGTTTATCGATGATTTTGTATTTTGATCGGTTGTGTTTAATTTGGAATGTTTTTGACCGTGGAATCTGTGCAGCTGATCTGTACTCAACATTTTAAAACAAATTTTATAAAATGCATTTGTGCGAACGTATTTAAATGTTAAATTTAAGTCGAGCGTTAATGGCTATATAGTTTTGTAAAGTTATATTAAGGGAGGATAATCTTAGGTTATTCATTTCGTAGTTGAATTGGTTCAATGGATTGGATATATTTGTGTAATTAGTAGATGTAGTATGAGGTCCGCCACGGGCAGGATTATAGATATATGCCACACACCCTCTGTTTGCCTATGGATGGGTTTGTAAGTCGGCAGAAGACCGCAGTCCATTCCTATGGAGTTTTTTGTTTATTGTTCTACTTGCCAACAGATGTCACATTCCTGTTGGTGGAGAGTCAATATATTCTCTATTTCTACTTATTGTTCAGATGTACTTTCCTGACAGTATAGTATTTTGTGTTGTCGTATCATGCTACATTGAATACATGAATGTATCAGATGGATTGGCACCAGTTTGGTTGCGAAATTTGTGGCCTAAGGTTAAATCAGGGAAGAATATTTTCTTTTCAAATGCAGATCTATGTAGTCTATTCATACTTGACTAGCTAAATAAATCGTAAACTCATTATTTGCAATCTACTTAAATTTAGAATTAAAGATCAATATAAAAATATAAACGTTAAATTTATTCCTCAAAATTTAAATATTATTTTATATGTGCGTAAATAAATATTTTTAAGTGTTAATTTCTGGCAGTGGCTTTTATTCTTTTATATTTAAGATATAAAATTTATAGATTTTTATCTCTGCGTCTCTGCTGAGCTAGTGACTTGGGCTAACGATCGGAATATTTAAATAAAGTGGAATCTTAACAGCGCGTATCTGCCTACTTTATAAATTTTTCTAGGCTCAAATGCCTAGATGGCGCCCTGGTAGTTGCAGATATTGTTTTTGCGGTTAGATTCGATCTTCACTTGCATTTTGATCGTTATAATATATATACTTTTCCTTATAAGATAGACTACCTCCCGATGTGTATTTACTTTTGAAGTTTATTTATAGGGAAACAATATACACAGGAAGAAGGTTGTTTGTTTTATATATATATATAGCAAATTTGATTTAATGTAAATTTATATATATGTATCTATAGACATATATGATTTATACTTATAAATTTTAAGCAAAATATGTTTAATCACTTAGTGTAATTTAATCAGATGTATTATTTTTGAGATGAAAATTTTTAAACTTTTTATTTTTTTTCTTTCTTCCAATTGTGTTATCAAATAAATACATACAAGTATCTGGAAACATATATTTTTATATAATCAAAGAAAAAAAGGGGAGAGTTTTTGCACTTATATTAAATGAATGCATAATTTGTTTTATTTTATTTTTTTGTATTAGTTTAACTCTTTTATGCTTCAAATATTGGTGATTAGTTTCTGGATTAGTAAATTATATTGTTATATCAGTTCAAGAAATAAACTTATCACCTCAATTAGTTAAGAAAACAAGATTAAATTCTTCTTTAAATGAACCACTGATGGAGCCCATTCCAGATGAATTAATCAATGACAACCTAGAGACCATTGTCACATATACTGACAAAGAGAATTTAGAAGTTAAAAATGAAACAATTAAATCTAAAATCAGTGATCAAGAAGTAATACCACAGTTACTGAAACTTGCTATGAAGCTAAATGAGCACTATCAAAAGAAGAATGGAACCGATGAAGCGCTGGAAGCGTGCTCTGATTTTCTTAATCCAAATGCGAGATGATTAAAATTGCCTCAGTGAATATAGGCTTGAATTCATGGGCAAGGGCCTTTACTTTGGAGCAATGGTTCCACATTTATAGCCCTGATATATTATGTCTTGGGGAGACAAAGATACATAACAAAATGTATCAACATTTATTAATAAAATAAAAACCTTTGGGGTTTTTTCATTATTCCTATTCTAATATGGCTGCAGGAGGGGTTGCAATTATATTAAATAAAAACTTCCCTATTACCTTTTTTAAAATCATCAAAATTGACAATAACTGCTTGATTGCAATTATCAAATTTTAAAAATTATACTTTTAACCTAATTAACCTTTATCTTCCTAGAAAACCTGAAATCAGACACAAAATTATACAGAATATAAACATAGCATTGAGGACTAATCCCCTTCCCACTTTAATTATTGGGGATTGTAACTTAACATATGATAATTTTCAATATAGATATGGACGATTGATAAATCAGAAATTAATGAGCTGTCAATCACTGTTTCCAGATGGGGCCTTCTCCTTCTATAATAAGAAGGCAAAAACACTGATTGATCTGCTATTTGTCTCCCCAGAAAATTTTAAATCCCTAAAGACACAACTGCAACCAATTAAATTTTCTGACCACTTTTCAATTGAATGTGATTTTCAGTTCAATAACTCTAATGACTCAGCACAGGAGCTCCCCAGAACTATAAGAATGTTAACTCAGACAAATATCACCATCCAACTAGTATTTGCATCCAACTAGTATGTGCATGGATGCAATTTACTGAAATTCTTGGTAAATTTGTTACTAAATGCACTTCAAAAGCCCGGTGCCCTATTCGGTTATTATCTGAATTAGATAAGATTACGACAAAACTAATGAACTTGCCAGTGAGGCACAGAATGTCGGATCTATCATAGACTTGAAACTGAAATACAAAAGTAAGCAGGAGGAAGTTGCTGAATATCTTTCTATAAAGAGATCGTGACAATTCATATAACAGCAGCACTGCTGGACCAGGGGCAATCTTAGGTGGGCCCTTGCAGCTGGCAGAAAGGCCAAGGCATCCAGAGTGATTGAGATAGATGACAACCTATATGGAGGGTCTTCCATGTTGGCCAGGATATGTGATCATTATGTTGAAAAGGTTAAGGCAGGTGGAATCATTATTGAAAGAAGAGAATTTAATTTAATTAAAAATTCAAGCCACAAAATCACAGAAAAAAAAATTATTGATGAATTAGAGATGATGCCAGTCAAAACACATCCTGACTTGCATGGAATCCCTAAATTCTTCCTGCTACATTTAAGTGCTTTCTCAGCACCAATCATTACAAGGATGGCAGATCTTTTGGCTGACGGCTGCCAGGAACTTCCAGGGATCAACCCAATTGCCATGATTCCTCTGGTTAAGAAACTAGAAGGCTCTCAGAACCTGGGGAATCTCAGGACAATATCAATGATCTCTCTACTGGTAAAGATAGTTGAGGCCCTAATTAAAAATGACATATAAGATATTATAATTGATCAACTGTCTAATTGCCAGTTTGCTAAAAAGGGGAGCTCAATGGCCAATGCTGTGAGCTGATTTTATCTATTGATAGACTACATTCACATAAAGATCTTGCAGCCAATCACAGTTTAGCTCGATTTTGCTGCTGCTTTTGATTGCATTCGAGTTGATGCACTTAGAAAGATCTTGGTGGAACTCAAAGTACTAGTTCTCTATCTCCAGATGATAGAGAACCTTCTGTATAATAGGGAGGTGTTTTTGTCTTTGAATGGGAGGGTGTCCCCAGGATTTAAGCCTGTTGTTTCTATTTCTCAGGGCTCTCCTCTAAGTGTGCCCTTTTCACTGCCTATGTGAATCCTCTCCTGCTAAGGATCGAGACATCTCTTAAAGGAATATCCATACCTTTGCTGAGAGAGAGGATCCATCATGTCTCCTATAAAGATGATGTGGTGGTTTTTCTTGCTACATGAGAGGAGCTCTTGGACCAATTCGAATGTGAATTTGATCTAAGAGACAACAAGGAGAAATCAGCAATCTGGTTGATTATAACTGGCAAACAAATTCCCGGCATATTTAAGGCTCCACCTCAGAAGTTCCTGGGTTTTCATCTAGTGCCCCCCCATCTAAAAACAGGAAGGAAATTGAAAATGATTTAATGACTAAGATAACAGAATTTATTGGATTGTTGGAGAAGATTTATTTGTCTTTGTTCAGGAAAATCATGCTGATGGATGCTGTCATGCTCCCCAAGATTACATACTTCCTTGCAGGCTTCTCACCAATGAAAGCTTTTATAAGGAATGTTGAAACCCAATGTAGGAAGCTGTTTTGGGTGGGGGAGCTCCTGTCATCAGCCTGCGCCTCCTACAGAAACCTAAACATATGAACAGCACAGGACTACACTCAGTCAAAATCTTATTAATACAGTGTTTTCATAATGTACTTACCAGATTATTTATGAAAAATCCAGATATGGAAGGGCCAATATTCCCAGAAGAAATAACTCCTACTGATAGGCCACCTCCCAAAAGTGGAAAGCTTTGTATTCAAAAGCAAATCTCTATAGTATTTAACCATCTAAAAATGAAGAAGCCAGGAACAATGTTTAATAACAAACTAAACTACTGGAACACATATGATCTTATGAATCTGGAAGAAACTAAAATTGACAATATTCTTTTGATTGGATTATTGAGGTTCTCCAGATTGTCCAAACATCTAAAATTGGAACCGAGGTTTGTTGATTGTTTAATCAAGGTTAACCTTGGGGCCTTGCCTACCGCTGATTTCCTACATAGTAAAATGAATTATAATCTGAACCCTATAAGTGCACTATATAGGTCTAGTGATGAGACAATGGCACATATATTGGAGCAGTGTCAAATTTGGAATACCATAAGAAACACTTTTAAATCTCTCATTAAAAACAAAAAATCAGCTTGTGTAAATTTGACTAAGGCCTTCAAGGGTGGACATTTTGGGGTCATAAGATTGGCAACATTTATAAATTTTTCCATTTGGTCATTGAGAAATAAGACTATCTTTGAAAATGGAGAAGAATATGACATGATGAAAATGTCTTTACACTTACTAAAAGAAATTAAGACCAAAAATTTTCTCAGAATTGGATGTTCAACCAGACCTGGTCCCTAATAAACCTAAAACAAAGTGTAGTACTGATGATAAAAAGAATATAAAGTTGTAAATCCACAGATACTGAGAAAATTTAATGAAACATTTACCTAAAACATTCTAGATAAACTTTATATGGAAGAGATCCAAGAACTAGAAAATTACATTATAAAGTTACTCACCTAATTGATGAATAATAGGAAAGGGATTTCATTTGATTAACAGATCAGTTTTAATAAATGACCCAATAAATATATTAAGACTGCTTTAACAATGCTTAATGGTAACCGATTTGTTTACTGTAAAGAATCTATGAGATATTTCGTGTAATTTTCAGTCTTACATATTCTATGAAAACCTGCTTTTAAGGAATTTTTATCAATGGAATCCCTATATTGGATTGGCTAACCTCATGATCTATAAGTAAAGTGTATGGTTTTCATATATGGTTCATACTGATTAATCTCTCGATATTTAAAATGTTAAATTAATACACACAGAAACATTGGAAATGCTCTTCACTTGATAAGATAAAGATCTATAGACTAAATGGCCAAATATGGTTTTAATCATTGCCCACATGTTCATAAAGTAAACAAACTTATATGTGGTTGAATTGACTAACACCATCATATATGTGATATACATGATAAGATTAATGTAAATGGGGCACTACTATTATTTCTGGAATGGGAAGTTATATGTCTTCATTTTCTGGTAATAACTAATGTCTTAATGTAATTGATACGAAATTAATTGCTTTTTGTTTATATAAACAAGCATAAACTCTGATTTTGTTGATTGGTCTCCTTTGAGATTGATATGTAAATGTCCTTCTTTTTGTGATTCTTATGGCTTGTGAATAAAATTTCCTTTTGAAAGATATTAAGTTATAATCTATTTTAGTCAGTCTTAATGATCTCCACATCTCATTTCCCCAAAATTTAAATTATTAATTCTAGTTTTATTATCCATCTACTTAGTTTGAGAATCAGAAGAATACTGAGAAATTTTATATTATCACATTACAATATCAGGAATCTTATATCTGTTTTTTCTATGATCTGTAGCAGAGTATTCTTTCTAGGAAACAATATTCCCTCTTGGATAGTGGTGCAAAAGACATGTTTTAATTAGGCCTTTCATGTTATAAAATTATTACAGAATGAGGGTTTTATTTCTTTACTTCTGTCACATGCATAAAATTAGAATGTAAAACTATATTCAATTTACTCTTATTGCATAGAATTAATACACTAGTATACATGATTACTATGCAACACTCATTACTTCTAATTTAGTATTTCTGACCTCACCATTGTCTTACTCACTTAACCTGTCAATCATCTATTCTTTTGTCCCTACCTTCTATTTTTTAACATTTAAAAATCTTTTCATTTTACTTACTAGTGTCAAACTTCTTTTATTTTATTAACTAAACAATAATTATTATTTCTCTATTGTATATGCATTGAAACATATTTTGGCACCAATTGTATATATAATTTGAGTTTTAATAGCTTCTCATGTCTAACATACATGGATTTTCTTTGTCACCCCATATTGGGTGCCAAATAAAATAGGACTAGGATTTTTACTCTACTTTCTAGATTTATACATTTCTACTTAAGAATGCATGAGGATTTAAACTTCAAAATTAATGGGTGTTACAAATAATCATATTAACTGTTAGGAATGAATACCCTAACTAATTATAATGGTCAGACTGCATTTCTAGCTTTAGCTATATTTTCTAACCATGATTTCTATCCAACATATCCAAGTAAAAAGACAAGATTATTCCTTGCCACTATACATGTTACTTATTTATAATGTTATCTAGTAAACACTTATAGGTTGAGTTTCTAGCTTCTCTGTTCATCCACTACCAGCTCAGAGAACATGTGAATTATTAGTTATAATTAACTAGGTTTGGAATGAGAGAGAGAGAGAGAGAGAAAATGGACAACTATATTTTTAAATATAATTTGAATCCTTTTTTACATATCTACAATATTTACAATTATGATATATTTCTATATAAATCACTCACATAAATATATGTATTTAGACAGGGATGTATTCATATTAAAGAAGTCATTTAACTAGACTAAATTTAATCTATGTTCTGATATGCTTACATGTAATACAGATCCTACCACACCACAATTACTATGTTTAAATTAACACCAATGTAGTAGTAACAACAACAACAACAATAATAATAATAATAATAATAATAATAATAATAATAATAATAATAATAAAAATAATAATAATAATAATAATAATAATAATAATAATAATAATAATAATAATAATAATAATAATAATAATAATAATAATAATAATAATAATAATAATAATAATAATAATAATAATAATAATAATAATAATAATAATAATAATAATTAAAAAAAGAATTAAATAAAGAATAAATATATATGAATATATCAATTATCACAAAAGTTAAATATAAATTAGATAAAAATCTAAACTATGTTTGGTACTAGTTTTAAATTTGGAGTAGATAAATAAAATATATTTAAGAGTAGTTTTTGTATCTTAAGCAGAAAAAAACAATCATTTATTTTTATCTTTGTTATAATTATTGTTTTGAAGACCTTTGTAAATAAAATAGATCTTGCCAATAACCAACTACAAATAGGTTTAAACCTTTATACTGATTTGCAGGACAGTCAGTATTAATAAAATCTAATGCTTCATATGGTGAACTTGCATGCATTCTTCTCCATTATTAACAGAAGAATGATAGCCTGGATGAATTATGCACTAAATCAAAGATAGGATTTCAAAATTGGGTGAAAAATCATAGGCACTAATTTTGTAGACATGGAAATTGACATTGGAATGAGTCTTCATAGCAACAGATCTTAAAGACCAACACACTAACCAAAGATTTTACCCATGGTAAAACTTTGAGCTGTAGTCTGCTTTTCCATGTTATCTAATTAATAGTTCATGAGTTAGCAGCTTCCTAATAATTCAGAAATGTTGTTTTTGCCAGCTTCATTCTTTAAAATGTCATAAACATACTTTCCTAGCTTGATGAGATTGGTCATGAGTCAAGTCAGCTCTTTTCAAGCTTATCCTGTCTGCATTTGATATTAAAGCTTTATTTAACAAGAGAAAATTTTCTTTAACTGATGTTTGTCATTCTATTTATACACAAACACCATCCATTATAAAAACTCAATTACCTGAATACCTTTATCACCATCAACTAATTAGTTTTAACTCATGATACTTTTTTTATATACCCAAACAACATTTCATTATTTTTATAAAAATAAAGAAATAAAATACAACAAATAATTATTTTATTATCTTTACTTTTTTCTCTTAATTGCTTCCAATTTTAATAGTAACTTTTCAAAATTTAGTTTTCACTTTTATTTTTATTTACAGAACTACTCAATAAGATATTAATACTTCATTAATACCAGATAAGCAATAAATTCTTATTAAATTATCCAATTAAATAGATTACTTATGTTTTGCTCAGCAAAGTACAAAAGCCAAATTAATTAAATCTTTCAATATTTTTTTCTTAAAAAATATTAGTTTTTTTTTACAGATATGAAAGAAACGAAGGACAGAAATAGACTTATAACATTATAAAAAAAATTCTACTTGAATACTTTTGTTTATAACTTTGATTCTTTTAATAATTTATGTTTTAAAATGGGACTAAGTATTCTGCATCCAATTACTTTTTAAAAAATATTATTTACATAATTTTGTTTTTTCCCTAAAGGTTATTATCATCACTATTATGATTTACAACTATAATTGATCCACTGCAATATAAAGTCTCTCCTAGTTTAATATCTCTGGTCTCTAGCTCTTCTCCATAAGACCACAATACAATTTCTTATTTTATACACCTCTCTCAAAAGTTGTCCCTTTCTGGGTCTTGGAAACCAGTTTAAGATTTTAACTCTCAATCTATTATTATCTCTTTTAGCAATATGTCCTTCCCAACTCCACTTCAATCTCTTAATTCTTCAATGATATCACTAACACTTAATTGTTATCTTACCCATATATTTTTTTTTTCAATCTCTTTTTGTTACTCCTAACTTACATCTGTCTTTATTTTATTTGGTAGTCTAAATTTTCTGTATTGTTCTTCTGTTAAGACTCCAAATCTTAGATCCATAAGTAATTAACTTGTAAAACATATTTATTAAAAAAAACCTTTTTTAAAAAACACATAGGCATATTTCCTTTTAAAATTAAGTTATTCTCACAAAAGCACTCCAAACAAGTTTAATTTTATGTCTAATTCTGTCTACTATGTTCTCATCTGTAGCAATAATGTAGCCAAAGTATTTGCAATTGTTGATTTTTTCTAATTCATCTTTGTCAATCTTAATTTTCTTTTTTTGAAAAAATTCATTGAACATTATTGTAGTCTTTTTAATATTTACCTTTAGTCCCAACTTTTTACTTTCATCTGATAACTTTTGCAACATTTCCTGAAGCTCTAAAGCATTATTTTCAAAAATGATTACATTATCCATAATATCTAGTTGACTTAAATAATCACCATTTGCTTTTACTTCTTTACTTATCCATTTTAATCCACAAAATACTTCCTGCAAAACTGCTGAAAGAAATTATGGAGATATGGAGTCACAATGTCATATATCCTTCTTAATGTTAATCTTCCTAATTTCATACGTAATCTAATTGTTGCTATTACTAAGAATATGACAATTTCCCAGATCAGTACCTTGATCAAATGATTTAATCACTGAGAAATGATTATAGAATCAAATGGCTCTTCATATTCTACAAATCCAAAGTGTAATAACTCATATTTATTGATTCTTGCTGATAACTTTTCTTAACATGTGAATATAATCCACTGTATTAAAATCATTATTAAATCCACCTTGTTTTTTGGGTTAGTTAAAATCGAAAGTTCATTGTAAATGGGTTATAATTATTTTGGTACAAGTTTTGTATAAAACTGAGAAAAGAATTATGGATCTATAATTTTTAATATTTTCTTTTATCACCTATTTTAAATATTAATACCACATTCTTCAAATCAATTTGAAGTAGATTGAAGCTTGTCCATCAAAGCTTGAAAATTTATTATCTTAATACAAATGAAGCACTGATTATATATATGTATGGGAGATGATGATATGGATCAAATGATGAGTGCTGGTTCAGCATAAAATATTTATATTGGAAATTTCTTTTCACATGTATGTGGTCATGTATATCGATTGTATGAGATAGAATGGATAGCTGAAATGAATTGGAAAGTCTATATTCAAATCTCCTATAATTACATCTAAACTCCAAGTATATAAATTATACTTATATTCAAATATTACAAAAATTATATAGTAATAAAGAACAAGGAAAAATACCTCCTACAACTAATATATCTTCTGAATTGCTCAGAATTTTAAATGAAGAAATGAGACATGCAATTAAATTTCTGAAAAAGGGAAAAGGTTCCAGATATTGGTGGAATTATAATTAATATCTTGAAAGAAGCAGATGAAGAAATAGAATTTTTTTTGGCAAAGTTACATATCAAATGTCTGAATGATAAAGATGAACCAAATGATTAGAATAATGAATTAATAATATTAATATTTTAATAAGATGATAAAGAAGATATTATAAATTACAAATATATCAGTCTTTTATCTGTTTTAGACAAAACAATATCAAAAATAATTGCAACTCGTCTACAGCAAACTTTGTATTTCAATGAACCAAAATAATAAGTTGGATTTAAAAGTGATTTTAATACAGGTAATCATGTCCAAGTACCAAGAGAAGTTATAAAAAGGACTAATATATATGAGTTGGCATTATGTTTTGGATTTGTAGATTATGAAAAGGCATTTGATTCTATAAGCATTTTTTCAGTTATTAGAACATTGAATCATCAAGATTCAGACCCAGGATATTGTCACATTTGGAAGAATATTTATAAAAATGCAATAGCAATAATTAGATTATATAATGATACTGTGAAGATTATCATTGAGAAGGGTATAGAACTGGGTGACTCCATATTTCCAAAACTTTTTGTGCCTAAAAGAGTAAATGGAGAATATTTAACTCACCTAAATTTTATGGTTGATGTAGTCATACTTGAAAATAATGCTTCAGAGCTTCAAAAAATGTTGCAAGCTATAAATGAAAGTAAGAAAGTAGAACTAAAGATAAATGTTAAAAAGACTAAAATAATGTTCAGTGGATTTTCTTATAAGCTGAAAATAAGCATTGATGTTGATGAGTTAAAAGGAGTTAGCACAGCTGCCTTACAAGCAGATGTCCCAAGTTCGCTTCCCAGCTGATGCTTTGACACATGGAAAAATAATAATAATAATAATAATTGTCAGCAAGTTTTTTAGTAAAGTGTCTTTAAAACCATATATACACACATTAATATTGTGACTATTTAGAATTGAATGACAATGCTCATATAATAATAATAATAATAATAATAATAATAATAATAATAATAATAATAATAATAATAATAATAATAATAATGATGATGATGATGATGATGATAATCATGATGATCACGATGATGATGATCATGATAATAATAATAATAATAATAATAAAATAAAACATGCAAAATAGTTTAAAGTTAGACAACTCAACAAAGTTTAATAAAATAAATAAAATTAAGACTATTAATGTCATTGTGTCACAGCTTTAAAATGGATTCTAGTTAAATAAAGTAAAAAAATTATATGAAATGCATACTATATTATATATATATATATATATATATATAATTAACAAAAAATATACATAACAAATATGTCAACAATCTGTGTGTTAATTCACTTTAGTTTTTAAACTTTTGTATAAAATTTAATTTAAAAGATAAACAGAAAAAACACTATGAATGTAATATTATTACATTTAAATTTTTAAGTCAATATTTTAGTGAATATCACTAGCTGAAAATTCAAATACATAATATTCAAATCATCCTCTCAAATGCTGTTTTTTTTTTCAGCAACACTCTCTGTGAACTATTTGAAGTTCAGATTTTATGTTATTCATGGAAGGTGCTGCTGAATAAACATAACGTTTGGAGGGTAATTTGAATATTTTATATTTTTAAGTATATGCTCATGAATATTGTGGACCAAAAATATATAGACAGAATGGTGCATTACCTGAAATAAGAAATTCATTTTGTAAAATATAGTTTGGTTTATTGAACTGTGCATTTTAAAAACATGGACATTATGATATACCTTTGTAGCATTAAAAACTCCAAAAGTCAATGTTAATTATTAAAATTTATATAAATAAATAATCAATTCCCCTAAACTATGCAGAGCAAAAAAAGTTATATTGGATGTCAAAAATGTTAAATGTATACTTTTGTAAAATCGATTATAAGCACATACATACACAAACAAGTCTATTGTAAACAAATCGATATGCAGTTTTAAAAAATTCAAAATTAATATCAATCACATTTCTTTATTCATTTTAATTACTGTGCATTGTATACTTATTTTGCTATCATAACAATTGGATAAATTGGGCAATGCGATAAAGAAAGATTAGTTTTAAAGAAATGATGTAATTAACTCATTTGGTAATTGCAAATGCAGTATTTATCAATAATAAAATTTTTATCAGCAATATCTAAACAGAAGAGAAGGCTGATGATCAATTTTTGGAATACATATTTTTGTACTGCAGGTAAGTTATTTATTATAGTGGTAGAAAAATAATTTTCAAACAGTCTCTGAGTTATTAGTTAATTGAAGAACCTGTGTTGAAGAAATGTAAGTTGTAAGCTGAAATTTAGTTAAAACCAGAAAAAAGGGATATTTATGACATTGATTATAATGTTATTGTCTGATTATAATGGTAAACACATTTTACAATAATGGAAAGATTAGAGTTCTTTTTAACGTATTCTTTAATCAAAAGTATAAAAATTCCTTAATAAATCTACTATGACTTACAAGATAATTGAACAGATGTTGATTGAAAGATGCTATTGACCTCATGCTACACTGTTCACTATAAGTAAAAGATTGCTATTCTGGAAGAACCTATAATATTAAGCACTGAAATGAGAAAACTGCTACCATTTGACTACTTGAAATTTTAATTTGAGTTATCATGAATTTCCATTGACAAGCATATAATCTAAATAAACCTTATAGCAGGATTAAAATAATATTGCTGAAAACCCAAATAATATTCTACTTGATGTAAAACATAATTACTGAAGACAGTAAACAAATATTCAATGTTTGCTATAGATAGTTTAAAAATATAGCTACATCAGGAAACTATTATAGATATAATAAACACCTCCACATTTCCCCATTCTTTTCAAATTTATATAAATAAAGATATAATAAAAACAAATGACCCCCAAGATGTATTTTATGCTGAACCAGCACTCATCAGTTGGCCCAGGTCATTATCTCTCATATATATTTTTATTATATGAAAAGTATTTATCTAGAGTAAATTGTTACATTTTCATTTACCATTGTCAAACTTCCTCCACTCACAACTTTGACGACATACATTAGGAAAAAAAAACATCAGATATCTTCATCCCACTTTGTAAGCTTACTAACATTTAGTTGTTTTCTGTAATTTATACATGATGAGCCAGAAAAATGGAGTTAAAAAATTGATTAGTATTGAAATGGAAATAAAGTGATACTTTCAAAAACGAGTGATAAAATGATTAGTGATTTAAATTCTGAATATGTATGGCTAAATGAATGATATGCAACATTTAACAAAAATACAAATTAAAAAGTGCCCATATAGTGAAAGCAATTTTCAGATTGAACAGTTTAATTTATAATAAGAACTCTATTGTTAATTGTTAACATGGAGTAGTAATGAAGTTATCATTTGTAAAAATTGTTTAAGAATAAGTTTGATTAAATTTTAAAGTTTCTAAAAATGTTAGTTTTTATTAAAATTAAACTACATAATATATATATATGTTAATTCTAATATTTTCATAGATAAATTATGACTTCATATTATTATTATTTTCGGATTATTTCATGTAGTAAAATAGTTAAATAGCTGACATTTCAGTACAATAAGATGTACCTTCTTCAAAGCATCCTCTTTCTCAGCTGACATTTCAGTACAAGAGGATGCTCTGAGGAAGGTACATCTTATTGTACTGAAACATCAGCTAATTAGCTATTTTACTACATGGAATATTCTGAAAATAATAATAATATGAAGTCATATATCTATATCATTTAATTCTATATGTCATTACATTTAAATTTTTGATTTTGTATTATATTTTTTCCTATTTTTTTTATAAATTATTGTGAATGTTAAGGTCTGAAAGAGATTAACCTTAAGTATATGCATTTTAATATATAATGAATAATCTTCTGAAATTAATTAACTTACTGTAGCAGAATTTATAGCAATTTATGTTATTTATGTTCCAATCTCAGCGTCTCTCTTCACTGTTAGTTTACATATTATTACAATATTAAAAAACTAAAAAAACAAAAACAGAATCGGGTGTACACAGATTCCAGATTATAACTATTTCAAAGAAAGATGGGAAAATTACATAGTTTAACAATTCAAATTCAGACTCATTTACTACTCTATTAACAGCATTAACAACCCATTTACTCTGTACCAAGCCCAAACACAGTAATTATTGAACATTTAATAGTAATACTAATAAAATTCAAAACAAATTTTGCTTTTGGTTTTTATAAGTGAGAAGTACTGAGTATCCTGTAACCACATGAAGTTTGGTTTTATATTATCCACCTCAGTAATCTAATGATGAAACATCTAAAAATTTTAAACCTAAGTCTCTTTGCTTGTATAGCTATATAAACATGCATCATTAGAAACTAGACTGAAAAGTCTATTGACTCTATAATCTAGAGTTTATTGATAACTCAAAAAGCAATAAGTGGTTTGGAGAAGATTAGTAAAATATATATTATTGCTTTTATACATACATTTAAATTAACCTGAGAGTTTTACATCATGATTTGTTTGTATAGTTAACTTAACTTGCAATGTTTAAAATCTCAGATCATACCTTAAATAATGCAAAATAATTAAAAGAGATTGCAGAATGTGTAAGTGAAAATCCAATAAAATCAACAAACAGAAATTAATCTGAGAATTTGGTTGATATTACATTAGTAGAATGGATTATTGCTTCTAATTCAAATATAGAAAGTAAATTGAAAAAGTCAAGTGATTCTTTCTTTGGTATGCACTTTTTCCATGTGCAGTTGTGTGATATACATTTTTTGTAAAAAAATAAAAATAAAAAAAATAAATCAAAATAAATTTAAACTATGAGAGTTTATGTCATGTTTGATTCATATTTTCTCTTACCACACTTAACAATTAAGAGTTTGTTTGAGCTATTGGTACACTCTCTGTATTTCATTTTTGTAAATACAAGCTTATAAAAGCAATGTCACATTATATATGACTTGCTTTATTGATAACTATAAACACCATAATCATAAAATTAATCATATGCAATGTTTCAAAGTGGTAAGGAAAAAGACAAGGAAATACATTTAAAATATCTCATGATATACTAAAAATAAGACAAGTCATAGATAATCCAGAGCATAAGTTGATCTTTTGCAAGCACCAAACCTTCACAGACCATACATTTGAATCCATATCCACCAACATACATGCATCAAGCAAAAGCAGATCAAGAAAGTATGACATATAGGTAACAACCCTAATGCCATAAATTGGAAGGAATTCTGTTTTCCTCTTTCTAAGAATTGACAATCTGATTTACATACATTTTGAATAATCTATTACCTGTATGTACACATACCCATACAATTACTCACATTTCAAGACTATGACTAATTTTCATGCGATTATAGCTTTTCTTATGAGAAGCTTGTCAGCACATATAAAATAATTTTATAGTTTGGTTTTATATTATCCACCTCAGTAATCTAATGATGAAACATCTAAAAATTTTAAACCTAAGTCTCTTTGCTTGTATAGCTATATAAACATGCATCATTAGAAACTAGACTGAAAAGTCTATTGACTCTATAATCTAGAGTTTATTGATAACTCAAAAAGCAAAGTTGGATTACCAGAGTTAGCAGAGCTGTAATTATGAAACATTAAGCTTCAGGTCCAGAATCTATTTCTCTATCATTACATTAAATCATTCAACACTAAATATAGTGATTAATAAGATTAATAAATAATCTTATAATATTAATTTTAGATATGAGTGAGATTTGGGAATTTTTTAATGCAGTTAAAAATTTCCAAATGCTAGGATGTACTAGTGATTTAATCTTTTTGGTAAAATACATGTAGATATTTTTAACTGATGATTAAAATCTCAAAATAATCTAGGGTACTCAAATGATTGCAAAGCACAGTTTTTTTAATACCAAAAATTATAATGTATTGCAATTCATCTTTACTGATGAATATGTTATTCATGTTTAGCTGTTTATCAATGTAAATCATAAAATTGATCTTTTAACCTTTATATATGAAATATATATGTAAATATGAAATTTATCAAATGTTTTAATTCTTTTTTCTCCTTTTAGATGTTACCAGATTAATGTTTGGTGGAGGGACAGATATTAATTTGCAGGATCCCAAGATAAGATTCCTATTTTGAAATAAAATGCTATACAGTGACATGATTCCTAATTACTTATTCATTTATATGTTTATGTGTGTTTTGATTAATGACTTTGTAACTTTCTGTATATATTATTTTACCATTTTAACAACTCTGTAAATAAATAACAACTGTTAAATATATAGTGCCATGAATATTTAATAATATTTGAATTAATAATCTGCTTGTGCTTGTTTAGTTAGTAGATTGACATCTGAGGGCACTAATTGCAAATTTATTAATATGATTTCTAGAACATCTGAATTGTGAAGAATGGAATATTAGTATGTTAGATATAGTATTATATATATACTGAAAGTGATTAGAAAACTTTTAACTATCACAAGTGCTATTGGGTCATCGCTCATACTACCGATGATTTCAGGTGAGATCCGACCTAATATTAGAACTTTAGTAGTAATAACAAGCAGCTACATATAAGAAAGAATTTACATTCACATCTTTCACCTGCAAACACTTAGTTTTAATATACTATATGTCATAATTTATTTTTAAAATGACAAATCATTATAAGACTTCAACTGTTTAATAGCAATTAAAACAAGCTTAACTTTTACATAATTCATATTTGGGCCAATTTATTGGTCAGGTTTTATTTTTTTATCCTGATAGAAATAGAATCACATTACCATGAAATAATTATAGCATATCATTAAATAAAATTAAAATGGAAGTCACAGAATTTAATAATGGAATGCTGAAAGGTAAATTCTCTTCTCATACATGCTGTGATAGACAAAATTTATGCAATTAATTTGTCTCTCATTACTGCCTTAACTAAGTATAATGTTCTACCACCATGGATAGGTCAGCAGGTGATATTACTAAGGTCACATAACTGTAAGGTCAGGAAGACAGCAGAGGTCAGCTTATCTAAGTTGTTTTAATCTTTCTCATAAAGCGATTACACAATTAAGACTTCACAAAATAAACTACTGGTTTTTTTAAAGCTCAAAATATTATATATTTTTAAAACGTATTCAAATAGCGTTTTATTTATTTCTGAATTAATTTGGCTGTAATGAATTTTATTTTCGCAGAGACTCATTTAAAATTTTAATTTGTAAATTACAATATTCTTATTTTCTATATAATATTTAAAAATTGAATGGCTTACAATCATTTTAGCATATGGTAGAAAAAGTGTAAATATGTTTCTTTTATGTATAAATATCTAGTGTTAAAATCGATAGTATTACACTATCTCACGAGTGTGATTTATGGTTTTAAACTTAGAATTGAGGCTTTAATTCAGCTATCTGGAGAAGTTTCAGTATATTTTCGTATTTTGAACACAGACAATTTACATCATCAATCTATTTTTTTTCTGGGTATTCTCGAATTCTAGGTATTATTATTCAAAACAATCTAAACAAAACAAATGTATATTTAATGGTCTGCTTATTAAAAAAACCCTAATGCCTAACTTACACATACAGCTTTTTTTACTACTAATAAAGATTGTCATAGCTCTTTAGTGTACTATTTTTATATTTTTAGGCACACACATATAAAATCCAATTCCTTTTGCGAACAGAAAACAATGCATAAATTAAATACTAAAAAAAAAAAAGAATTCAGTTTAATCAATCACATCATTTTCTAATATATATTTCACATGATCACCATTTCTTATACTTGCTTATAACTGTTATTAAAACAGGCAAAACTCTTATGGCTTGCACTGAGTGTCAATACTGTATGGAGAGTTTTGCCTGTTTTAATAATATATACTTATCAACTTTGACATCATGCTAAAACGACTAGTGAATCAGCTCATCCTGGGCAATTGTTGCTTGACTTACTTACAACTTATCAGCTGATTTCAAACCCATACCTTGTATTTTGAATAATGTGTAATTTTCTTTACATATAAATCCCAAACTCAAAACTATAAGATATTAAAGTATGAAATAATTATGATATTATCTTACAAAATATGATATTATCTTACAAAATTCATCATATAAGTATTACATCAGATTGGTTAATACAGAGTTGAATTCAACTACAAATTCTATCACTTTAAATGTTAATTAATTTATTTTATTATAATACAAGCAGGCATGCTGCTAAACTGGAAATAATACATTATTATCATTATTGATAAACAGAGCAAAACTCTCCATACAGTATTGCCACCTGTGCTAAACAGAGTAATCAATGGATGCCAGAAGGCTTGTACATAAAATCCCTATCTAATGCCTACTCATCCAATATCACCAGACTAGTTTCTGGCTTGTGGCCTTCGTCAGTGAGGAGCTTTGGATCTGAGAGCACTGCATCTAGATCTTAGGATCTAATGCAACCCTCTAGCAAACACCTTTTATCTCTACTTAACTACAAAACTATGAGAATGAAATTGAAAACACAAAAAATATTTTCAATCTTAGCTCAATAGCTTATATAGTCATATGGGTCTGAACTCAGTTCAGCACCCATACATTTTGGTGTCTTTGGCTCTTTTACAACCATAGCCACCACTATCCTATTAGGCAGGATTGGTGTTAAACCATTAAGCATCACATGATCACATTTCCTATACTAGCACATTAATTGTTGATAAACAGAGCTTAGATTGAAAATATTTTTTGTGTTTTCAATTTCATTCTCATAGTTTTGTAGTTAAGTAGAGATAAAAGGTGTTTGCTAGAGGGTTGCATTAGATCCTAAGATCTAGATGCAGTGCTCTCAGATCCAAAGCTCTTCACTGACGAAAGCCACAAGCCAGAAACTAGTCTGGGGATATTGGATGAGTAGGCATTAGGTAGGGATTTTATGCACAAGCCTTCTGGCATCCATTGATTACTCTGTTTAGCACAGGTGGCAACACTGTATGGAGAGTTTTGCTCTGTTTATCAACAATTAATGCGCTAGTATAGGAAATGTGATCATGTGATGTTTATTATTATTATTATTATTATTATTATTATTATTATTATTATTATTATTATTATTATTATTATTATTATTATTATTATTATTATTATTATTATTATTATTATTTATTAACTATTCAAACAAAGTTCGAACAAATAGTCAATCAAATTGCAGTTAAATCAACTTAGCACTTTTGTTTAAATATTGTGTGAGGATTTATGTATTATTTTTAGTTAAGTAGCATATATATTTAGTTTATAATATAATAAATTAATTTTTTGCTGTAGTTTTAAAAATTAAATGTTATAATTTTACATCATGATTATTTCAGTTTTAAAATCTGATTGTATTGAGGTTGATGTTTATATGCAAAAAGCTTTGTACATTATGTTAGGATATTAGCTAAGACATCACAGACAATGATAAATGAGATTGTTCATCATGAAATAATTATCATGAAAAAAACTGAATGTTTGGTTACTTAAACATGGTGTGAGAAGTGGTAGATGGAGTATAGTACTGATGACTGAATTGAATGATTTGTTTAAACTTTAAATTGCTATATGTATGTGTGTGTCTGGGTGTATGCGCACGCATGTGTAAAAATTTGAAATTCTAAAAATTTAATACAAATAGTGTGAAAAAAATTTTTTTTTCTTGTATTAAAGTGATCAATTTTTTGATATTTGTGTGATTAAATATAGAAATAAACTTTTTTTTAGTTGACTGCTAAATTGCTAATAAAAAAAAGTTTATATAAAAATTACCTTGCTAAATCTTATAACATTTTAGTTTCTATTATTGTATCCTACTTCAGAGTAAAATAATCTGTCTAGCAACTTATGTGCATAACTTTTAGTTAACAATTACTAAACACCCATTCATCAACTATTTTGATAAATAGTTTTATTGTCTATAGGCTATCTTCATAAAATAATTATTCTAAATTTACTTGTAACAAGAACTGTCTTGCTACAATGTCACTCCACATGATTAGCATGGTATTCCAAGCACACTTACGCATCTGTTTTATTTTTAACAATGCAAAAAAAAGTACTGTAAGGCCATTGCATTTAGCAAATGTGTATCATATTAACACTGTCAAAAATTTGACTTTTTTGAGGTTTACTTTCAAATTTAGAAAAACTTAGAAGTAATAAAAAAGGATATTGTTTTTTTTTAGCTTCATATTATCTCACAAAAAATGAAAAGTATAATCAGTTGTCTGAATTGCAAGCTGAATTTCTTGTATAACTATATTGATTTGATTCTATCCAGCAATTATACAATTTTATAACCCAATTATATGTTTCCATAAGTTATTTTCTTCTTTTGGGCAACGATGATATATACTAAAATATTAGATGCTTCTCTTAACTTGCTTCTAATACCTATATTTGAAACAGTAATCTACTCTTTTTATTTTACTCTTAAGCTATCTAGGTAAAGTTTAGGAATGTAAAAGCACATCTACTATGGATTTTACAAATGTTTTTCATTTTTAATGCTTTTGTTTATAGTTAAAACTAATAAACTTTTGAATATTTATAACACTTCAATTATTATCATTTATTCTCACTCTTAGCTTTATTTTGGTGCAATTATTAAACAACTTTGTTTTAAGAATTTGAACAAAAGTTGAACATAATAATAAAGTCTGATCTCCAAATAGTAGAGGCATTAGAAACAGTAATTTAATTGTTTACTTTAGTCTGAAGGCGGTTATTAGAACCTGAGGAAAGTAAACAATCATTGATTGTAGATTTTATGAATATTTTTAACATTAATGTTGTGTTTGGGATAAACTAATAACTATATATTCTTTAATATTAACTTATATTACTACAATAATGATTTCTTAACCCTTTGACTTAAATTTCCATAGAATTAAAATTGGTTTTGCAATCAGGCTCAGTATAATTGTTACTTTTATTTGACAGTTTTATATTTATTTAATCACAAAAAATTAGATCTAATATTTATAATTCATTTTAGTTCTAACTAAAATACTTAGATTCAGCATCTTGCAGTCAAAGCCAATTCAAAGAGATCAATAATCTTAGCTTTGTGAGAAGATACTAAATACACATATACAACTTTTGCTTGAATGCCCCTTTACAACTTATTTATTTTTAGAAAATTAAATAAAATAATTGTTTCCCAATAAGTATGTGATGTTTATATTTAATTTTTGTTCTAATCCATTTGTTTCTTTAAAAGAAAATTAGTTGATTAAAAATATATTAACAACAAAATCTCTTATAAAATAAAGAATGCCAATTATTCTATTAAAAACATCATTTTCAAGACTGTTTCCATTACTTTTTGCAGTTTTTGGTAATTATAAGTGAAATTTTAATGTTTTAATGGATCACTTTCGTTATTGGTCAAGCGAAGTAAAACTCTGAAACTTTTAATTGGTCAAGTGACAAACTTTTTGATACAAATATTTTCATCTTTTAATATATATTAATTTTAGTTTCATTTTCAAAAAGTATATTAATTATTTGTAATGTTAGGAAAGTAAATGAAAGTTATTTCAAAAATATATTTTTATTTGTATTTTACAGAAATATTCAAAAGTGGAAAAATCAAAGAAAACATTAAGAGCAAATTAGAAGAATTGTAAATGTCATTTAAATCCCTCCCAGATTTCATGTTATGAATTTTTTAAGAATTTTTTAGGAAAAATCTTAACGTCTTTCTCAAAATAATTATACTTTCAGCATATTATTAAAAAAATACACCAAAAATACATTATAATGCCAGAAAAATATTCTAAAACGTTAATCTTTGTTTGAAAATCAAATAAACAGCTTGGAGCAATCTAACCTCTTGACAAGATGTCAAAAATTGCTACTACGGCTGGTTTCTTTTTCAATTTATAATCATGTAAAGTATACAATTTTTTAATAAAACCTTACTATTTTTGTAAAATAACTATATTTTTATTAGAAATATTAGATTCTATGAAAATTATTTATAATATGTATGAAACATAATAAAAAAAAACACTCCAAAACATATATTTTCATTTTAGCGGTGAAAAAATATTTAACGGAATCATCAGCCAATAAGAATTGAGAATAGATTGAGAATAGATTATCCAACCAATCAAAACTGGCCTTCTTCTTTTATTCAACTTAAAACCCTCTAAAATAATTCATAAGAGGGCAGCATCTTATAGGCTTTGCTCTAAGCTTTAATATGGGTATTTTTCATCAATGTAACTTAAAAAATTGGCTGAGTTAGAGCAATCTAAAGGTGACAACTGCGATGTCACGTTTCAGGCTATTAAAGTGTTAATACTTCAGAAAATATTTTATTTTTGTGATTGTATTCTTTGCAAAATTCATTTTACTGACAGAAATTTAATGGAGGATTAAATACATTTTTAAGAGTAAAAAGTCTTTTGTTTTGATTATTTATTTTTGTTTATTATGTTTTTTCTTTATCTAGAAAATTATACTATTATGAAAATTATTTTATAATTTATAGTTTCAATAATTTTGTTCCCAAAAATATAAAAATCAAATGCATACTTCTTTTTTTAATTAAAATGCACAAAAAGTGGTTATAAAATTAGCAATTTAGGCTATTCAGAAATTATTGGTTGAAAAATTAAAATTTTGCTGCTTGCAGTGTGAGACTTGAGGAAAAAATATCATAAACACAATAATAAAATAAATAAAACTATTTATACTGTATCAATCTTTGAAAATGTCTATCTACAGAAGAATTTGGATATTTTTTGAGTGTTAAAACCATTGCTACTTTAGAGTCCATAGGATAGTTAGAGGCCTTCCCTCTTGAAGCCTCAAATGGCAAAACATCCATGGATATCAGTTTAGCATTTGTTACCCTAAAGTCCATAGATAGCTATAAGTTATTATCATTATTAGGATTAGGATAGAATCAGCTTACCAGGATCTTTATAGGACAATTGGATCCCTGATCATCTGTCTTGGAATAGGCCTATGTTTTCCCTGGTAAATGGGGACATGGGGTTCAGTGCTCGAAGAGCTAATACTGTGGCTGTTTTGTTTGTTGGGGCAATTTTTCCCCACCATTGATTTAGGGCTTTTATTCAGTTTCTTTGCCTTCCTTTTTATAGATTGGGGCATTTGAGGAGCCTCTTACATAGTGAAAGACACTGAGCTGAAGGACTCATTTAACATACTCATTGATTAAGCAGGAGATAGTAAAGGGTTAGGCATGTCATCATTGATGGGAGTTAGTTGAGGATAGGTAGTATTTTTCATAGCTTCAGACACCACAAAGTCAGGCTTAGTAATGTATGCATTTGTGGCTGATACCATTGAATCTGAGTTACAGTGATGCATTCTGGTTTTGATTCTTTTACAAGTGTGACAGATACTGGCCAGGTAATCTCTCAACAAGTGGCTCCTCTACTGATGGAAGAAACATTGTGCAGGAACACCAAGGAAGGGGTGATAAGGGAAGTCTCTGCATGATAGAGAATAGGAATGTCAGCAGAGTTTGATTTTTTATTCAAGGTGAATTCAAAGGAGATGGTGTTAGTATATACTGGAAGATCTGCCCCCTTAATCACTGGGTACTTAAAATTTGAGACTTCACCAGAAGGCCTAAGTAATTGCCGCAAATCATTTTCTTTAAATCTAAGGTAACAGTTCTTAATCATGCCTGATAAGATATTGGGATGGCTCATGTTAATGTAGCAATTAATTTTGCCATCAAAGTATTTGAAAATTTTCTTCCAGAAATTTTTCTGAGTGATATTGTTAAATTCTATTATTACATAACTAAGAATGTTGCAAAATCTTGTGAACCAGCTACCATACCTTTTTTTTGTTAGCAGAATTATGAGGAAAATTAAATGTAATGATCTCTCTAGGGGGTTTCATCCTGTTGCTTATTGGCTTGAAATTTGGACCAGGGGTTCTTTGGAATGAGCTTTTGAAAATAATTAATCTTCTCTTTGGATTTGGCACCTCTGGAAGGTAAGATTAGTTGCAGGAAACTAGATCCTGAGTTAATAAAAAAAAAGAATAGAGTCATAAATCACATGACTCCACTTCCTTTTTATTAAGCTTGCAGGATATAAATAAAGAGCTTTGCTAATTGCTCAACAAGCTTTGAGATAAATGCTTAGCAAGAAAAAGCATTTAAAATATCTCCATCTAAAAACCAACCCCCATCTCCAGACCATGATTTCATGCTTTTGGCATTCCTCAGAGAGGTACTAGGATAGCTTCAGATACTAGATCTAAAAACACCAACCGAAAGCCAGCATAAGCCAGCATTTATCTAAGGGTTGACTATTGAGTAGAATATCTGAAGTTTTCAGACACCTATATGTTTTCAAACTCAGCTATCTAACCCAAATAGATATATGGGGCTGAGAGATCTTCAGCCAAACCATATATTAAAAGTCTTAGAAATATGATATTGCTTAAGGCTAAAAAACAAAGTCTATAAATAATCAATAAAAAATAAAAAATAGAGTCATATATCACATGACTCCACTTTTTTTTATTAAGCTTGCATGATATAAACAAAGAGCTTTGATAATTGCTCAACAAGCTTTGAAGATCTCTCAGCCCCATATAGCTATTTGAGTTAGATAGATGCGTTTGAAGACATATAGGTGTCTGAACACTTCAGATTTTCTATTCAATAGCCAACTCTTAGATAAATGCTGGCTTTGGGCTGGTGTTTTTTAGATCTAATATCTGAAGCTACCCCAGCATCTCTCTGAGGAGTGCCAAAAGCATGAAACAATTGTCAAGATATGGGGGTTGGTTTTCAGATGGAGATATTTAAATGCTTTCTCTTGCTAAGCATTTATCTCAAAGCTTGTTGAGCAATTAGCAAAGCTCTTTGTTTAGATTCTGAATTATCTTGAACTTCAAAGATGGCTTCTTCCTCAACTTCTTCCATTGATGATTATTTAGAAAGGTTGTAGTCACTTTAATACTGGGTAGCTTATCTATTAAGCTGGGTAGCAGAATAAGGGATTAACCATTTATCAGAAAAGGTTTCAACTTGGAAAATTTCCAGAAAACCTCAAGAAGTACTAAAATTTTTTAGAGCTTGAAATTCAGTGAAATTAACTAGGTGTACCCTCTATAGGCATCTAAGATAATTAATGAACCTTATGTCTATATTTACATAAGTTGAATGTATATATGGCACATTCTTGCTTTTTATAAAATACCAACATTATTTATTAGACACTATTTTAAATCAGGACACCATCCATTATTAGAGTTCTTAAAATATGCCCATTTCTTTCTCCATGATTGAACTAAAGAATCCACCATGTATACCCAAATCTCTGATTATTTTTACATATATTCTTTTTATTTGAATACAAGTATATGCATATACTGAACTTTAGATGTAATTAGAAGGAATTTGAACACATACTTTAAAACTCATTCTAATTACATCTAAAGTTCAGTATATACATTATTCTTGTCTTCAAATATTACAGATTCAACCTGAATTCTTCCCATCACTCTTATATATATATATATATATACCTTAATATAAGATATATATATATATATATATATATATATATATATATATATATATGGATATATTAAGGTCCTATATATAAGGAATCAGAGTGACTTAAAGTCAACATGCACATGACAACAATATTAGAATTAACAAGAGCTATGAGCACTCCATCATCAGATTTTTAATAATATGGATGGCTGAAGAGTTGGAGGATGGAGAAGATTGAAGCCTGTCTATTAAAGTTTGAAGATTTACTATCTTAATATAAACTGAGCACTGATTATATATATATGTGTGTTGGGAGATGCTGATCTAGAGTAATTGATGAGTGCTGGTTTAGAGATAATTTATCTTTTTTACATGTATGTGGTCATGTGTATCAGTTTTATATATATATATATATATATATATATATATATATATATATATATATATATATATATATATATATATATATATATATATATATATATATATATATATATATATATATATATTTAAGATGGAGTGGATAGTTAAAGGGAGCTTAAAAGTCTGTGTTCAAATATATCTCTTTTCTAAATGTATCCACAATTAGCATAATTAAAAGAAAAAAAATTAAATTATACAACATACAATATATAGTTTAATAAACTAACAATTATTGGAGATCTGCAGAAAATTATTAACAAACACACACAATAATAAAGAGATTAATAATCATTTATAAAATATATTTTCTTAAAAGATAGTACAAGTATTTAGCTATCTTATAGTTTAAATAATAATTCTGATAAAATTTTAATCTAAATCAAACTTAAATTTACATGGAATTTTTTGGAAAATAAAATTTTCCATTTATTTTTATTTTTTTATGTTTAAATAAATGAAAGCAAACTGTATTTATTTTTTAAAATGGTTCTTAATTTTTTTAAATGATGTGATCACCAGTTGCATTTTTGTAACATGGTCTGATGGAATTGTATGTGCTCTTAGTTTATTGTTTTTCTTTAACCAATTTTGCTCTCATTTGTTGGCAGAAACATGAATGGTATCATATAGAGTTCATAATACAAGGTGACAATAATGGTGATTGGAGAGTCTTTGTTTTTAGAGACAAGAGTTCTTGGGAGCATTGAGTTTTTTTTGTTTGACTTTGAAAAGAAAAAAAAATTTTTTTCATATTTTATTTATATAATGATGATTATTTTTACAAAATATTTCTAAAATATTTATTTTAAGACAAAACATGTATTTATGATAAACGCAGATGATATTTAAAAATATTTAGTAACAAAGAAGATAAGTCACATAAATTATAGTAGCATAAAATAGTAAGTAATGATTGGTTGAAAATGAAACAACTTTTTTATGATTCATAGCAGCAACTTTTTATGGTATTTTAATAATTATATAAGTAGAGAAATTTGAACTTAGAATTTTTCAATCTATTTATCCTCCACTCTACCTTTTACAACTGATATATATGACCACACACATGTGGAAACATTACATGATTCCTAACATATGCATTTCATGCAGAATCAGCATTCATAAGTTGGATCAGATCATAGTCTCCCAGACATATATACTATCAGTGCTCAGATTATATTAATATAGCATCTACCCCCAAACTTTAATTGATAGGTGTCAGTGTACTCACCTTCCCAACTATTCACCCATCCATTTCATTACAAACCCAATTATGGGACTTAATATAAACTGAGCACTGATTGTATATATGTTTGAGAGATTATGATTTGGCCCAAATAATGAGTGCTGGGTAAGCATGAAATACTTATATTGAGAATCATGTATATTTTTGCATGTGTGTTGTCATATGTATTCATTGCTTGAGATATAGTGGAGAATAAATAGACTGAAAAATCCTGAGTTCAAATCCCTTTATTTATTATATATATAAAAACATTCAGTGTATGTAGATTACATA
This sequence comes from Epiperipatus broadwayi, assembly GCA_028023455.1. Lineage (NCBI taxonomy): Eukaryota > Metazoa > Onychophora > Udeonychophora > Euonychophora > Peripatidae > Epiperipatus > Epiperipatus broadwayi. The sequence goes on along the minus strand of JAQFVV010006319.1, from coordinate 521,582 downwards.
CTGCCTTAGAATTATTTTTATAATTATAAATGTAATTTTAAATTTTAAAACAGAATCCATTGCTTTATGATGTATAATAATTATTCATTTGATTTGACAATTGGAGTTAAAATCTGTTTTTTTCCAATCATAAAAGATTTTTATTAGCAGTTGTGAAAAGACATTAACCTCTGTTCTGATTACATATCTCAAGTTTTTTTCTAATGTTTCAATGTTGAAATATTACTTTCAAAATATTTTTTATTTGTAAACTTATATTTGTAATAAATAAAATAAAAATTATGGAAATACAAACAGCCACTAGGTTCGCCAAAAAAAAATATTCATAGTTGAAGGCTAAAATTGTTGGTTTCAAAAAATGCATGTAAAATTTTTATTTACATAAATACTAAATTAATTAGAAAGAACTTATAGTAACAATTAATAAATGTTTTTTTAAATAAAACATTAATTATTTTGCTCATGCACATATGTATGTTAATTGCACATATGTATTCAACATTCAAAAATATGAAATAAAAATATTAAAATTTTAATATAATTACTAAAAGTTAAACATTCTTCTATTTAAATATTAAAATTATAGATTTAAAACAATGTATATTATATCTATAAGTATTGTGATGGAAATGTTTTCTGAATAAATCTTTTTTTACAAAATTCATGGAGATATTTATTTTTCCTTATCCTGTTGATTTTTTTTTCTAATTTTTACTGAACAGTTTAAATGTATCTAAATGTAAACATTTATTGTGTTACAAATAGAAAAGATCAAACAAATATTCAATTTTTTTTATCTTATTTGAAAATTCTAAGAAATACATTAAAATGCTCAATTTGAAAAGAGCAACATTTAAATAAATCACTAGTGAAATGATTGTACTATATAAGAATATTTAGATTAGTATGATGATGTCATAGACATTACCACATAGAATATGTAATTACTATATTTATAGTTTAAGTCTTTGTAAATAAACATTAACTTTTACTGTAGCAATTTGAAGCATTATAAACAATATAAATATTTGTTTGACAATAACATTATATGTTTTGTTCTTTGTATTTAGTGATATTATGTCTGAGGTATTATATAAAAACATATTTTGGTTGTCTTGCAGTTAGCACATTGTAGTTTAACTCTTTGCCCGCCTCTTAAGAGACTTCTAGTCGACAGTTGATTTCACTCTAATTCCATTATTTTTAATGCTAGGATATTCATTTGACAGTTATTGATTAGGTTTTTAAAAGTTCTGTAACATGCTGCCCTCTTCTGAATCATTTTACAAGTAAAAATTCAATAAAACGGCCTCTAAAGCTAAACAAATAAATAAGCTTGGTGGTGATTGGCTCTCAGCTGATAAAGACATTCCGATTGGCTGAAAAGAACAAAGAAACTGCCTGATCAAAGAAAATAAAGAAAAACACTGAGATTTTCATTTCGAATATGATTTAAAGTATTATAAAACTATATTTTGAGAAATTACAAATCATTTTCATAAAATATACTAAAAAAAAACAAAACTATTTTAGAAAAATATTGAAGATTTTAGTAAAAATATTTAAGATTTAGCAAAAAAAATATTTACTTTTCCATAATGTAAAACTGAAAAACAAGCATTTACATCAGTAACTCTGCATTTGTATGTTCGCTTTTAAATTTGCCGAAATTGAATATTTTATAATAAATAAATAGCTATTTATTTTTGAAAGAACTTTCATTCACTTTCATAACCTGACAAATTATTAATATACTTTTAATAAACAAATCTGAAGTGAATTTAATATTATAGGTGAATATATTTTAACAATTGGCTTTGTCTTCAGTTTGTGAGTTGGCCAATTAAAAGCTTTGATTTTTACCTCATACAACCAATAATATAATTAGCGGTTTATGGGTTAAGAGACAAATATAAACTACAGACTTTTCATGATAACAATTTGAAGTTATTATGATTAACCTAAATGTTGGATTATATTATTAAACTATGAAGTGGAAGATATTTAGTGATTATGTATGATATTAACATAATAAATTATTAGTACTGAAATGTTTCTATGTAAATATACATACATTTTTTTTTTGCTTCTATTTATATAAGTATTTATAAATTTATACTGAATAAATGCCCAAATTATTTAAACAAACAACATGTTAAAAAAAAATTCAAAAAAAGTTTTGTTATTAAAATATTTACAATATATAAAACTATATTTTACTGCCATTAGTAATTGCAAAACAATAGTGATTTATTTTCTTTCTTTGGCAATAAATATTGATAATATTTTTGAAACGATAACATAAGATTAATTCTTTAAACATCTATTTTCTCCTTCTGCAATATGCTTTTTTTTCTGTTTTATTTTTAATAAGTAATAATTTATTTATCATTAATTTTTTACATTTCTTTTGTAAAAGTTATTAAAAAAAATTACGTTTAAAAATAATACATCAACATTGCAAATTTAAAAAAGGCAAATAAGGACTTAATTTTTAGTCTTCAGTAAATATTTTTTTATTAAAAACTTTTTTTTTTATATCTATTAAATTTGTGGCAGCAAAATAAGTTTTTGTAAAGAGTTAATTTATTCCAGAAGATTATTTTTTAAAAAAATATTAAAATACCATTTATAATTAGAAAAGCAACAAAAATATAAGTGATGTGAGTTCCTTTTTTTTTAATCATACACATTTCTTAATCAACAATAAACATTTTAATGATTTCTATAACTGTTAAATAAACAAATACTTTCAATAGCTATGATTATATTTCTTGACACAAAAAGTGCACTAAGAAAAATAGAAAAGTGATGAAAGAAAAACACATTGCATACTAATATACATATAAAAGTTAATGCAATTAAAAGCTAAATGAATTCATCACATACTTATTGAGAAATAAATATTTAAACTACTTTTACAAAAATAAAAATAAATAAGTAATAAATTATTTATAAAGTTCTATTTTACAATTTCTATTAATCCAAAATCAATTACAAAAAAATGTAATTTGCATATGTGCAGTAAGTCTTTATTTTTTAAAATTGATTTCTTATTAAATGATACTGATATCTAGTACTTTTGGTTAGAAGTTATATCAAATATAATACATTTTAGTTCTAAGTGTTGTTGTTGAATAATCTCAAAACCATAAAATAAAATTTACAGGTAGTATAAATGAAGCACTTAAGTTCATGTGCAGTGCCAATATAACATCAGAATTAAAAAAAGTTAACATTTGTATGTTTGAATAGTTGAATGTATCTAATTTTCCAAAACTTTTTATTTACAGAAAGTATCATCATCATCACCAACCATTATCAATCCACTGCAGGATGAATGTCTCTCCAAGTTCAATCCATCTTCTCTGATCTTTAGCTTTTCTTCTCTACATCACCCCTGCACACTTTCTTATTTTAATGATTCATCTCACATGTGGCTCTTTCTGGGTCTTTTACATTCACTTGGAATAAAATTTAAGATTTTAATTGTCCATCTATTATAATCTCTTCTAGCAATATGTCCAGACCAACTCCACTTCAGTCTTTTAATTTTTTCAATGAGGTTAGTAACACCTGTTTGTTTTCTTACCCACATATTGCATTTTTGACCTCTTCTTGTTACTCCTAATTTGCATTTCTCCATACTTCTTTGAGTGGTCTGAAGTCTCTGCATCACTCTTCTATTAAGTGTCCAAGTCTCAGATCCATAAGTAAGAACTGGTAAAACACATTTATTAAAAACATTCCTTTTCAAACACATAGGAATATTTCCTTTTAGTATCAAGTTATTTCAACCAAAACACTCCAATCAAGTTTAATTCTATGATTAATTTCATCCATTATGTTTCCATCTGTATTAATAATCTGACCACGGTATTTGTAGCTGTTAACTTTTTTTCATTCATCATAATCAATATTTTTTTTTCCTCATGTGTCATAGCATCAGCCAGGAAGTAAACCCGCTAACCCAGGACAACTGCTTGGAAAGTAGCTGTCACTGAACCCTCAACCACTAATGCTTGACCATCATAATCAATCTTTATTTTTATATTTTGAGAAAATCCATTGAATATTACTTTAGTCTTTTTAACATTTATCTTTAGTCCTACTGTCCTACTTTCATCTGATAACTCCTGCAATATTTCCTCCAACTCTAAAGCACTATTTGCAAAAACAATATCATCATCTGCAAAATCTAAATGACTTAAATAATCTCCATTTACTTTCACTCTTTTAGCTTCCCATTTTAATCCACAAAATACTTCTTGCAGCACTGCTGTAAAAAGTTTTGGAGATATGGAGTCACCCTGTCTTACACTCTTCTCAATGTTGACTTTTCTAGTTTCAGTATGTAATCTAATTGTTGCTGTTGCATTTTTATAAATATCCTTTAAAATATGACAACATCCTGGATTTATACTTTGATGATCCAATGCTTTAATCACTGAAGAAATGTTTATAGAATCAAATGCCTTTTCATAATCTACAAAGTAAAAGCATAATGGCAACTCATATTCATCTGTCCTTTTTATAAATTCTCTCAATAACTGGATATGATCTACTGTACTAAAACTACTTTTAAATCCAGTTTTCTCTCTTGGTTGGTGGAAATCCAATATTCTCTGTAGACGAGTTGTAATTATCTTGATAAAAAAGCTGATAGGTCTGTAATTTCTAATATCTTCTTTATCACCTTTTTAAAATATTAATACTGCATTCTTCCAATCATCTGGTACATCTTTATCATTTAGACATTTGGTATATAACTTTGCTAAAAAAAATATTCTATTACTTTACCTGCATCTTTTAATGTATCAATTATAATTGCATCATTACCTGGAGCTTTCTTTTCTTCATAAATTTAATTGCATGTCTCACTTCTTCATTTAAGGAAAAATAAAAAGAGTAAATAAATAGTGTTTATATAAGTCATTTAAATTTAGATGATATGATTATTTTGTGAATAATGTTTTGTGGCAGTAATAAACTATAACTATAGATGAAAAAACTCAATTAATGTTCAATGGCTTTTCATAAAGGGAGAAACTAAAAATAAACAGCCATAAATTAGAAGAGATTTAGAATTATATATTATCATTAATAATATTATTTATGCAGCAGTAATCAATGTGGATGAAATTAATTAAGCAATTAAATCTGAAAAAAGAGGTTCTGGAATAAATAATTTATGATTAAAAATAAACATGTCTACTTCTGAAAAAAAAAAGTATACTTCTTAAGTGCTCACGACATAAGTGTAATAAAAAAGGCATTATAAAGATTTACAATTCATAGTAATCATTATTGGGATTGAGAATCATGAAAAGCATAAATATATGGGAGAAAAAAACAAAACAAGCATCATTAACATCAATGAATCAACTAAAGGGCTGAAATGCACGTGACCTGCATGCATATATTTCTAAAGATGGCCGCAAATGGTCAACTACATTTCTAAACTAGATTTTAAACTATTTTTAAAAACCTATAAAAAGACCATATGAAAGATGGATTTCTGAGAAAAGATGAGATACAAAAAAAAGAAAAAACTAGAGATAAAAAAAAAACATCTTTATTTCAATACAAAAAAAACAGTGGATCAATCAATAGTAAGAGAAGTAATGAGATTATATCTTATTAACTATACATTTCACTGAATTTTTTTTTTTTTTCAATATTTTTTATTTATTTTCTATTTTTCTGAAATATAGAATTTTGATAAGAAAATTTCTATATTATCCATATAAGGAAGGTTGTCGACATATATATATGCGGAATTTAAAAAAGCAAACTACAAACAATATTTTTTACTAACATTGACATTTTTTTTAATAAAAGAAAAATTAATTTTCTTTTCATCTTTGAAAACATGATTTAGATTAAGTAATTGATTATTAAGTATTTCGTGTTCTTCCTTTTATATCTTTTTTTTTTTTTTTTAGAAAGAAGTGACTGGCATTCAAAGTATATTCACACCAACTTAACTTTATAGTTCAAGGGAACTTTTTTAATTCCCAGAAGTCATTGTAAAACAATTAACTTTTAATACTCTTTGATTTTATAGTTATTACACTCAAATTATATGTCTATTTTATTTTTAAGGAGTAATTAAAACATCACTTTGGCATATTGTTTTTTCACTTCTTGTTTTCATGATTTGTAGCTTATAGCTATTATTAATTTAAATAAAATTATTTTTCCAATCTTAGACTTCTAAAATATATTGTACACAATACTTTAATATGCTAATCTTAAAATTTATTTATTAATTACAAAAATAGATAAGAAGAGATATACCAATTGCCAATTGTTTCAAAAATAAAGGAAGATTAATTTTGTCACACCCTGACTAGTTTGCAGCCGAGTAATAAAAACAAATTGAAGTTGATGTTATAACTAAAGTTTAAATAATAAAAATTTATTAACGATTAAAATTTACATTCTGTATGTGCATGTCTATATATATATTGATAAAAATTAAGTAGTTTTTATAACACGCAGTCCACACTAAGATCTCTCTATTGTCATTGTATAAAAAATAGCAAGGGTAAAAACCATATTCACTATGCTTATCAAAAATGTTAGTTAGTAGAATAGATAGTTACTCATTTATTGATCAATGATTGATGATCTCGGCTAGATTTGATTTTCCTACAGATTATTAAAATCTCATGAAGGGATGCAGAAAAATCCATTGTCATTGCTCTCATCTATGTCACAAATGGAACTTAACACTCACTGATTTATGTAGATGAAGTCAAACATAACCATTAACTACATAGTAACTGTCAAATCTATGGTTACATTGTGAGAATTGAGGAATTTAATAAAGTCACTAGTGAATCTTTATGATTACTTGATTATGTTTTATTAATAGTTACATTCTTTAACAGAAAATCCATATAGCGAATAAATGAATATATTGGTATGCTGAATTCACTACTGACTAACTAATGAATTTTCTTAAAATTTGAAAAGAATCCAAATTCCAATGAAATTGTGGACATGATAATGGATGTCCTAGGCCATAACATTCTTATATATATATATATATATATATATATATATAAGAATGTTATGGCCTATATATATATATATATATGATTACAAAACAACTACTAATATAAGAGTAATGACTACTAATCTAAAATGATTTTACAGAGAAGTCTTCATCCAAACTGATAAAGATAGATTTTATCTGAAACATAATTATATAAAAGGAAGGATTTTGGCAGTTCTTTTTACACTGAATGGAATTTACCGATATAAAAGTTATACTTGCAAGATAATACCAAGATTTATTTCAATATTATCTACAGTCTTTGAACATATTTAATTTTGCAATTATAATGTTAGCCAATAATATGTGATGTTGCAAAATGAGATGGAATAGTTTCTATCTTGCATAGAATGCAGTATTTCAAGGATAGTCATGTGTTTGTGAAAAATTATACTAAAAAATAAACAACTTACAAAATATTTATTAATATAAAAAGTTATGTTTGTAATGTTGGAGTGAGTAATCTGTTTTTTTTTTACATTGATTAGCATTTATTGATAAGTAAGATACAAGAGAATGCTAATGTATTCTTCAAAATTACACACACACAGATATGTTAAAGCAAAGGTTTTTACAGGTAAAAGTTGTGAATCTATATTTTGAATTCATCCATATATACATTTTTTTTGATGTTAATGTTAGCATTATAGTGGAGTGGCATTGCAGGGTCCAACATTCCCAAATCTTTTTATACCCAGAAAATGGCTGATAAAGCACAGTGTAATGTGAATATAAGTTGTTGATAATGATAATTGGTGTCCTATAAAATACTGTAATGGCACTACAATGCTTTAACTTTTAATCAGTTTGGTCTTTTTACTACTATTGTGGCACTCTTGCACTCATTTTGTGATAAAATCTTGACCTAATGTAAATATTGATTTACTAGCTTAAAAAATAATGATATCAGTAATTCACAGAGTAATCCATAAAGAAAAAAACTTTAAAGTGAGCTAATAAGAGCTTAGAAGTTACTGATTGGTGGATTCTTTAATTTTAAATAAATAAATAACCCACTAAACATTTCTTTCTATTTTTTTAATGATAAGTAAAAATACAATATAATTTTGTAACATATTTAAAGATTTATGGTTATTTTTACAAAAGATTTTTATAATAATTATTAAAAGAAATATATTCATGTTAACACTATTTTTTAAAAAACAAAAATATTTCATTTTTAAAAATAGGGATGTTAAGGTAGTTGAACTAACATTGAAAATGGAAAGTAAAATAATTATGATTATTTTGCTTATGGTGAAGTACTTAAATTTTTGTTAAAATTTAATAAATATAAATGTAATTTAAATTTTTGGAACAGTCTGTCATAAATTTTTGATGACTTTATAATTATTTATTCATGTTTAAAAATTGGAATTCATTCAACAAAGTAATCAAAATAAAATATTTGATTTCAGGCTTTAGACTAAAAAAATATATTTCATAAAAATAAAAAAAACATTCTTAATGAAATATTTGAGTTTAAATTAAATTTTATTAAAGACATATGCAAATAATAAAATAATCCTAGAATTAATAATTCTCTCAACAATAGGTCAAATTTTGTTGCATTTTTCAGCAATTTACTGCCTAGTGAGAATTTTTGCATTTTATATTGAAATATATATATATAATTTTATATGCATAACAATATAAATTTTTTGTTAGAAAAAAATTCCATAGATGGCAAAAAAATTGAACATTCGGCAAAAATAACAGGGATTTAGCTCGACCTTCTAAGTGCCTTGACAACTGGCTCTTTTGTAGCTTGACATTTTTTTGACATCACCATTTTTACAACATTGTTTAGAGAAAATAGTTTGAATAACCAAAAGTGTGTTTATTTACAATTATATTACAAATCTTGATGGTTTTAATTCCATAATTTATGTAATAATTATTGAAAATCAATAATATAAATTATTAAAAATTTATTTTGAAAGGAAATAATTTAATTTTAAAAATAGAATGTTATATTATTGGGCAATGCAAATATACTCTGTAGCTATTTATGATTTGGTTTCTACATAACGAGTCTAATTATAATAATGAATATAAAAATATTGTAATTTTGTAATAAATATTGAAAAAAATTAAAAAATTTAAAGCATCGTTTATTAGATATAAAAGAAATAAATAAATATTCATTCAGATTTTTTTTAAAAATGACAAATAATGAAGATTTTGTTGATTTAAAAAAAATATTTTTTCTAGAAATGATGTAATAAGCTTTTTGTTTTGATTACAATTTCATTTCTTTAATATATTTGAGAATAAAATGTGAATATTCAGAATTTATATCAGTAGTAAACAAAAATATCTATCAAATTGAGTTAAATTTATTATTTTCTGTTAAGTGATAATGGTTTAATCTTAAACTTAATGTTGAATGTTTACAATAGCTGAGAACAAAGGATAGTGACATCTTGCAAAAGGATTAACAGTAAGTTTTCCAATGAAAATAATAATTAAAAAAACTAATAAAGCTAATAACAAAACCTATTTCCTATCTGTCATGTATATTTTTGACAGTCTGATTTTCATCTGGAAAGCATATAAATTCAAACAAAAATTAGACGTAAACTTCATAGATTTATTAAGAGACAAATGTTTAATAATTTTACAAAAAAGAAAAAAAAATCAGTAATAATTTTATTAAAAAATAATTCTGTAAACACCATCTATCTTGATATACTGATTGTTGCTGACATCTAGGTACAATAGTAATAACTAAAATTTAAACTGTTAAATAGCTATTGTGTTCTTAAACCTGCATAGTGAAATGCCAATAAAATGTTTTATAGAGTTTTATATATGCAAATAAAAATTCTGACAATTTATGTACACCATACTATTCAGTTTCTATTGCAATTGTTTCGTTCTACTTTCATTTAATATAGTGCATTCAATATTTATTATTTTTCAAATTATTGTGTAATCATTTTCTCTTTGAGCTTTATTTTTACTTGTCATCTCTTTCTGTAACTATCAATTCGTTTTCCATTCTTTCCTTCAACTGCCAACTGTATCTAAGTAGATAATTAAGTTAATATTGTTTCTTTTGTTGAAAAGTTCTCTAATATTTCTATTTGAACATTATAGTATTCTTGGTTAATATCTTCATCTTTCTTGATTGTTTTATGAATACTATTGAGAACCTATTTTAATAAATCTGGATATTAGTACATAGATAGTGTTTTTTAAAGATATATAACATGATTCTACTAAATAAAATACAATAATATTTCAAAACATCATGTATTAAAATTGAATGATTAAAAAAAAATATGTAAGGAAATTCATCTGTTATATAGAAATTTATAAAACAAAAGTCAAATAATTCAATATTAAAAAGTATAAATCAAAAATCAAAAGATGCAAGAGAGTTTTCAAATTCAGTACATTGACAAAATATTACAGCCCTTTATTGAAGGGTAACTGATATATTCTTTGAAAGATAAAATAGAAAGACCATAAAAAGTGAACAAACCAGAATATAATAAAATGAATGTCAATATTAGAACATTTTCAATTAGCAATAACCTGAGTTATGAATAAAGAGAACAAATTGTATAAAATAGTATAATCATCACAAATAACAAATTTACAGGGCATACACACATATATAAATATCCATCTTTTACTTATATACATTGCCATGACAACATATTAAAAACACATAATTTAGATAAACTTCAGCTGTTATCTTATGGCTGTATATATGTTAAAAGATTTTCATTAACTTTATGCATGTAAATATTGTGACATAAAGATAATTTTAATGTATTTACAGAGATAAACCTCAGATATAGTGAAAAAAATAACAATTGCAAACTAAAATCATGCCACTAGTAGTAAGTCTAAAAAACACTGTCATTAGATAGTGTGCTCTGCCTCATTACATAATAACAAGTTAATATTATTAAAACTATGACATCACTTGATATATTTTCAATAGTTACAGACAATATGTTTCAAAATAATAAGATTACTAATGAAATAAAAATAAACAGAGCAAAACTCTCCATACAGTATTGCCACCTGTGCTAAACAGAGTAATCAATGGATGCCAGAAGGCTTGTGCATAAAATCCCTATCTAATGCCTACTCATCCAATATCCCCAGACTAGTTTCTGGCTTGTGGCCTTCGTCAGTGAAGAGCTTTGGATCTGAGAGCACTGCATTGATTACTCTGTTTAGCACAGGTGGCAATACTGTATGGAGAGTTTTGCTCTGTTTATCAACAATTAATGTGCTAGTATAGGAAATGTGATCATGTGATGAAATAAAAATAGATATTGGAAATTGTTTTTAGAATAAATACTGGTATTGTACCAGTCAAAACCCACCACCACCGCAAGTCAAATCCGATTCAAACTCAGCTTAACCAAAACTGAATTCAAACCCAACTCAACAGCTCAGATAGCAGAAATCGACGGCACAGTGCTATGCGCCAAGAACTAGCTCCACGGTTGGTGAGGACTAGAGACCCTTTACTGACACGAATATCAATTAACTTTGACTACTTTTAAATCGAATCATATGTATGTTCGGGTTGCCAACACAGACAGCGAGTATGAACATTTAAATAATTATAAAAAGAATGATGAACTAAGAAACCAAGTATGTTAGAAAATATTTAATAATAATAATAATTTGTTTTGTTCAATAAAATATAGATTGCATTAATTACCTCTAGTCTTTAAAAGAATTTATAAATATAATAAGAGTGGCAGTCCTTATCATATGCCAACAAGTATTACACAACATGGGATTCTATGTTTATGCCCCCAACGAGAAATATAAAGGCAGATAAAGGTATTCATTAAGAACGGAAATGATTGTTCTAATTTTATGACGGTGGAATGTGAGATTTATTTTCACATTCGGAAATCTATTCATGAAGAGCAAAACGTATTTTAAGGCATAACTTTAATCTTGATTTGAAAACTGATTTAAACTAAATATATATGAGAATTGGTTCGACTTTAATTTAAATCACTTCATCACGAATTACGAGCACGGAGCGAGTTTTACCGGAACAAAAATGCAATGGTACTGACGAATTACAAGGCAGAGAGTTAATTTGAAAGATGATCGCTAGTCGATGATCGAAGTCCTATGGCGGCTTGCATTTGGCAAGTCTTACGCCCTTTGACTAATAATCGGAAAGGAAGTACTTTCTTCCTCGAGAAATTTAAATAAGAGAATATGATCACCGACCAGCCTAACGGAGCGGAAGATGGCCCTACGTCAGCAACATTTGATGATGATGACTTGATAGTCATCGTTGAAAAATAAAACTCATGTAGAATGCTCTACGTGATGACTTGACCAATTAATTAAAGTCAAACGAGCTTTTATCGAACTATTTTAAAACATTTATAAACTATATTAATTATGCCCTAATATCGTGCCCTTCCTGAATATTAATATAAAATAACAAAAGTGGAATTAAAATACATTTAACCCTTTATCGACCCTTTTTGCAATAAAAACATTTAAGGTTATATTCGAATAAATATATATTAGTAGAACAAGAAATCAATATTTTAACATTATTTGAATACATATATATATATAGATACTTATAACGTAGATAGGAGCTGGGGACATAGGTGAAACATTGAGCTAATAATTTATTAATAGCTAAAGGTAAGAAAAAAATAGTAAACATGTAATATTTTCTTTCGACTCGATGATTAATAGAACTTATAAATTTAGTTCTAATGGGCAAGAATAACTATTTAAAATTTATATTATATTATTTGCGTGAGGCAAATAGAACCAAGGAGCTCATCGAGTCGAAAAATTATTGGCATATGATTTTAAATACGACATTAATAAAGCACACAAATATATATATTAAATGAACCGCCAAATAAGAAAAGAAAAAGTTTAAAGACTAGAGATTTAAAGAATTACGAGATAGATTTACAGTAGCATGAATAAAAGGTTTTATAAAAATTGTTACATTAAAGAATAAAGAGCTCTCAAAAAGAAGGAGTATAAAATAAAGTTCGAACTGGCCAGAAAGTTTAACATTCATATTACCATTCCGTGCTTGTCCTTAAGTTACTCCTCCAAGTTGTTGAAACGTAGGCATCATTGGTTAACTACTGGAGTAGTATTTTAGTAGCTTTCATTATTTTAGCAGAATGATCGATCCGGAAAACGGTTCAGCAGCTCCATTGAAGATTTCTCAGGACTTTAGGAACCGTAGCCAGATCCCTGATGTTCTAGCCCTCTATCATGATGAAATACAATTTTTATACACACAGAGTTCACTGCACTACTCTACAACCAAAAAAGTTTTTTTCTTTACTTTTCAGGGCTATATATCTACTGTTCACTGATGCCTCCGGCTAGCGCTCATTTTATTATCAATCTCTTTTTTTATAATTAGTTGTTTTCAGAAACATTCCTTCGATAAGGCTTTCAAACTAATTTTTGAATTCCTTTCCTAATTAGAAAATGAATTCTTAAAGTCTGAAATGATTTTAATTAAAAATTGAATTCTTATCTTTTTTTTATTAATAAAACTTTACAGTTGTTTTTGAGAATTTGAAAGCCTTTGGAAGGAATGTAGCTTTTAATCGCAAAACTTTACAAATTATTTAAAAGTAAAAAAAACAAGTATTCCCGACGCAATGAAACTTTCGAACAATTATATATATTTAATATTTACAAACATATATACGCACAATCCAGGCAATTTAATATATGTAAATTCATGAACATTTTATCATGAATTTATTTAGAGAATTGATCCAATTTAAACTAAACTAATTAATTTTACTACGTATTTGAAACAAGTTATTCATTATGGAAATTAGCGTGGATTGAACGTATAAAGCCCCATTGCATCGGAAATTTAAGGTTAGTATTAGGGTAAATAACATGAAGCTAGGATCGAACTCAGATCCGACTGCTTCAGTATATCATTAAAGGAAATGAAATATTAAGCTAGACTAGATTATTGAAATATATCATCCTAAATAATTACTACAAGTGCTTCTAATTTTTTGCTTCTAACAGATAGAAAATTGATTTATAATGATTTAAATATGTAATTAAGTACAATCTCAAAATATTAGGGAAAAATCAAATTAAATAATGAGGAAAGTATGTGGAAATAGCTGTGCACTTGTCTTGTTAGGCAAATAATCAGATGTGATAGACCTTATACACAATAAATTTTCTCACAATTAAGTGTAATCACAAATCTGTATTCCTAAGATGTCATATTGAAGAACTCCTCACTGCACAATTTAATGTTTAGAAAATTTGCTTATTGTCAAAAGAAATAATAAAATAACAGCAGAAGAGATAAAAAAAAAATTAGTAATTAGGAGAAGGCTGTGGAAACTTCACTATCATTTTATGATGCTTACTGTCCAAAACAAATTGATAAATATATAAATATTTAAAACACAAAATAAAAAAAAACAAGTAATATATACCATTTATAATCATTCTTGAAAGATATTTGTAATAACGAAATATTCCTATTAAATATTTTTAAAGAAATATTCCCTTATAAGAGAGCTATATAGTTATAAGTTTTTATATTTTTAAATTAAAATAGCATTTACATCACAGATCCATTATTTTTATTGTATTAAAATACTTTACTCTTTAAAAATGGCTCACATTTAATTTTCCACTATTACCAAATAGCTACTTGAATTATCTGTTTAAAAGTTTTTGAGTTTTATTGGGATAATATGAGATACTTGAAAATAAATTCTATGCCTCATAATGGTATTACATCTTTATCATGCAAATGACATGCTAATGCACAAATTCTTTGCATTTTGATCTGAATAACAAAAAAATTGTTCAGATTTGTTTACACTCTTGAAATCAAAGAATAGACCAACAAGAAAAGAAATAAAATATGGTATTTTATTTGAAGTTTGCTCTGGGAACTAGTGACATCTTCAGATTTTTCTTAATTAATGATTTAGTATTTACATTAATTAAAATTTTTTACTAGAAAAATGAATTTAAATGAAAAACAATATTATTAATAATGACTTAAAGAGAATGTGCTATCACATTATGTGGTAAGAAATGTGGCTGAATATTAAACAATTAATAAATATTATGTATATATCAACATAAATTTTGATTTAGATATATTTGTTGCTAACTCTTTAACACTTCAATGTTTTTTCCATCTTCCTCTAGTGATGTGCGTCTTTAATAAAATTTATTTTTAACTCAGAGAATGTTTTTTCTCCATTAAATACATTTTTTTTTTAGTCCAAAGACTGAAATAAAATATTTTTTGTTTTGTTTACTTTATTATGCTTTATTATTCTGCTTTTTTTATTTTATTTATGAAGTTGATGTTTTATTTTTGAAAATATATTACATTTTTTGAATGTATGCCTTTAATGAAATTTATTTGAAACGTAAAGATTAGATGCAAAATAAATTAGTTTTTATTTTTAAAAAAATACAACTGAAAGGAAAATAAGTAAAAAAAAAAATGAACAGAAAAAAATATATGAATATGATTCAAAACAACACCTAAACAGGTTAAATTTAATGCTAATAAAAAATAAACAAATGCACTGTAAATTAATAATATCATTAAAAATTCACTACTTTATTTAAAAAATGAATAGAAAAATGCAAATCACTTGCATATTTATTTGCATATACTTTTTAAAAATAGAAATTCCATATATTCGGTTTTTAAAAATTATTCCACAATCTTCATATAATAATAAAAAATATAGATTTAGAAAATTATATATAATAATTTAAGTGCATATCAAGAAACAGTTTTGGGTGAAAAAAATATCAGAGAAACTTAAACAGAGTAGTTAAATCAGCAAATACAGTTAGCTGATATTGACTGCCTGTAAGCAAAACATTATACAGCTTTCCAAAAATTCAAGCATATTTTATAGGTAACTGCAGGTTTTAAAAATGACTGAACAGTAATTTTTATTACAATAAAGTTTAAGTTTGTTTTTATAATTTAGTTTTTATTAATTTAGTTTTTAGTTTTATAATTAAATTTTACTGAATCCATTTGCAATTTTATTTATCAAATTTAGCAGACAATCATAAAACTTTAAAAAAGAACTGAACAGTAATGTTTATTATGGTAAAACTTAATACCCCCCCCCCCATTTCATTTCTTCTAAAATCAAACTGTAAAATTTATGTGTATAGTATAGCAATTAATTTTATATGTATTTTTATATCACTAAAATCAGTCAACATTTAGACAATTCCAATATCGATAACAATTAACAATCTCAATTTGTTGTCAAAGCAATCTCATTTATTGTTAAAAGAGGTTGCCTTGACAATAGATTGAGATTGTTGATTGTTATTAATATTGGAATTGTCTAAGTATTGACTGATTTTAATGCTTACCTTACAAACCTATTTAGGCTTGAACATTATTGCACTTATCAAGTATTTTTATGTCAACATGTTTGATTTTCTTTTTCTATTTAAATTGTCATATTTTACTCAAGACTGTAAGTTGTAATGGATTATTTTTTAATGTACACCCTTAAATATAATATTTAGCAAATAGATGACTTAGTAAACTGCTTTGGGAACTGATGAATGTACCTCAACTGCATATACATTAATATAAAAAATAAAATGCAATTGTTTGTCCACATATATGTTTTAATATTTCAATCAGAAGATTGGTTTTCAGCAGAAAATAAATTCAATGATTGTTATACAAAAATTAAACATTAAAAGTTAATTTCATTATCTTATAAAATAAATCTGTTTTTAAAGAGGCGGTTTAACCGATCAAGATCTAATGTACTGTAATAAATATCTTACCTTCATCCTAAAAAAAATTAATTACTTTTTATCAATACTTTGCAATAAAGTTTTTCAAATAGATAGTTAATTCATTTTAATTTTATTTATTGAAAATTAAGATTTACTTATTTTCTTACAAAAAAAAAAAAAAAAACTTTCATTATTTTTTTTTTTATCATAACATTAAATAAAATTTTAAATAAAACTTTTTAACTATTAGCTAATTCATTGAAAAAAAAAAAAATTCTTTAATTAAAAAAAAGTACAATATATATATATAATAAATGAATACAAATCTATGCTAAAATGTTTCAACAGTGTTACCTACAATATCTGTATCACATAAACTTTGCATTTCTATTTACAAGTAGTGCTGTTTAAACATTTTAGCATTGAATTTGCTTTATTTAAATTTCCTTTAGTATTATGCAATTTTTAATTTATATATATGCCATGCAAAATATATATATATGTTAAAACGAAGATTTGCACGGGTTAAATATATAAAATATATATTTTGCGGGTTCATCTGTGTTAAAAACTTTTAATATTAATATACTGACGTTTCGACTTGGTCACACAAGCCATCCACAGAGTTATAAAAGGTAGAAAGACGGTTGTAGAGGCGCTACAATCACTGATTTGAATAAAATGTTAAAATTCCACCAATAGCAAAAAATGTTAAATTTAGGAATGTTTTTTAAAAAAATCTTTCCAAATAGGAGGAAGTTTGCATGTATCATCTCGCTTATTGATACAATCTGGCCTTTTAAGTATCTCAATGGCTTCTCTAATTTTGCATTGGTAGAGATTATCACATCTGGATATGATCCTGGTACTAGAAAAATCAATTTTATGACCTGAATCTATAGTATGGAGTGAGAGTGCTGATGATGATGAGTGTTGTTTAACTGCATTAGCATGCTCATCTCTCCTAACACTGATGCGATGATTACTCATACCTATGTAAGAAGCTTTACAATTTTTACATGAGATTTGATAGACACCATGAGATTCAAGAGGGATTGAATCCTTAGGCTTGGTTATTATATTGCTGATCTTTTGATGAGCAGAAAATGCTGTATCTATATTATAGCATTTTAATATACATCCGATACTGTCTGTAGTTCCTTTTACATATGGAACACAAATCCTAATAGCTGATTTATCATCTTTTTGTTTCCTATTTTGTCTATTTTGGGCTTGAAATAAGGCTTTTTTTTTATAAATTTGTAATTATAACTATTTGCTAATAAAACACTATTAATATGATTTATTTCTTCTTTCAGATGTGTCTCATCTGAAAGGTTAATTGCTCTATTTAGAAGAGTTTTGGCTACAGAAACTATCTGAGTTGGGTGATGATGAGAATGGAAATGCAAATATCTGTCTCTGTGTGTATCCTTTCTGTAAATAGAAAAAGATAAACTATTTGGTGTTCTGGTGACTAGAACATCAAGAAAAGGGAGTTTTCCATCAGACTCTGTCTCCATTGTAAATTTAATATGAGGATGCATATTATTTAAATGTAAGAAAAAATCATCTAATTTATTTTTTCCATGTTGCCATATGACAAAAGTGTCATCTATGTATCTGAGCCAAATGAGAGGTTTTAAAGATGATGATTCTAAAGCACGAGTTTCTATATATTCCATGAATAAATCAGCTATTACTCCTGAGATAGGTGAGCCCATAGGAGTACCAAAAACTTGTCTGTAATGCTGTCCGTTGTATACAAAATATGTATTTAAGAGACAATGTTTAATTAAAGCAATAATATGGTCTGGTAAATTGTATACAATTGTATATTTTGTATACAATGGACAACATTACAGACATGTTTTTGGTACTCCTATGGGCTCACCTATCTCAGGAGTAATAGCTGATTTATTCATGGAATATATAGAAACTCGTGCTTTAGAATCATCATCTTTAAAACCTCTCATTTGGCTCAGATACATAGATGACACTTTTGTCATATGGCAACATGGAAAAAATAAATTAGATGATTTTTTCTTACATTTAAATAATATGCATCCTCATATTAAATTTACAATGGAGACAGAGTCTGATGGAAAACTCTCTTTTCTTGATGTTCTAGTCACCAGAACACCAAATAGTTTATCTTTTTCTATTTACAGAAAAGATACACACACAGACAGATATTTGCATTTCCATTCTCATCATCACCCAACTCAGATAATTTCTGTTTCCAAAACTCTTTTAAATAGAGCAATTAACCTTTCAGATGAGACACATCTGAAAGAAGAAATAAATCATATTAATAGTGTTTTATTAGCAAATAGTTATAATTACAAATTTATAAAAAAAGCCTATTTCAAGCCCAAAATAGACAAAATAGGAAACAAAAAGATGATAAATCAGCTATTAGGATTTGTGTTCCATATGTAAAAGGAACCAGAGACAGTATCGGGCATATATTAAAATGCTATAATATAGATACAGCATTTTCTGCTCATCAAAAGATCAGCAATATAATAACCAAGCCTAAGGATTCAATCCCTCTTGAATCTCATGGTGTCTATCAAATCTCATGTAAAAATTGTAAAGCTTCTTACATAGGTATGAGTAATCATCACATCAGTGTTAGGAGAGATGAGCATGCTAATGCAGTTAAACAACACTCATCATCATCAGTACTCTCACTCCATACTATAGATTCAGGTGATAAAATTGATTTTTCTAGTACCAGGATCATATCCAGATGTGATAATCTCTATCAATGCAAAATTAGAGAAGCCATTGAGATACTTAAAAGGCCAGATTGTATCAATAAGCGAGATGATACATGCAAACTTTCTCCTATTTGGAAAGATTTTTTTAAATAACATTCCTAAATTTAACATTTTTTGCTATTGGTGGAATTTTAACATTTTATTCAAATCAGTGATTGTAGCGCCTCTACAACCGTTTTTCTACCTTTTATAACTCTGTGGATGGCTTGTGTGACCAAGTCAAAATGTCAGTATATTAATATTAAAAGTTTTTTACACGGATGAACCCGCAATATATATATATATATGCACAAATAACATTTATACAAAAAAATCTATGTATACAAATAGACTGGTGCTGATTTAGAGTGCACTCACTGCTATTTTGAATTCTAAGGGCCACCCAAAACCACTGTTAAAACATCCAAGCAATAAATGATCTTGAATAATTTCACACGGGTCGCTTGGATTTGTCAGTGGTGATTTTGGGTGATCCTTAAAATTTAAAATGGTAATGAGCCCAGTCTAAATGCTAATAGTTTATAACTTCTAAAATATGATTGTTATTACAATAATGATGTTTCAAAGTTCTGATGTATGCTGGGAGGGAAAGAATGTTTTCAATGAAACAAAGTGTCATCCAAAAAATGCAAAAATTCGATCAAACCAAGCTTACAATTTTGAAATACTAAAAGCTTATAATCCTAAAATACAAATTATATTACAATATATATCCATAAGCACATGTTGAAATAATGTAAAATTGATCATACCAAGCTTATAGTTTTGAAAAACTAAAAGCTTATAAGTTCTAAAACATAAATTATATTACAATACATGACTATAACTATAAGAAATAAAGCATATTGATTTTGCAATTAATAGGATTTTTTCTTTGTTCACATTTGATCTACTAATGTTGATATCAAATCTACACTTGATCATATGAGATCCTTATGGGATCTTGAAATTGATACAAATCTATATACCTATTTACATAATTTTCTATTTATTAACATCAAAGTGACTTTTATAATCAACAAATAAACACAGAAACATGTTTAAAAATATTTACAGATTCTAATAATAATGTGTTGATTATTTCAAATGTAAATTAGGTATTGGATTTTAAATAAGATAAACACTAACATTTTCACCATTGATAGATAGTATTAGCATTTTCGAGGAATTTAATGAATAAATCTCTCTCATTTAGATTATTTTTATTCATCTGCCAGAAAATAATGACATGTGAGAAATTAAGCACACAACATAACCCACTTTGGTAAGAAAAAAATCTGATTTATTAATTTTTTATTATTAATATTCTTTAATTTAGACAATTATTCTTTCAACTAATAAGATAAAATGTGATTTATTATTAATTGTAGAATTAATATGCTTTGTTAGTTGCTGTTATGTTTATTCATCACTTATGTTATTTCTGTATGTGGTTATACGCCTATATGGTAATAAAATTTATATTTTAAGAGCTTTTAATATTTAGAAATTATGAGCTTTTAGTATTTTGAAATTTATTCATTAATACAATTTTTTTATATTTTGTATATTTTAGTCACATGATTTGATCAAGCATAGTTGGACAACATTTGTGCTTTAATTTTTTAATTATTGGTGTTAATTGTGATTTTTTAATGATTGGTCACATCATGACCTTATGTGAATTATTCGATGTCATTTATCACTTGGATGTGTCAGTGGTGATTTGGGGTAGTCTTTAGATTTCAAAATGGCCATGACATACTTTAAAACAATACCCTAATATTTACATGTGTATAAAAAAATTAATGTGAAAAATATAAAAATACATTATTGGTTAACATATTAAATAATAAAACAATAATTAAAGAAAAATATTTAAAAATTATGAAAAAATTATTAAAAATAGTATTTTAGGAAATTAAAAAATTCAAGAGTATAATACTGTCTATGTTCATGTGCACACCATGTGTGACAACATCCTAAATTTATAAATAAAATATTTTTTTTTGTCCATTATCTTGTGGAAAGAAAACAAAGCAATTTTTCTATCACAAATTTTTTTTATTTTATTTATAAATTTAGATTCTATGTCAAGCATTGGTGGTTGAGAGGTCAGCAGCAGCTGCTTTATAAGCAGTTGTCCCAAGTTAGCGGGTTCATGGGTTCGCTTCCCGGCTGATGCTATGACACATGAAAAAAAATTAGATCCTAAACCTAGATGCTATAATCAATATTAACATAAGCACTATTACATCCTTGAACTACCCAATTTTCTAATACACTATTTTTGATTATTTTTGTTTATTTTTCTTTAATTAGTGTTTTTTATTTAATATGTTATTCAATAATGTATTTGTCTTATATTTGCGATTTAATAATAATACATACTAATTTTTTATACACATATGATCTTTTTTTATACATAGACTTTTTCTATGCATTTTATTGTGCACACATATATTTGGAACAGATATAACATACTTCATAAAATAATCATGTTCAAATACATTACTAGGACAAATTGCAAATATATATATATATTGTAACGATCCGGAGAATGGGACTTAACGTCAACTGCACTACGGGGCGCCATCTAGGCATTTGAACCTAGAAAAATTTATAAAGTAGGCAGATACGTAAGTCAAAAAAAAAACAAAAAAAAATTTTTTTTTTCTATTTTGATTCCGGTCGTTAGCCCATGTCACTAGCTCAGTGGAATAGCAGAGATTAAATAATATAATATCCTATCTACTTAGATTTCAACATTAAAAAATAAATAAAATAAGCCACTGCCAGTAATTAGCATACAAACATTTATTTATGCACATATATATAAGATTTAAAATTATTTTAGTATTAGTTTACATTTTTACATTTAACATTATTTTTAACTTTGATTTTTGACTTTAATTTACATTTAATTACTATTATATTCTAATTTTACATTTTTAATTAAGTTCGCACAGATGGGATTATAAAAGCTTGTTTTAATATGTTGCTATAGATCGGTTACATAGATTACACGGTTAAAAACATTTCAAAGTAAACATAAACGATCAAAATATAAAATCATTGATACTGGCAATTGCAGAGGGAAATTTATAAGTAACCCAGTAGTATTCACCATAAGATACTTGCATTGTCACCAATGACTTAAAAGACATCCGAATAAATACATTTTAGATACTCACCGTAAGGTATCATTATTTATCGAATGTCTATATATTTTGATCAAATATGAAAACGCAAATATAGTTAACCGATAAACAATCCATGCAAGCGTCTATAAACAACTTAAATTTAATGCATTTTTATTTAAGGTCGAGCATGAATAGATTACATAGATTTGCATTTGAAAATAAAATATTCTATCCCTATTTAACCTTAGGCTAAAATTCGCAGTCAAACTGGCATCAATTCATCTGATACATCGATGTATTCAATGTAATACGGAATACGGCAGCACCAAAAAGATTAAGAGAAATATTGACTTTCATTAGATAGGAATATTACTTCTATCCAATGAGAAGAACAATAAAAAAAAAAAAACTCCATAGAAAGGAACTGTGCTCTGCGTCTTATAATTCCTTCCATAGGCAAAACGGGAGAGTGTGGCGTATGAAGCGATTCTGCCCGTAGCGAATCTCTGACTACATCTACTAACTACATCAATGTATCCAATCCATTGACCCAATTCAACAACGAAACAAATAACCTAAGATTACCCTCCCCTAATATAACTTTACAAATCTATACAACCATTCACGCCCGACTTAAGTTTAACATTTATATAATTTACCTTAACGGAAAACAGAAAGCATAATAAAACTTAAAGAACAAAAAAGTAAATAAATAAATGGAAATGATTTTAAATATATAAAAAAAGAAATACATCAAATAACATTATTAATAAATTAAGTTGGTCAGATAGGATAATATTGCAATCATTTAACTCTGGAAAGTTTAATTTAATGTTCATTATTTATAAAGTTCTTACGGTTTAAAACAGTTCCTCTTTATCCGTCGTTTGTAAGTTTGAACGGGAATTCCCACGCCGTCCTGAAGATATTGGTATACATTTAGCCGATGTTTTATTTATTCATTCGGAGGTTTTTTAATTTAGTTGGTCCTCAATGTAGAAAACGATAGTTCATTTCTCCTTTCTTTAACAGCTGAAAGAATTGACAGTGCATCTGTCAATTCCTCCAACTCCGTACTACTACATATAGTCACATCGTAATAATCAATTTCCAGTCACTAATTAATAATTTCCAAATTTTCCTTTTATATTAATGTGAAGGATTGAATTTACATTACGTCACCGATGCGATGGTCCTTTCGCTGCGGTCCGATTCCATAGGGATTTCTTCTTATTTGCTAACAGTTTCTATTGTTTTCCTATCTGACCGGTGTTTTTACATTTAAATGCCGAAGGCTGGTTTACATTTAACTAATTAACAATCATTTCCATTTCTGATTAATTAACCTGTTTTCCAAATCAAAAATATATTTAAAGATAAATTTAAAGATATAATTTCATCTCCAAATCTTTTTAAAATTTAGTTTTAAAATACTTTTTCTTTAATAAAGTTTTATTTTAATAATTTTTCATTATCTGTGCGATTTAATATATAAGAGTTTAAGATGATATTTAATTTCAATTTTTAATTCTTAAAGAAAATTTTTAAATGCGAACTTTTTAATTTACTTTCATGTTTAATAAATTTAAAAAAAAAAAAACAATGTAACGAACGTCTATGCTCGTTACATATCAGTAAAGTTGCTTAAAAAAAATGATCAAAAAAAAAAACTTTTTACTTAGGGTTAGTAATTACGGTACACGATTGACGAAAACATTTACAAAACATCCGGTTAATAATTTTACAAAAAAAACTATATACAAAAAGAAAAAGAAAATGTTGACTATCGCTTACCTAAGGACCATTTACGTTTACACCCCTCCCCACAAGAGTTCTATTTTATTTTATACATTTTATTTTTACATACGGCATGACAAGCAAGTTATTTTATAAATAATTTATTTAGGAGGTTGCATTGAGATAAATATGTTTTAAGAAATAATGGTTTTAAACGTGTATATTTGCAGCACAATTATAAATACCACCAACTTATTTATGACTGATTGAAATGCATACATAGGGTTACACTGAAGTAATTCCCGAAGGTACTCATCGTAAGGCACCACATTTCGATCATAAACTTACGTGGCTGTGCGCTCCTATACACCTTAAAGCATAATTTATATTACAACAACAAAAACATATCAATCGCAACCTTTTGACTTTTTTTTTTTTTTAACAAAAATTAGTTTTAAAATTATTTATACTTTCTCGTGTTTAATATATATGCGCAATTTCTTTCTGGCAGTGCTTTTATAAGATTTCAAGTATACGACTTATGTAACCAGATAAAATATTTCATTTTGACAAAATTTGCTCAGGGTATTTGTGGTTTATTAAAGATCGGCCCGAGTTGGTTCGCCATTGTAACGATCCGGAGAATGGGACTTAACGTAAACTGCACTACGGGGCGCCATCTAGGCATTTGAACCTAGAAAAATTTATAAAGTAGGCAGATACGTAAGTAAAAAAAAAAAAAAAAAAAAAATTTTTTTTTTCTATTTTGATTCCGGTCGTTAGCCCATGTCACTAGCTCAGTGGAATAGCAGAGATTAAATAATATAATATCTTATCTACTTAGATTTCAACATTAAAAAATAAATAAAATAAGCCACTGCCAGTAATTAGCATACAAACATTTATTTATGCACATATATATAAGATTTAAAATTATTTTAGTATTAGTTTACATTTTTACATTTAACATTATTTTTAACTTTGATTTTTGACTTTAATTTACATTTAATTACTATTATATTCTAATTTTACATTTTTAATTAAGTTCGCACAGATGGGATTATAAAAGCTTGTTTTAATATGTTGCTATAGATCGGTTACATAGATTACACGGTTAAAAACATTTCAAAGTAAACATAAACGATCAAAATATAAAATCATTGATACTGGCAATTGCAGAGGGAAATTTATAAGTAACCCAGTAGTATTCACCATAAGATACTTGCATTGTCACCAATGACTTAAAAGACATCCGAATAAATACATTTTAGATACTCACCGTAAGGTATCATTATTTATCGAATGTCTATATATTTTGATCAAATATGAAAACGCAAATATAGTTAACCGATAAACAATCCATGCAAGCGTCTATAAACAACTTAAATTTAATGCATTTTTATTTAAGGTCGAGCATGAATAGATTACATAGATTTGCATTTGAAAATAAAATATTCTATCCCTATTTAACCTTAGGCTAAAATTCGCAGTCAAACTGGCATCAATTCATCTGATACATCGATGTATTCAATGTAATACGGAATACGGCAGCACCAAAAAGATTAAGAGAAGATATTGACTTTCATTAGATAGGAATATTACTTCTATCCAACGAGAAGAACAATAATAAAAAAAAAACTCCATAGAAAGGAACTGCGCTCTGCGTCTTATAATTCCTTCCATAGGCAAAACGGGAGAGTGCGGCGTATGAAGCGATTCTGCCCATAGCGAATCTCCGACTACATCTACTAACTACATCAATGTATCCAATCCATTGACCCAATTCAACAACGAAACAAATAACCTAAGATTACCCTCCCCTAATATAACTTTACAAATCTATACAACCATTCACGCCCGACTTAAGTTTAACATTTATATAATTTACCTTAACGGAAAACAGAAAGCATAATAAAACTTAAAGAACAAAAAAGTAAATAAATAAATGGAAATGATTTTAAATATATAAAAAAAGAAATACATCAAATAACATTATTAATAAATTAAGTTGGTCAGATAGGATAATATTGCAATCATTTAACTCTGGAAAGTTTAATTTAATGTTCATTATTTATAAAGTTCTTATGGTTTAAAACAGTTCCTCTTTATCCGTCGTTTGTAAGTTTGAACGGGAATTCCCACGCCATCCTGAAGATATTGGTATACATTTAGCCGATGTTTTATTTATTCATTCGGAGGTTTTTTAATTTAGTTGGTCCTCAATGTAGAAAACGATAGTTCATTTCTCCTTTCTTTAACAGCTGAAAGAATTGACAGTGCATCTGTCAATTCCTCCAACTCCGTACTACTACATATAGTCACATCGTAATAATCAATTTCCAGTCACTGATTAATAATTTCCAAATTTTCCTTTTATATTAATGTGAAGGATTGAATTTACATTACGTCACCGATGCGATGGTCCTTTCGCTGCGGTCCGATTCCATAGGGATTTCTTCTTATTTGCTAACAGTTTCTATTGTTTTCCTATCTGACCGGTGTTTTTACATTTAAATGCCAAGGCTGGTTTACATTTAACTAATTAACAATCATTTCCATTTCTGATTAATTAACCTGTTTTCCAAATCAAAAATATATTTAAAGATAAATTTAAAGATATAATTTCATCTCCAAATCTTTTTAAAATTTAGTTTTAAAATACTTTTTCTTTAATAAAGTTTTATTTTAATAATTTTTCATTATCTGTGCGATTTAATATATAAGAGTTTAAGATGATATTTAATTTCAATTTTTAATTCTTAAAGAAAATTTTTAAATGCGAACTTTTTAATTTACTTTCATGTTTAATAAATTTAAAAAAAAAAAAAACAATGTAACGAACGTCTATGCTCGTTACAATATATATATATATATATATGTCAAAGCATCAGCTGGAAAGCGATCTCTGGAACAACTGCTTACAAAGCAGCTATGCTAGCTACTAGGTCACCAAGAAACATTTAAAAAAAATAGTGAAGTATTTACATTCATAAACATTACATATTTGTTCAGGAGTACAAGTCATTTACACACTATTAAACTTATTAGTATTTTGAACAGACATATATATATATACTTTGAATTATTTTTTAATTAATGAAATAATTAGTTTGTAATTAATTATCTAACGATTTAAATGTTTCATTTAAAATTTTATGTAAACTTTTGATAAAAAAATGATTAAGGTTTTTTTGGGAAAAAAATTAAGTGTGATATCTTTACTTTTAATATGTAAAATTTTAAGTATATAGAAGGTAATCATCCATCCACACTAGTGCCATGAAACAGTTGTATTGAAAATGCAATGTTACTTTTTTCCTAGCCACAAGATAGAGACTTTACCTTATTTCCAAACTCAAATATAATTATATGACCCAATCTTAACTGTCTAGAGAGCAGGAATATATAAATTATTCAATTTCTGAAATTTTAAATTTACTTTATGCCAATATTGGACAATAACATCACATGACCACACACTTCTTATGCTTGTGTATAACTGTTGTTAAAACAGGCAAAACTCACTATACGTATTGCCACACACAGCAAGCTAGAGTAATCAATAGATGCCAGAAGGCTTGTGCATAAAATCCCCATCTCTCAGTGATGAGGGCCACAAGCCAAAAACTAGTCTGGGGATATTGGATGGGTAGGCACTAAATGGGAATTTTATGCACAAGCCTTCTGCCATCCATTGATTACTCTAGCTAGCTGTGTGTGGCAATATGTATAGTGAGTTTTGCCTGTTTTAATATTGGACAATGTTAAATTATATAATATTCAATAAATTTTAAACAAATAGTCTTTAGATCATAATTATATAGAAGATCATCATACTGCCTCATTAGATACTTAAGATTAGCTCATATAATAACATTTGAGTTTGAAAATAAAACAGCCATTCATATTTTCATTCAGTCTCTATCTTGTGGATGACAACCACTGTTTAATTTCACTAATGATGAAGATGATTACCTTCTATATAATTACAATCTAAACACTATGCTTGTAAAATTTATTGAGGATTACATAATATGTTGAATTGAAAATGAAATGACTATTTAAAAGTTTTATATAAAGGTTTGTGTAAAGTTTGATGAAAAAATAATTAAAATTTTATTGAAAGAAAAAATAAGTAAGATATCTATTATAATAGATTAATATTACATTGGTTAAACTCTATACAAAAAAGATTATTAACCTGTAATAATGTTTTGCATTATCAGAATGTTTCATTTTTACATATCACTTAGCTGTAATTTCCTATGAAAGTAAATCCTTCAATTGAAATATTAAAATAACTGTGTGGACAAACAATTGTATTTTATTTTTTAATTATATATTCCCTTTAGTTAGTTTACAGTAGCACTACCTCTTCCCTTTTAATGAACCTTGTGATTATTTTGTAGCATGAAGGCTGGGTTTTAAGTGAGGGTGACAGTTTTTTATTAGACACAGTGTAATATTTATTCTTATATGAAAATGACTTTTATTTAAAATCTGAAAAATGAAAATCATGAGTTTATTTTTGTTTCTTCTATTTTTGTAATAATCAAATGTATTTGAATACTTTTGTGTTTTTAGAAGACAATAAATCAATTGTGAATGTTCTGACATAAAACAAAATGACTGTAGCAGAAAAGTATTATCATATTTTTATCTTTTTTTGAAATTAAAAATTAAATTTTTAAATTTCAAAAATTAGTTTAATATCTTTATTCAAATAACTATTATTAATATAAGATTAGTTTATTATTATGCTTTATTCATTGAAAAAGAATTTATCTGCTTTGATACTAAAATGAAATCCATTGTTCTACTTATTTGTTTTAGTTTATTACTTTTAAATTGTAAGATGTAAATAATTTATGAAAAATGAATATTTATTTATTGAAATGAAAAAAAACCCTGAAGTGTCTATCATTTTAGTTATTATACAGATATTTTGGACTACACAGTAGTAGGATTAAGACAAACAAACTTTTTAAACAAACAATTAAAAAAATTTGCAATTTAAGATATGAAGTGAAGGATGAATCCAATCTATTAACTAAAAATTGAATTATACATTGTAGAGAAAAAGTAGCTAATTATTTTTTACAAATGCTGAACAATAATAAACAAGTAGAAAATAGTCTCCAGACTAGAACAAACATATAATTAATATATTTTCTTTGCTTTATCCTTTACTAAGAATTTCTAGATAGCTATTTGCTGATGAATATTAAATGATAAGTATAACTTAACAATGTAGAGTGTAATGAAGTTCATAATAAAGCTGTAAACAGATTATGATGGTTGGCATTCAAGACAAGTCGTTTTGTACTTCTCTCTCCTTTCATCACCAAAAAGGCAATGGTGATTTGTTTCCAATCATAAGGAATATGTGAAGTTTGCATTTACATTGAAAAAATAAATTTTATTACATTAAAAATAGTTTAAATAAATTCACATCAATGCTATGTGACAGTAATAAGACTTTTCAAGTCATATGGAATTCTACACATTTTCTGGTTGGCATATTCTTTACTATAGCTCTCACACTTTCTTTCTAAGTATTCAGTCTCTCTTAACTCTTTGCCTGCCTCTTATGAGGCTCCTCATTTGAGACTTCCTCACCCCTTTACCCCCCCTTTTTTTTTTAAAAATATTTTGTTAAAAACCTTTTTGAATTTTTTTTTTTTCTTGGTGGTGGGGGTTGTTTCTTTTTTTTTTTTATTTAAAAAAAAAAAAAAAAAAAAATCATTTAAAACTAAAAAAAAAAAGAATTGTTTTGGGTTTGTGTTTTGGCCTTTTCCTGGAGAAAGAAAATTTTTGGTGGGAGGGAAAAAAAAAAACAAATGAAAAAAAAAAAAAAAAAAAAAAAGAGGGTGATTTTTTTTTTGATTAAATTTTTATTAAAATATATATAAAATTATTTTAAATAAAAAATATTTTAAAAAAAAAAAAAAATAAAAAAAATATTTTTTAAAAAATTAAAAATTTAATTAAAAAATATAATAATTTTTATAAAATAAAATATTTTTTTTTTTTTTATTAGTTTTTTTTTTTTTTTTTTTTTTTGTTTTTTTTATTATTTAATATAATAATATTTTTTTTAATTTTTTACAACCAATAATAAAAGTATTCGGTTAAAAGGTTAAAACCCAGGATTTATAAAATTCCAAATGAAGACTTTTAAATGGGTATGTGTAATCACTGCATCGGCACTGAGAGATGAACATTTTAATGTAGAAAACCAGTACTCATCATCAGCAATTCATTCAAGGCTATGAACATTGATCATAATATATATTGGTCAAACATCAGTATCTTACACAGATGTGACACTCACCAAAAGAAATTCAAGAAAATATACTTATTCTTAATGAACCAGATAGTATTAACAAATGTCATGTTAAAATTAAAACTTAATAATCAAAATACCTGTTGATTTTATAATTTTATTAACTATTCCAGCTTTCAGTTTTATAGTTTAATAATTTTTATTGTTTGGACCTATAATCTTGTTATATGTTATTGGTTACAGTGCCTCTACATGATATTTTTTTACAATAATATTCACTACCCTTTTAATGGTAGATACAATCCATTTGAAACATTGGTTCTATAGTACTGTTGATTACACATGATGAACCCATACAATATATCTATTGTATCTGTTTCCTATGAAAATTTTCAATTTAACATCCACATATATATCTTGTAACATTGATAAGCAAGTAAACAATAATAATGATCTTTTTGATTTTCCCATGTGTATAAACTTGTTAAGAGTCCATTCTTGTGATCAAAAATGAATTGGCAGAAGGTTCTGCTTTACGACTAAACTTGTTGAGGTTGTAATAACTTCCCAAGTTATTTTTTCCAAACCAGAAGATTCTAAAAACAGGAGTTCAGTTTATAACTTGGTGATGTTAAAAAAAAAAATCCCTAAATTTCAAAATAGCTAGCAATAAGATATAAACAAAACTGTAGAAAAATAATAATAATTATATGGGTTGGAATCATAAATCATGCAGTGAATTTGTTACTAGAGTAATTTATTGCTCAGTTTATAAAAAAGTTCCAAGCACTGGAATGTCGTAATGGACCATAATTCGTGGATCGAGTCTACCACTGTACCAAACGTTGCCGTGCAATCAGCTAAATCCATGAATAAAGGGTTTCTCCATATTAAATAATTTTAATCTTGTCTTCTATTTGTATTTTATAAACGGGAATTCTGCAAAAAAAAAAATGAAGTACTTTACAATATATATATAACATC
Organism: Epiperipatus broadwayi; assembly: GCA_028023455.1. Taxonomy (NCBI): domain Eukaryota; kingdom Metazoa; phylum Onychophora; class Udeonychophora; order Euonychophora; family Peripatidae; genus Epiperipatus; species Epiperipatus broadwayi. Next base: position 489,824 of record JAQFVV010006319.1, on the reverse strand, counting down.
GTTTATATTTATTTATAAATAAAATGTATAATGTTTTTAAACAATATTATTTATAAAATGAAACTCTCAAAGGAATAAAACTTTCACAAATAAAAATTTCCGTTTACTTCTGTTACTTTTTAAATATAAATATTAAAATTATGACTGCGTTTTCAATTCACTTTGCCACATCATTTAATTTTTTATTTATTTTTTGTTAATGGCAATGAATAGGGAAGGTAATGATGAAATTGTCTGAAGTAACCAAGTGTGCAAATTAGAAAGTAAATCATTTTAGCATCATCATTTCATTTGGTGGAAATCGTATTAACGTTGATAAGACGAGAGCGTTAATGGAATCATTAACGAAGACAAATGATTTAAGAGGGATTTATTTATTTTTATTTATTATTTTTATTTGAATATATTAATGCTTAATTTTATATCAAAGTAAACCAAAGTTTTCACTTGAGAATAAAATGTCTCAAAAAGAAATGAATATTGAAATAGGACGTGAAATTATTCAGATAATACACGAAGTATTTAATCTTTAAGAAATATATTTATATATGAGTTTTAAATAACTTTTATAATAGTTCATATCAATGCGATTCTGCTAAATTACGTTTATTTTAAAATAATAAAATTTCATACATTTATAATGGTTATTAAATAATTGTCAAAAGTCAAAAAGTGAACATTAATAAACTGTTAATAACAATTTTTCCTTTAACTATGAGTAATTATTTTTAAAAAAATATTTAGGCATTCAGTTTATATATATAATTTATAAAACTCATTTACATAGGAAATTCAGTAATTAAATATACACACACGACATCATTCAAAGATTTACGAGATTGATATAGCGCTGGGCTGGACAGAGACAATAATAAATTGATAGTTGAAGTGTTAAACTAGGTAGCAAAAGCAATTTATTAAAAGACCCAGAAACAGACCACATGTGAGATGTCTGGATAAAATAAAGAAATTTGTTAGTGCGATTTGGAGGAGTGATCAAAGAAGATTGGAGAAACTGAGATTTACATCTAAACTGATAATGATTGAAAATGACGATATTGCATATATATATCATCATTGGTTACAAAGATCACAAGATATTGTGATTAGTGCATTCACATGCTGTTCCAATTCAAGCCGGATAAACTTACAACCAGTATGAACATTTTTTTTTTTTGGATAGTCTGCTCATAATCAAATCTAGACAATTATCTAATTATTGGTTGCTAATCAGATTAATCTTGTTTAAAGAGTAGAACAATTAATTATGGTTTATAAAAGCACTTCTCCAGGCATTTACTAGGATGATGATTATTATGTTTTTGAATACTGAGAAATTTTTTTGCTTTATAAATAGTATTTTTACTTTTAATTCATTCTCATAAATGTTTTTTGTTTTACTTATCTTGCATCTTGTAAATATTTTCCATATACTGTTTATATCTAAATACGTAAAGATATGCATATATGTAAAATTAATGTCAAAATAAGTTCATGGGACTACTCAGTAGTTATTTTTTGTCATTTGTTATTGACACATGTAAAAAGCATTTATATCATTTTGTTCATATTTCAATTCAAATATGTCTCAATTTTAATTATGACATGAAGGTTATCTGGGCAAATTATTAGCATGTTTTTATAAAGGAAATTATTGATAGGGTCCAGAACTGTCCAAATGTAACATAAATATAACAATATTAGTGGCAATGATTTATAGTAAAAATAATTTCCATTTGGGCTCAATCAATTCGTTAATTAGTTTAAATTAATTATTAACAAGCATTTACAATTATTTTTAAGTATCAGATATTATTTATATTTTATAAGTAAGGCTCTTATTTGTAAATGTATGTGTGCGATTTTTTCAAGTTTAATGTTCAGTAGTAAAATATATTGCTTGACAAATAAAAAGTTTTAGCTCATTCCAATAGAAAATAATTTTTTTTTTTTTATAAAAACATAAGATGAAATTTATATTTTTTTGTAATCACAATGATTATGCAAAAAATAGATAAGCTAGTAACCGGTTTGACCAAGCTGGGAAAACTACCACTGCCTCGCCCCCAAAATAAAACCATAATAGTTGGCAGCATGATATTAATTAGATTAAGTAGTTAATAACATTGTCAAAAATAATTATAAAAATATGAACATGATAAAACTCATCTAATTATTATTTTACTGTAATATAAAATATTTGAAAACCAGGAGGTTTTCATGATCAGATTTTCAATGATATGGATGGCTGAAAAGTTGGAAGGTTGGAGTGGATTGAAGCCTGTCCATTAAAGTATGAAGATTTGCTATCTTAATATAAACTGAGCACTGATTATATATATGTATGGAAGATGATAAGCTGGACCAACTGATGAGTGCTGGTTTAGCATGAAATACTTTTATTGATGATTATTTATATTTTCTACATGTGTGTGGTCATGTGTATCAGTTGTATGAGATAGTGTGGATAGATGGAGGGTGCTTGAAAATCTGAGTTCAAATCCTCTATACTTGTAATATAAAAATGTTATATTGTATTTTAATAAATTACCATAGCAACATGATAGCTATTGAATGTATTATTATTAATATATATATATATATATGTAAGTAAAAATAGATTTTGCACCTAGAGTTTGCAGATGATGTAATTGTTATTGCAAATAATGCTTTAGAGCTTCACAAAATGTTGCAAAAGTTATCAGATGAAAGTAAGAAAGTAGGATTAAAGGTAAATATTAAAAAGACTAAAGTAATGCTCGATTCATTTTTTCAAAAGAAGAAAATAAACATTGATAATGAAGAGTTAGAAGAAGCTAACAACTACAAATACATTGGCCTGATTATCATTACAGATGTAAACATAATGAATTAAATTAATCATAGAATTAAACTTCATTGGAAAGCTTTTGGTGTAAGTAACTTAATATTTCAAGGAAATTTTCCCATGAGTTTGAAAAGAAAGATTTTTAATAAAAATGTTCTTACATGGACACTTAACAGAAAAGCAATACAGAGGCTTCAGACTACTCAATGAAATATAGAGAATTGCATGTAAGGAATACCAAAAAGAGATTGAAAGTGAAATATATGTGTGAGATAACAAACAGGTGTTACCGATATCACTAAAGGAATTAAAAAACTGAAGTGGAATTGGGCTGGGAATATTGATAGAAGAGATGATAGTTGAAGTCTTAAACTGGACTGCAATAGATTGTAAAAAGACCTAGAATAAGATAGCATGTGAAATGGATGGGTGAAATAAGGAAGTATGCTGGTATAATGTGGAGAAAAAAGGCTAGAGATCATAGGAGCTGGTTTGAATTCAGAGAAACCTTCATTCTGCAATGAAAGCTGAAAATAGTTTAAAATGATGATGATGATGAAGTAGAAATTAAGAAAAAATAACTTTTAAATGACTCATTGCAAAGCAAAGGTCTTTCTGATATATACCTTTCTCATAATATAACAGAGAAAAAGATGTTTCTCTTCAAATAAGTCTTATTCAAACCTCTTCAAATAAGTCTTATTCAAACCTTAGATCACAATCATGGTCAGCAAATGTAATGTTATTAAACTTATCTCAAAAACTCACATTCATAGTTGGTATATTTGAATTTATGTAACTGTTGGTGATTGTCTTTTCACTTTCCACATTTTTAATTATTATACTTTTTTCCCCAATAAATCTATCTTTGCATAATATATTCAAAGTAAGATAATTTCTCTTATGTCATTTTTTTTTTATAAATTAATATTCATATTGTTTAAACAAAGAAATTATTTTATCATCTATGACATTTTCAAAGTCTTTATCACAAGTACAGATAAATATTGCTAAACTTATTTCTTTAATGCTCAATTTTTACACCCATGATCAAAAAAAAATATTGAATATATTTTAAAAAAATAAAATTTTACATTTGATCATTATTTTCCTAAATATAGATAGATTTCTATGTACAACTTCTGTATTATAAGCAATTTTAATTTCAATAACTATGCCAATGGTCCCTTTTTTGTCTGATTTATAGATATATAAATATATTTTTTAATTCAGTGTAAATTTTTCAATTTGTTTTTTATTCTTGTTTTATAATTTTTAAATTAATACATAGTCCATTCCATAATAATATGGATTGATATTGTGACTAATAATGTACAGATCATATTAATATGTTGCAGCAATGCATTTATTGTTCTTATCATAATATTATGTTGAATGAATGCAATTTAATAATTATGAATCTATGATTTATTTTTGATCTAAGATGGCAGGCATAATTATAAGATAAAGTGCCCATTGCATAATTAGTCAAACAATTGTTGATTTTATGTTAGTAAAGATAAAGAAAGGCAAGCTTTTGATTTGCAAAACTAATTTATTGTTTCAAACATATTTTCATTTTTTCAAAGTATTTTAGATAAAAAATATATAATACGTTCTATTCATATATATATATATATAATTACTAATGTTTTTTAAGCTTTGAAATCAGCTAAACCAATATAAAAAAGTTACATTATGTTACTAAACCACAAAAATATGGTTTTTTTAATTTCGCAAAATTAATTTCATTATTTAAAAATATTTTTATTCATTCTAAAAATTATTTTAATTATAATTATGTTGAAAAATAATTTTAATAAAAGAGAATCACATATTTAAGGCTTCAATTTGTTAAATGTGATCATGTAAAAAAATTAATGAATAAGCTAATCAAATCATTACTCTTTGAGGCAGTCGTGGATCATAAAGAACTGGAAGTGATATGTTGAGATTAATTGTAGGAGCATTTAGCCTTTAAACTTATCACTATGCTAAACCACATAGAACTTTATATAGGCAATAACATTTTATCTAATTATATATATATCTAGTTATTGTCATACTTAATTATAACATTACACTTTGATTTGCAAATAAAATTTATTTTTCAATACAAAAACGGAATTGTAACTGTTTTAATTCTATAGCTATAAAAAAATCCAAATTTTGGTGGTAGTATTCAAAAATATTAACATTTTAATATTTTTCTACCTGATTATAAAAACTCTCAGAGTGTTAACCAACTTTTTGCCAGTTATGACTAAAAACGTGATGGTTTCACGTCAGCTTCAAGTCGCTCTAATTCCGTCATTTTTAATGCTACCATTAAGATTTTTGCATTATTTTTAAAGGTTAAAATAAGTTCCATAAGATGCTGCTGTCTCTTAAATTATTTTACAAGTAAAAAGTCAATAAAACTGACATTGAAGGTCTAACAAAGAAAGAAGGCCATCCATTCTTGATTCTGGTTGGCTGTTAAATTTCGACAACAAAGAAAATGGAGTAAAGCATTACGATTTCTTTTCTTTCATTTCAAAAATGATAAACGAATGTTTTAGACCATTTTAAAAGTATTTTTTGACAAATTATAAATTATTTTGATAAAATATGCTAAAAATAAAATTATTTTAGAAAAATAGTTAAGACTTTAGCAAAAATTATTTACTTTTCCACAATGTAAAATTGGAAAAGAAATCACTGATGTCAGCAAAACTTTTTGGTTGGTGAGTAACATTCATTTTAGATTTGCCCCTAACAAATATTTTTATAATTATAAATAAAAATTTATTTTTGAAAAAACTTTTGTTCACTTTCATAACCTGACAAATTACTAATATACTTTTTACAAAGAAACTAAAGTGAATATAATATTAAAGGATTAATATATTTTGACACTTGAGTTTGTGAATTGACCATATTTTAACACTTGAGTTTGTGAATTGACCAATTAAAAGTTTAGACTTTTACCTCACTTGGCCAATAAAATAATCAGCAAAACGAAGTTAATATAAGTCAATTTTTTTTCAGTCACAAAATAACTAAAAATGGCACTTGAATGGTCTGTATACTATTTTTGTATTTCAATTTTATATTGAATGGATCCAATAGAATGGTAATGAATATTTTGTTTTAATACTTAAATGTTAAGAATTATTAATAAATGAGAATGCTCTACAAAACAAAAAGTCAAATTGTAGAACTCAAGTTGCACAAAATGCTGATTAGAAGGATGCACACATACATTATGAGACAAAAAGAAGTGTATTATTTTAGATAATATAGAAAAGTATACTTTACTTTTTTAAAGTAAATTTTTTGTTCCTAATCTTGTTTATTATTTTAATTATGTTTAAATTTAGTATTAATAAAAAAATACATCAAAATGGTTTAGATTTGTCACAACCTATATTTAAACTAAAGATTATCTATATGATTAATTAAATTTTAAAAATATATTATATATTTTTAGTTAGTTTATTCTTCAAGAAAGTGGTTCATGTGTATATGAATAAAAAATAAAACATAACAAAATTTTTTTAATTGATTTGGCAAAATTCATATTACTTTTTAATTAGAAGAAGATTAAGTTTGCGATTTTCATACTGATAAAAGTATAAAAAATAGAAATACACTTTCCTAAATATTTAAAAATAAGTCTTTTGGTAGTCAGTAAGTGTAAGTTAACATTATAAATAGCTTTCTAAGATTTTTACCCCCCTCCCCCCAAGAAAATGTATTGGCTATCAACTTCTACAGGGTTTTTATTATGGCTGTTAATTATGGGCTCTTAACACTTGAAAATTGTAATTCATTTAATTCTCACCAACTATTAAGGATTTCTACATGATGTTCCTAAAATATATTTTAAGTATTCTATAATTTGTAATTAGCCATGAATTAATTTTGAATGCATTAAACGGGGTACCAGTTGCACTTTCATTAGGCCTACAGTAGCTTTCTTGCAGGTATTTTGTAGTGATTATAAAACAGTTTTCAAAAATTTCAATTAAAATGCATATTGCTTGATATTAATTCCAATTAAAATAGTCTATACTTATATCACTCAGAAAAAAAAACAAAAGCAAAAAAGTGGGATTTCCAGAGAAGGGAAAGGCTTTTCATTGGATACAATGTATCCATTGTGCTTGTGTGATCTGGGTTTTATTTAAAATCTGGTAAGTAAAAAATATAAATATATTTTTATAAAATTAAATGAAATGTATGTTTCTTGATAACTATATAATGTTTGGATTTAGATTTTATTTGAAAATTTTAAGTAAAGTGAAAATGTTTTAACATGAAATAAAAAAAATAAATTTGAAATAATAATATAAAAACTGTAAATAAATGTAGATGTGTGTGTGTATTGCCTTTTCTTTTGGAATCACAATTTGAAATCTTATATTTCTAAAATCATTTTAGTGACTGGATGCACTTTTAATTCAAATATGCATTATTTTTTTAAAATTGGTTGATTATTATATTTTATTCATTGAAAATGTTTATTTTTCCTCAAGGCTAAAATGAAATTTTCTGATCTGGTTGTCTTAATTTACAATTCTATTTATTTATTTCCAAAATTACTACATTAAAATTTATTTTTTAAAATTAACATTTTAATGAATAAAATGAAATATGCAAATAATTTATGAAGAATAAAGATTTATTTATTGAAAATTAAAAAAAAAAAAACATGTTATGTTTTCCCAACTGGCCTAATAAAGTATTCACAATAAAAGGTTAATTACTACAATTTGATCTACAAGTCTCAAATTATCTGCATTTATATCTTTGATACTATCCATTTTAGATAAATAAATTATTTATTACTAATTTATCAAAAGAAGATTGTCGTATCATTTCTAGATTACACTTCAAACTTATTGCTGATAATTTCAGAAATCTTGTGTATGTTAATGCAAAGATACAATGTCTGTTATTAAGGTCTAATATTCACTTTCAATTTCTAGAAATGAAATTTAAAATAAAATATGTATTTCTGTAATTTATTAGCTCTAACTATAAAAATAGATGTCAGGAACTAAGGGAGGGGGACAAATTTTGAAGATAAAAATGATTTCTAACCAATAAAAATTAATAAGGCATAACCTAGTCACAATGATTAGAGCTGAAAGAAGGATAATATATATGTATTGTATTGTCTTTTGTTTATAATGAGAAAATGAAATGATGTTTGTATATATATATATATTGTAATGAGCACAGACGTTCATTACATTGTTTTTTTTTTATATTTATTAAACATGAAAGTAAATTAAAAAGTTCGAATTTAAAAATTTTCTTTAAGAATTAAAAATTGAAATTAAATATCATCTTAAACTCGTATATATTAAATCGCACAGATAATGAAAAATTATTAAAATAAAACTTTATTAAAGAAAAGTATTTTAAAACTAAATTTTAAAGAGATTTGGAGATAAAATTATATCTTTAAATATATCTTTGATTTGGAAAACAGGTTAATTAATCAGAAATGGAAATGATAAATTTAATTAGTCAAATGTAAACCAGCCTTGGGCATCTAAATGTAAAAACATCGGTCAGATAGGAAAACAATAGAAACAAATAGCCAATGAAAGAAATCCATCGGGAAATCGGACCTCAGCGAAAGGATCATCACATCGATGACATAATGCCAAGTCAATCCTTCGAATACGTATAAAAGGAAAATTTGGAAGTGATTATTATTGATTATTTACGATGTGACAGATATGTGTTAGTGCGGAAGTGAAGGAGAAGGGATTGAAAAAGACTCACGTTCAATCCCTTCAGTTGTTATAAAATGGAAAAATGAAACATCGCTTTTCTTATATTCAGAGGACCACAGGATCATCGGGAAATTTAACGCTGGATTTCAAACGGCAAGCAACTGTTAAAGATGAACATTTCTAAAACCGTAAGAACTTTATAAAATATAACGAACAATATTAATTTGAAAACACTAAGAACTTTAAATTTTAAACTTTCCTAGTAATTTAATTGTTACAAATAGAATCCTATCTGACCAAACTAAATTCTTTATTAATAGTGTTATTTGATGTATTTTTTTTCTTATTTATGTAAAATCATTTCCATTTATTTATTTTTTGTTCTTTAAGTTTTTATCATGATTTTTTTTGTTTTTCGTTAAATTAATTATATAAATGTTAAACTTAAGTCGGGCGTGAATGGCTGTATAGATTTGTAAAGTTATATTAGGGGAGGGTAATCTTAGGTTATTTGTGTCATTGTTAAATTGGGTCAATGGATTGGATATATTGATGTAGTTAGTAGATGTAGTCGGAGATTCGCTACTGGCAGAATCGCTTCATACGCCGCACTCTCCCATTTTGCCTATGGAAGGAATTATAAGACGCAGAGCGCAGTTCCTTTCTATGGAGTTTTTTTTTATTGCTCTTCTTGTCTGATAGATGTCATATTCCTATCTGATGAGAGTCAATGCCTTCTCTTAATCTTTTTGGTGCTGTCGTATTCCGTATTACATTGAATACATCGATATATCAGATGAATTGATGCCAGTTTGACTGCGAATTTTAGCCTAAGGTTAAATAGGGATAGAATATTTTATTTTCAAATACAAATCTATGTAGTCTATTCATACTCGACCCTAAATAAAAATGCATTAAATTTAAGTTGTTTATAGATGCTTGCATGGATTGGTTATCGGTTAAGTATGTTTTGGGTTTACATATTTGATCAAAATATATAGACATTCGATAGATAATGATACCTTACGGTGAGTATCTATAATGTATTTATTCGGATGTCTTTTAAGTTATTGGTGACAATGCAAGTATCTTATGCTGAATACTAGAGGGTTTCTTATATTTCCCTATGCAATTGTCAGTAATCAATAATTTTGTATTTTGATCGTTTATGTTTATTTTGAAATGTTTTTTGACCGTTGAAATCTATGTAACTGATCTATAGCAACATATTAAAACAAGCTTTTATAATCCCATCTGTGCGAACTTAATTAAAATGTAAAATTAGAATATAATAGAAATTAAAATGTAAATTAAAATCTAAGGTAAAGTTAAAAATAATGTTAAATGTTAAAATGTAAACTAATACTAAAATAATTTTAAATCTTATATAGATATGTGATAAATAAATGTTTGTATGTTAATTACTGGCAGTGGCTTATTTTATTCCTCTTATATATATATTCTTATATTATATTTTTAAATCTCTGCTATTCCACTGAGCTAGTGACATGGGCTAACGACCGGAAACAAAATATAAAAAAAAAAAAATTTTTTTTTTTTTTTTGGACTTACGTATCTGCCTACTTTATAAATTTTTCTAGGTTCAAATGCCTAGATGGCGCCCAGTAGTGCAGTTTACGTAAGTCTAGCCTCCGGATCGTTACAATATATATTATAACTTAATTAAATTTTCATTTGTAAATATTTATTTTTTATACAGCACAGTATTTATTATAATATATTCAGAAGTAAACTAATCTTCATATGTTTGTACAATTTGAACATCCTTTAAAAAATCAGGTATATAATAGACTCAAGCTCTGAATAATGCATGATAAGCAAAAGTTGGCTTACATATAGATAAGCGTGAAATATAAGAGACTCACTTGTTCTTTAAAATCTTTGCTTATATGAGAATGCACACCAATTTATATTAAAACAGTGCATTTGTAAAGATTGGTTTACTTCTGAATATATTAATTTATTTCTATATTTTCTGATATTTTGACTTTATTAAAGCATTGCTACTTTTTGGAGAAAATTAGTCATGGAAAACTCTATTGACATTAGAGATTAAAAAAATTAACTACACATCCAGTCAAAAACGGTTGAAATTACTGTTGAAGTACTTTGTTGATTTTCAATTTTATTTTTTTAAAAAGGAGTTTCTGTTAATTTACTTTAGAAAGATATATTTGGAAAATATTAAATTTTTCAATAATCATTACTTGTTGTTTTCTAAACTTTTTAAAGCCTGTAGGCTAAAGCATAGCCTTTTCTTATTGACAATTTACATCTGCTTATTTATTTTTATGAGTTATTTATGTTTATATATATATATATTAATTTCTTTTTATTAAATTCACATTTAGAAAGAAAAGTGTAAAAATTAGAGACTGAAAGTGCAAAATAAAACATATTTCATTATAACAATACAACCAAGTAAAATCTGAAAATAAAATAACAATACACATATCAGTTTGCTATTTTAATATAAATCATGTGAAAGATTAATCCTATTTAAAATTAATATTACCTGATTTTAATTTTTTTAAATTAAATATAAACAATTGGAAAGGAAGTTTTTATATTTGCCATATTACCAACTTCATCTATGTATAATTAATGATATTACAGTACTCATATTCCAGTTAGATCACACCTGCCATCAACTGTATAATAAATCCTATTTAAAAAATCAATGTACATATACTGAAAGAAACTATACACAAGGCAGAATTAATAGTTCAGTCAATAAAAAACAGGAACAGAAAAATTTAAAATATAAAATTGGGATGACAGTGGATAAAAAAATTGATATTAAATGAAAATGTATTCTGGGTAAATATTTTAAAAAAAAAACAGCAGTAATTGGAATAAAATTCCAATTTTTTGTTTAATTAAATTTAGTATTATGTTTTATTATATTTTCAGAAATTTGGACTTATTCATTAGAAATTGTCATTTACAAATGAAATTATTCTTTAAAGCATTATAAATAAAAAAATTATAAGTTGAAATATATAGTAAGATTTATAAAGAACAATTACTTTTATCTTATTAGACAATTATTTCATTACTGATAAAAAAAAAAATTAACTTAGCTTATAAAGCTTAAACAAATTTTTGCTAAGGTTACTTAAAGCTAACAAAATTTTATTTCAAATCCTACTTATAATTTTTAAAAATGACAAAAAAATAAATAAATAAAAATAGGCTATTACCAATATGCAAACGTTCTTTTTCAGCCATATTATAAGTTGGTGATTATATATTATTGATTTCTATTTATTTATCATCTAAAACTAAACAATTTCTAATAAATCTGATCCAGTCATATTTTTCTTCTACACATTAATATACAAAACTTGTACTGTTCAAGTTAATATGAAATGGTAAATATAATACAATAAGACCCAAGAGCACTGAGCTTGCCTTTAGCAGGTTGCTGCTAAAATCATAATTCTAAAACTAACTGCATCATTAAAATATGTATATTTTTAGTGGTAATGATGAATAAGAAAATAAAGTGCATTATGTAAATTAGATGTACCATTTTTTTGATAATGGGATGCAAGAATCTTTATATATTTTTTCTTACCAACACTCTCTGTGCATATTTTTCTAACATTTAGAGGCAGAGCAGATATGTCTTGTAGCCTGCTCATGATCAAAAAAGATCAATTTATGTTCATGATTTGACTTTGCCTCATTATATAAATATATGTGCTGGCCAATTCTCATTGATCTATTAGTGTGAGATTTCCCATAATACACTGAGTTATAAGTCGGGGTAAAAGATGAAATTTTATATACAATCTGGGGATCATATGAAGGTTGTTGAGATGGGGGGGTGGCAATTTAAATTCCACTATGAAAGTGTCTATGCAGTTCTTTCGAAGGCTCATTGTAATATGAGGAATGTATAGTAGGATTATACATGGTTTAACTGGATTATCGTTGTCAGTCACCTTGTTGATGTTATTATAGTTTTTTAAATTTTTATTAATAGTTTATTATAGCCATATCCAAATGTGTCATTAAAATTATGAATATATAGTGGTGAAATTAATATGCAAATAAAGCACAATATGTAAATTAGATGTTCCATTTTTTTGACAATGGGATCAGGAATCTTTTCTATTAATAAAATGAGGATCTCTAGCAACCGCCAACACTTCTTTATACTTTCTTTTCCAATCTTCAGATTGCTCCCCTCTCTTAACAACTTTTTAAACAACACTAAAAATTGAATTTCATTTGAACATGCTACCCAGATTGTATATAAATTTTCATCTCCTGACCCAGCTTGTAACTCAGTGTATTATGGGGAATGTCATTCTAATAGATCAATAAGGGTCACCCAGTAGATATATTAATATAATAAAGCAAAGTCAAATCATGAATGTAAATCATTCTTTTTTGATCATGAGCAGGCTATAAGATTTATCTTTCCCACCTCTAATGTTAGAACAATATATGCAGAGAGGTATGATAAAAAAAAAGAAAATATAAAAAAGTTTGGATTATTGCTAGGGATCCTCTTTCCGTTAATAGGAAAGATTCCTACATCACATATGGAACATGTAATTTACATACTGTGATTTATTTGCATATTGATCTTCACCACCATATATATTTAATTATACAGTAAGTTTTAGCACTATGAGTCTGACAGCAACCTGATGAAATCTAGCTTAGTGCTGCTGAGTCATTGTTTTATATTTACCTTTTCATATTAACTTGAAGAATACAAGTTTTGTATAATTACCTATTTTATGAAAAGTGTATAATTTTCAAATTGCACAAATTAAGTATTAAACAAACATTTTGTGAAAAGTAGTCATAAATATGTAAACAAACTATTAAAAATATACGTTTTTTTAGAATCTAATAAAAAAAAAATGTAAATGCTTGAAAGCTTACATGAGTATTTTCATGCGGAGAGAACTAGAAACTATCAATCAGCCATATTCTGGTGGTGGGCTATCCTTATCTATCAGTTCCATTGTGAAAAAGAAATCTGTATCATATAGACAATGTTTTTTTTTTTGTTTCAATTAATAAATCAATAAAATTTTAATTCCAGTTTCTACGACCAAATAAATACACAGACCACTAAAATAGCACTCAAGTAAGCCAACATTATTAGGTGCAATCATGTTTTTCACGGACATATTTAACCTATGTTTGATTAGTTTTTCAATTTTTTTTATAATTAGGATACTCTTTATGTATGCATCATCATCTAATATCTTTCTTCATTATTAGCTGCCTTGACTTTTTTCATCATATGAAATAGATGAGCATTTCTTTAAGTCATCAATCTTAACATTAATTATATACTTTTTAATATGGAGAATAGTGCAATAAATTTGGACTTTATTCCTATCTTTTTCATATTCTTCTGTTAGCCTTGAGTACAAGACTATCCATAATAAATGATTTAAGCTTATAACAATCTTGTGAATTTATACTATTTGACATCATTTTGGTGATCATTCTATTCAAAAAAATTTAAACCTTTCAACAATCACTTTTAACTGATTTTAGAATGTTGCTAATAAATTGTTGCATCATATATTGCAGTGGTATATAGACATTACATGCTTTTGTAAGTGTGCATAGTTATTTAGAATTTTAGTTTTATTTCAATTCTGATTGGTAAATTAAAATATACTTGAATTTTCTTGGTTATATTTTTAGTGATTTGCAAATCCAAATACATGATTTGTATTTATATATTGGGCTATGAATGTTTTTAGAAAAAAAAAAAACTTTATTTAAATATTCCAAATACATTCAACTGTTAATAATAGACACATGTTAGTATATGCACAACATTTTGAGTTGTATTATTCTCTTCTTAAAGTGTTTTTGGCCTGACCAGTGACAGTACTAGCATGTGAAGCAAACATAGACCTTTAGATTCTTGAGTATTGATTTTAAAATAATGCTCTAACTAACTGAGATATCCTGTGAGAGGGAAACATCATTCCTTCTGATTTCACCACTTTTCCCTAAGTTGATTAATCATTTCCATATATTATGTATAGTCACACTAGGATGACTTATGGAGTAGTTTGCCATTGTCATGTCAGCAGCTTATTTAAATTTTCTTCTTTGTACCTTTTCTATAAAATATTTTTATATTTTCCCAATTGAATATATGTTCATTGGTACATACCTGGTTTGCTACTTTTAGACACATCCGTTTCTCTCTTCTAATCATCAGTTTGTATACAGTGGGATGATGGGTCCAAGCAATATACATTCTTCCACATTCAAATGTTATTTCATAAATGCAATTTTTTTTATTTCAACACTTCAAGTTTAGGATTTGTAGATGTTAGAATTTCTCATAGTGTGATATTGTTCTGGAAAACTATTCTGATGTTATACTGATTCTATATTTTCCTTAATTTGTCTATTTTTGGTATATATGGTTATACTACAGTACCAATAACTGTTTTTTCTTTTGATGGTTTTTTTTGTTGTCTATTTAAAGTTTTTTTTAATAACAGCTGATGGATAACTGTTTTTCATAAAAGTTTGTTCTTTATAGATTTTATCTTTTTTTCAAATAGCTGGTCTCTTAACAAACTTTTTTGATCTGTTCTAGAGTAATAATATAACTTCATGTTTTGTGTTTCTGGTATAATTAGATGTATAGGCAAATATTTCCCTGTATGTGTGGGTTTTTGATAGACTGTAGTTTTTCCATTAAGTGTCTTGTCACACAAACATCTAAGAATGCCAATTTTTCAGTCTTGTTTTTATTCTGTTGTGAATTTAATTTAAGGAGATATGTAGTTGATACATTCCAGAAAGTTTGTAGTATTGCTTCACCATGTGGCCATACAACAAATTTATCATCTATATAGCAAAGCCAAACTTTAGGTAGATATGGAGTAGTTTTTATCACTGGGGTTTCAAGTTCTTCCATGTAAATATTACTAATCAGGAGTGACAATAGCCATTATTTGATTTTGTGGAAAGAATTCTATGTTGTATTGAAAGTAGTTTGTTTTTATGCAGAATGTTAATAATTCCATTATACTATTAATAGGAAGAGTTGTTCTAGTTTGTAACTATGCTTCTTCACATGATAGTAATTCAGTTCTTTCAATTTTCATGAATGTATCTAGAATCCATAACAAAAGACTAGATCTTGTACCTAAAAAGACTTGGAACTTTGAGAAGAAATCTTGGCAAAGTGAATTTTTAAAACTAACAATAGATTTTAATGGAACATTAGTGTTTTCCTGAAGGTTTGTGATGATGATTTTTTACTTGTATTTATATATTGGACTACTTTCATCATCTAATATGAGTATAGAATGTCTTTAGATAAAATTAACTTTATTCAAATATAGCAAGTTGAATGTATTTGGAATATGTAAATAAAGTTAATTTTTTGTAAAAACATTCAATACTCATATTAGATGATAAAAATAGTCCAATATATAAATACAACTTATGGAATAAATATCTTTATGAATTTTGGGTTGACCATAATGATAAGGAATTTTACTAATATATGATGTTATTTTACTTTTTTGATACTTTCTGAGTAATGCTTGTAAATTTGTTTCTGTATGAGATATTGGATTATTTGCCACTTTTCTATAATGGCCTGCTGTGAGAAATTCTTATATTTTATTGTCATAATCAGTTGCATCCATTACACCTATCAGCAGGTGAATAATTATATATTTATCTACTTTGAGATATGTAATTGCATTCCTCTCACCAGGGATATGTTTGACTTCAATTTTTGTTGCTTGTCAAGTGTTCTTTTTATTTGCCAGCATAATTCTGCTGTTTCTTCTAAAATCAATTTTTGAGTGACTTCCTCAAAGGCTGCCATTACATCTAATAGAAGAGATATTAAACAGTGTTATGGCAAAGTTTAATCCTCTTTCAAGATCAGAAATTTCAACATCTATTAGATGGTTAGAACTGAGATTTTTAACAAATGAAGCTGCTACACTGCGCGATATATTATTTTTGATATGCCCATGTAGATTAGCAAGTAGATAAGTATATGAAATTTCTATTCACTGTTGCTTTTGGTAGGATGGCTCGGTAAGTAAGAGTGCTACCTTAAAATTCAATACTCAGGTATCTAAGGGTCAGGATTTGATTCTCATGCCAGTGTAGTCACTGTCCAGGTAAACAGCATATGAAGAAATGGCAGAAATAACACCCTTCAAAATATTGTGCATATACTAACCAGCATTGATATTACTAACAGTTGAATATTTGTATTAGATGTTGAAAATAGTCCAATACATAAATACAACAAAAACTCCATCATCACAAACATTCAGGAAATTACTAAGTATTCAGCATGGATCCAATACTACATCAAACTTTAGATATTATAAAAAATATGTCTAAAGCTGGCTAAAGTAGAAAATCATTTAACTTTCCTATGTAAGTGTAAATCTTAAGGGATAATTCCTAAAAATTTGCAACTAAAATCTTCAATTCACTCCCAGAGAACTGAGAAAATTATTCAGAGAGCAAGTGAAGCTCTATTAAAAGAAATAATAAATACTCAAAGGTTTGGCAAGTATCAAATCTTGTATTACATTAATAATATAGAATATTTTCTAAAAAATAAACTTACTGATAAAGACTCCACAAGAGCTTCTCAAGTACAAAGAGAATCATATTCTACATTACATGGAAAAATAAAAGAATGCCAAAAAGAAGAAACTTGCTCGCCTAGAGGCACTTTTCATATACCTGGAGCATAATTGTAAATATAGGGGATTTGAACTCAGATATTCAAGCACCTTTCAACTATCCACACTATCTCATATCACTGATATACATGATCACACACATGTAGAAAAGATCAATAATCAGTAATATACATATTTCGTGTTGAACCAGCACTCATCAGTTGGTCCAGATTATCATCACACACACACACAGACAAACATATATATATATATATATAATCAATGATCAGTTTATATTAAGATAGCAAATCTTCAGACTTCAATGGACAGGCTTCAATCTATTCCAACCTCCAACTCTTCAGCCGTCCATACCATTGAAAATCTGATGATGGAAAGCCCAAATGCCATGCTGATGTCAATATTGTTGTCATACCTATGTTTCCTCAAGTCACTCTGACCCCAATGTACAGGACTGTATCCATTTAAATATATAGAAGAGGGATGGGCAGGATGTAGGCTAAACATGTAATATTTGAAATACAGGCACTCTTTATATACCTAGAGCCTAATTGCATCCTGCCCATCCCTCTTCTATGTATTTAAATAGATATGATCATGCACATGAGGGGTCAGAGTGACTTAAGGTCAACATGGGTATGACAACAATATTCACCTCAGCATGGGATTTGGGCTTTCCATCATCAGATTTTCAATGGTGTGGATAGCTGAAGAGTTGGAGGTTGGAGTAAATTGAAGTCTGTCCATTGAAGTATAAAGATTTTCTATCTTAATATAAGCTGACCACTGATTACATATGTGTGTGAGATATGATAATCTGAACCGATGGATGAGTGCTGGTTCAGCATGAAATACATATATTGGTGTTAATTGATCTTTTCTACATGTGTGTGATCATGTGTATCAGTGATATGTGATTATGTGGATAACTGAAAGGTGAATTCAAATCCCCTATATTCACCTACATAACCATGTTAAAAATCATAATGTACAAAGCAGTGTACCAATTTCATCTGTTCTAAGGATCTAACAGATACTGAAATTTCTGTTCTTCAAAGAGAATTAAACTTTGCCATAACATCAGCTAATATCCTTTTATTAGATATAATGACAGTCACTGAGGAAGTCACAAAAAAATTGCCTTTAGAAGAAGCAGCAGAATTACAATGGAGAATAAAAAGAATGTTTGATATGCAACAAAAATTGAAGTCAAAGATATCTTATGGTTAAAGGAAAGCAATTAAATCACTCAAAGTAGATAAATCTATAATTACTCTCCCTGCTGACAAAAGTCAAGGCAACAGTTGTAATGGATAGAACTGATTATGATAACAAAATACAAGAAGCCTTCACAGCAGGCCAGTACAAAAAACTGGCAAAAAATCAAATATCAACTACAGAATCAATGTTACAAGAATTATCCAGTAAGCACTGCAGATACTTCAGTGACTCAGGAAAAATAACATCACATTTCAGAAATATTCTTTATCTTTATGATCTCCATAAAATTCATAAGGATCATCTTCTATTAATACACATTGTCAAAATTTGTCAAGATTTCTTCTCAAATCAAAGAGCCAGTCTTTGAAAGAGATTCAAGACACTTTGTAGAATTAATCAAGAACAAGAAAATTGAAAGAACTGACTTACTGGTAAACTTGGATGTTGAAAGTTTATTCACAAATGTACAATGTGAGAAGCATTGTTTATTGTATGGAAAAGATTACATGATGATAATAACTTACAAACCAGAACAACTCTTTCTATTGATAGTATAATCAAATTATAATACATTCTGAACAGAAACAACCTACTTTCAATACAACACCAAATTCTTCTAACCAAATCAAGGAATGGCTATGAGCTCATTAGCAATATTTACTTGGAAGAACTTGAAACCAGAGCCATAAAAACTCCATATCCACACAAAGTTTAGCTTTGTTATGTAGATGATATATTTGTTGTATGACCCGATGGTGAAGCACTACTGCAAATTTTCTGAAAACACATCAACAACATTTCCCCTTAAACTAAACTCACAATAGAATCAGTGACAAGACTCACTTCTGGAAAAATCAAAGCTAGTTTATGAAAACCCACACATGCAGTAAAATACTTAGCTTATACATCATACCAGAAATACAAAACATGATGTTATATTATCACTATGGAACAGAGAAAATGAAGTTTGTTCAGAGACCAGTGATTTGACAAAAGATATAGAACAAACTCTTATAAAAACAGTTATCGATCAACTGCTATAAGGTAAGTTTTAAATATACAACAAAAAGAACCATAAAAAACAATTATTGGTACTGTAGTATACCTATAAATACTGAGAATAGAAGACAAATTGAGGAAAATCTGCAATCAGTATAACATCAGAACAGCTTTACAGAGTCATACCACACTATAAGAAATTCTAACATCCACATAGTCTAAACCTGAAATGCTAAAAAAAAAAATGTGTCTATAAAGTACCATGTAAATGTGGAAGAAAGCATATTGGTGAAACCAGTTGTCCAATTGAAAAGTGCTTATAAGAACACTAACTGATGATTAGATGAGAGAAAACAGATGTGTTGAAGATAGCAGATCATGTATGTATCAAGGAATATATGTTCAATTGGGAGAATATAAAAATATTGGATAGAGAAGAAAAGGAACAAAGAAGAAAATTTAAAGCTATTCACATGACAATGGCAAATGGTCCAACAAGTCAACCTAATGTGACTATACAATAATATATGAAAATTACTAATCAGCTTTGCTTTTAGGAAAGAGTGGAGAAACCAGAAGAAACTTCATAGATACATATATAAAATTTCTACTGATTGTTTCCTTTGCAGGATGGCTCAATTGGTTAGTGCATTACTTTAAAATTCAATACTCAAGAATCTAAGGGTCTGTGTTCAATTCCCATGCTAGTACTGTCACTGGTCAGGCTAGCAACACCAGAAGAATAAGGAAGAGAATAATATTTTGTGCTTTTACTAAAAGTTGAATGTATTTTGAATACTTAACTAAAGTTAATTTTTTCTAAAAACATTCAATATTCATATTAAATGGTGGAAATAGTTCAATATATAAATACAACTAAAATCCCATCATCACAAAACTTCAGGAAAACTACCTTATCTGATTCTAGATTAATACAACCACAAACCCTCCATCCAGTAATTACATCCACCAACTACATCAGAATAATATTTTAATGATTATTATTAAATAGTTAATAAATTAGAGCTTATCTGTAGCACAGAAGAAAACATTGAACCTTAAAGATTAATATAACTGGGTTTTTTTCTTTCAATTATATATACATACATGGAATAACTCAACATTTATGTAAATTTTCTATGTTTAATATTGTTTAAAGATATACTTAAAAAATCTTTACACCACCACACATTATAAAAAATATGTAAGTAAAGTTTTAAGTATATTTTAGAAAAAAAAAGAAAGAAAGAAGTAGAGTTATTCCAAACAAATATTAATCTTTAATCAAGATATAAAATTTAACCATATACTACTAAATTGTCCAAGCACTTTACCACTGTCACACAATGTTTTACTTACTACCCTTACAGTTTCGATTGCCCCAGCAATCTTCTTCATAACTTTATATTTCCTAACCGTAACTGTTTAATTAAAAAAAATATCAGTAATAATTATTAATGAATTTATCTGAAATTTTTGGTGTCAAAGTTGTGATGGTAGATAATTTGACACGTGTAAATCAAAATATAATAATTCAAGTATTATGCAATATCATCTCACATAGAATACAAACATAATTGTATATGATGTGAATAGCCACATGTTTAAATGTGTAATAATCGTCGGTTATCACACACACATAAAAATATTCCAGATAGTACATTTTTATAGCTATGCAATAATATATATATTCAAAATTTATTTTCGGTTCTTTTGAAAATTCTTATGAGTTTCATAATTTATACCCTTTCACATTTGTTAAGTTTTTGACTCGGAAGACAGAATAACTCGACAGCAGAAGATTACTACTACGATTAAGCAATAAATAACATCTGATCATCGTCAATGATAGTTTGTTACAGTTTGGCATACTGTAACAAAGTGTATACAATATCGTAGTAACGAGAGCTACTTAATAAACTTTTAATTAAAAACTTTATTTTATCATTAAGATGTATGATTTTTATGTAATTTTATTATTAATTAATTACTGAAGTACTTATTAATTAGTAGTCTATTTTCTATATATTCTTTAACGGGTTTGATTTGTGAAATATATATTTATTTAATGTATAAATAAACGAAACGATCGTTTTTAAAATTCAATTTCAGTTATTATTCAATAATCGTTCTATAATTTTAGTTTTTCAAAGCAAACGCACCCCGCCCTCTTTTTTTTTTAATGTCTCACATTCAAATTTATTTTAAATGTCTTCCAATAGTAGCCAAACGCATTAGAAAATAAAATTATTCAATAAATTGCCCACGCATGCACACAATATTTAAATTGTTCCAATTAAACAAACAAATTAATGTGATATTTTAAGAAGCATTCACTTTAAATTCTATTAAATAATAACGTTTGATAACGGAATTTCGGTTGTTTAATTATCAGACACGTTTCTCTTTTCAATTTAGCTCTTACAATTCATAAAACGCACCTATAGATGGCGTCGTTATGTAACCAAAAAATTTCTTTTCAATTTGTGGAATGTAAAATTATTTAGCGCCAAGTTAGAATTAATAAAAGAAAGCAGTACCTTTGAACTCTACGTAAAGCAATCACAACTTTTCTGCTTTGGTGAAGCTAAATGAGAGACATCATTACGTAATTGAACAAGTGTTAAATTCAATAATCTCTATTAGAAAATAATTTCGCGGAGTTAGACAAATATTTTTTTAACGAGTCAATGTCATATTTTGAAAATATAGCGTCTAATGATTTTTTTTTTTACGTAAATATTTTGCAAATTATAGTAGTATGTTTATATTAAGGAATAATATATGCTTTATATACAATTCCACTAGAATTAATTTGTTGAGATTTTTTTTAAAAAATAGTCTTTTTTAAAAAAAAAAATTCATAAAAAAAATAAGCGTTAAGTTTTAAAAATCCGCACACATACATATATACGTAATACAGTTTTACCTTGTAAATGCCATATTTATTTTTACAACTTTTTACACATCGCTCAAGACAATCTCTTCTTTTCCGTAACACTTCATGTCTTTCTATTGACTACATGATCTTATATTTTTAGAAGCTACATTTAATCTCTTATATTTCGAACATGAAGTAGTAGATGCTAAAAATTGTTTTAAAAAGGTTAGAAGTGCTTAATATTATTTTCGTTTCAATTAAGTTTTTTTCAGTTAGATCACATGAAATATATCTAAGTTGCTGAATATTTATATAATATGTACTACACAAATTTAGACAACCACTTTTAATAAATACATAAGCGATTATTCGTCATTATTAGGTTACAAATTATATATATTTTTAAATCTTAAATATAGATTATAAATTTATTAAAGATCAAACGGCTTTATAACGCTTTGCATATTGTGAATGATTATTTTATTAACTGTTATAAAGTTTAAAATTTTTGACCAAATAAAAAGTGACTAATAAATACTTGTGTATTTTTTAAAAAAAAATAAAAATTAAAAACGAGTAATTAGTAAAAAATAAGCAATCTTTCACATAAACGCAGAACAATGATATGTAATATTTGGGGTGCTATGTTTGGTCTGGCTTAATTGAAGAGATCTTATTGAGTTAAAATGCATTTTAGGAGATATTTGCCATGTTTTTTCTAGGATCTGTAAAATCAAAAAGTTTTCTGCTGCTCTATTATTCAGCCTTAAAAGTTTAATAAATGCATAGGTTGGAAAAGATAGATGCCACAATTAGTAGTTTGTGTGATGTTTGAATTCATTGATATTTGTGTGATGTAAATGAAAAAATTAATTTTATATTACATATGACAAATAGAAAGATTAGACTGATATGTGTAATAAATAAAAGCCTCATCATCCTATTCATTACATGGATATCTTTTGAAATTTTTGATATTCTTCCTTTTACTGTTCCTTTATGGGGAGTGTTGTTGGGTGTTTTTCCTGTAGTAGGTTATATTGAACATCTAGCTCTTTATACTTTATAATGGAGAAATAATGGATGTGTTAATCATTCCCCAACACATTTGAATCAAAAAGATCTGTTTAATTAGGCCAAGTCATACAGTTTTTCAAATGCAGCACACCATTGTTTTGCATTTATTAAAATATGATTGTTGTAAATAAATGCTTGTAAAAAATGAAACAAGCACACACACACACATTTTAATCATAGTGAAATTTGAAATTATATTTCATAAGAATGTGTGGACAATTAATAATTATTATGATGTTAATGTTTATTAATTGACATCATAATCTTGTGGAATATAATAATGCATATATAATTTTATTTTATTACTGTGTTTATGAGGTAATATGCAAAATAGCCCATTGCAGAACAAAGACCTTTTCAACAACCATTCATAGAGAAATAGTGCAGAACTCGGCATCACTCACCAAACTTTATAATTATTATGTAATGAAGATCTGAGTTCTTTTTTTGTCTCTGTTTTACCATTTAGCTAAGAATATCTAAATACTCATTTATGGACCAGGTCATATGATTATCTGCATTGACAATGAACTATTAAAAAGAAATATCCTAAGTCTGAGTCCAAATTATTCAAATTTATTAATCTGGATCAAACTCAAGTCAAAGATAAATTTAACCTATATATCCATTTTTATGCTAAAGTGATACACTGGAAATGAGATTTTATAACTTAAATATGTCTAGTATATTAATTTCTTACCATTGCTTTCTAATGAATCTTACAGAAAAATTGTTATAACCACCTAGCATTCAAGATATAGGATTGGAATTAATGAATTTAATTTATAAGATAAGATGAAATAACTTTTATATAACTCACTGCAGGATAAAACTTTTCAGAACATCAAACAATACTAAACAGACTAATTGAATGTCAGATGATAATAGTTTTTTATATTTTTGTCTTATTTAAGAACATATTGATATTTTTTTACTTACCCATAATTGAGAAGATAATAATTTGATAGAATAAAAAAAGAATTAAACTTGCTTGCAACATGAAACAATCAATAAGCTTCAGTCAAACTGAATTATAGCATAACTACTATGCCATTATATTCTGTACAAGTTTAATGTAACTTAAAGGAAATATATAAATAAAAAATAAAACATAACTACTTGTTTCCACAGCCACTTTAAGCAGCTGTGTAAACAAGAATTTATAATTTGTTTTATATCTATATACATATGTTACATGTCCACTAGAGATTATCCTTAATATAGCAAATGATTGGAATTAATTATGAAATTATTTATCTGAAATACTTGGCATCAAAATTGGGAATGCAGAATGTTTTACCCTTAAAAATTAAAGTTAGATATATATGAACATTAGTATTAATTTATAAGTCAGAATTTCTGAGCCATTTTATTAAACTTGTAAATAATCTATATTCAAATCAATGCCAATGTACCAGGTGAATAAAATAAACTATTTTACTGTGACATGGTTATATGGGTAACAGGTCATTTAATAATACTCAAAAGAATGAAACTGTAATTAAACAATGATGTTCTTAATGTTTTCGACAAGTCATTATACAGCATTCAAATAACAATTGAAATATAAATTTTAATAATGTTGCAGATAAACCATAATTATTAAATTTGTAGTGCCAATAATATTTACGAAAAAATAAAGTTTGAATTTGCATTCCATAGTAATTCACAAATCAAACATATTAGGATCAATTTATTAAATTTACTTCAATTCTTAATCTGTCAGTTGAGCATCCATCATTAATTTGTTACTCATATATTAGCATGAAAATAAAAGAAAGTGATATTGTCTATTTGTGTGTTGATCCACTTTTTATTTGACTGATTATTGGAATGATATTAAAATGGTTCTAGTAAGTCTGACTTGGGTGCATCCAGAGTTTATTTCTACACAAATATTATTAGATATATTTAGAAACACATATTTAAAAGCTATTGTAAATCCTAAATAATTATAACATTTTCATCTTAATTGATATTTATAATTGTGAGCTGATTTGATAAAGATTTTACAAAGATCATTATTTAAAGTTTAATCTCTTTGAGAATCAATGATTGATTTGCAATCCATATAACAATGTGGATGTAGGAAAACTAGTCCATTTTTATGTGGTTGGCAGATTAGTAATTCTAATTATAAATTTTATTAAACGCTCACTATTATTTCAGTAATAGTTTTAACAAGGCTGTAAACCTTAGCAATGAGCGTCTGAAAAAATCGTCACTAGGGACGTCTGTAGGTCTTTAAAACACATGCTTACGCAAAGAGAATCCCTTCTTTACTTCGACCTACTTTTATATATAAATAGGTGAAGCAGAAGTGTTTTAAAGCATGTGTTTTAAAGACCTACAGAGGTCCCTAGTGACGATTTTTTCAGACGCTCATTGCTAAGGTTTACAGCCTTGTTAAAACTATTACTAGAATAATTCTAGTAATTCTGGTTTGGGAATCACTATAGTATGAGTTTCCTGACTTTATTTCTTCATAAATATTGTTATATATGTACATTTATAAATAATATATAAAAATATTTTGAATTATAAAATCTGAGTTATTCACTACAAAAAATATTAAAGAGAGTCCTTAATAAAAAAAAAATTTTAAAGAGTACTTATTAAATCATTATTTATAATTTATAAATGTTCCCAGCATAATTGCTTTCCCATATCCATTTTTCTTTCTTTCAAGTCTGATTTTTATAGCAAAATCCTAAAAAAAAAAAAAAAAAAAACTATTTTAGTAAATATAGTAAATTTGTGAACTAAAGGTTCACCACCTGATTTTCAGTTGAAGACAACTGGAAATAAAATAATCTTAATCCTCAGCCATTTATTTTGGTGGCTGCCTACCCTCTGATTTCCTAAACAAAAGATCGTATGATTATTAAAATACTATAAAGATTAAAAAAGTGCACGTAGAAAACAAAATTTCCAGAAAATTATAAAAAATTCAGAATATATAATTTATTTTGTGATGAAAAATTTGCTTTCTAATGATTTATTTGGTGGATTTAAATAGATTATTTATTAATGATTATTTATTAATTTTTTTAATTTTATTGAAATTTTAAAGGTATAGCTTACTTTTGTTTTTAAGTCACTATAAGTAAAAAAAAATCATATGTTGAATAATTATATTTTTGGAGAGACATGGTAATGTTTGAGAAAGCCAGTAATTCCATTTAATTGACCAAACTGAGTGTGTTTATTGTTAATCACTTGTCTTTAAAACTTGAGTTCAGAACTTCACTACTGTGTTAAAATGCAAAAAAATTTAATCCACTTATTTTATATAAAAGTAAACTTTTGAAATCAAATATTAAATGCAATGAATAAGGTTATATAAAACTTATTTAAATACTGAATTTTCTTGAACCCTATATTTTGGATTCCATTGCATTAAAACACTCTTTGGGACTGAGAAAAATCTTAACATATGAGAATTTTTTAGTCTAGTCTGACTAATTACTTTATTATAGTCATGCACATAAACATTAACCATGAAGTATATATAGAAAATATACAATTCAGTAACAACAGTTACTTATAAATGAATATGGACATTCCAACTCCATGGAAAAAAAGATAAAATTACTGTAGATGCATTTTGGCATGCTTATAATAATATGTGGAGCACATATAGATTACACTGGTCCATTTATCTATTTATTTGATATAGCAATTATAAATATAACAACATATCAGCAAATTTCCTGACCCACACATAATGAATTAAGTCATTTATTGTTGTTATTATAGTTTTTAGCCAACGAAAAAAGTGATCACAGTTTATAAAAAAAAACTGAGGATGCTAAAATTGATAGCAACTAAACTAGAATCACATTTTTGTAACTGTTCAAGTATGTTGGCTGGATTCAAAATTTCAAGCTTATTTGAATTTCAGGTTTTTATCTTAAATGGTAAAATATAGTTAAAGGTGGTTGCTAAATGCCAAATGTCATTACCTTTAGCTTTGAATCCATGCCTTACTGATAAAGGCAAAAGTCAGAAACTGGTCTTGGAATGGGAATTTAATGCAATATAATCTAATCGCTGATTATTCAAGCTTATGATAAATGACATTAAAGTAGAGAGCTGTTCTTGTTTTAATTGTAATTATATATATATTCCTGCATTTTCACAATCATAATTCTGTAAACGTACAAACATATCAGACCCACCCCACACACACACACACACCTAACAAAAAAGTCTTATATACTTAATTCAATGTATAGCCTTATATATGAATGTACCTAATCGTTATTCACATCTAAACGTTAAATGTATAAAAGTACACTGATTGATACGGTTTATAAACACACATACCCACAGCATTGTGCTTTAGAAAGTGCATAATCACACATGCGTTCCATAATTTAATTAAATATCAGCCGACTGGAAATGTCCACACAAATGCTAGTTAAAACTAGTAAATAAATCTTGAAGGATAACTAATTTTTATAGTAGTTACAAATAGCCAAAACGTAGTTAATTTTATTCACTTAAACTATTTTTCAGGGAGCAAAGCTTGCTATTGTCAGATTTTATTTTTTACGCGTGAAAACAATAGCATTTTCTTTTTTCATTATTTTGACAATATTCATACACTGTCAATATGCTTGTCTTTTTTTTTTTGGTAAACTTTCATTAATTGATGACCTGATGTTAATTCAAAATTTGTTGGAAGTTACTTACGATTCTTGTAACATAACGGTTAGTTTAATTTGTCATCACAAGTTAACAAAGAAATCTTTTTTTCAAGTATTTTTTTCCTTATATAAAATGAGTATTGGATACTCAAGTACTACTAATGCTGTTTTAACTATTAATGTCTAAAACAACTTTGAAAATATCTTTATTTGAAATATGCATAATTTATTATTAATCTGATTTTTTAAAATTATATATACATAGTCATATAATTTACGCAAAGTGCTACTAAGCTGCAGATTTTATTCAGGTGATATCAGGTAGTTCCACGTGCTTCCGCGTCATGCGTTAAAACTGTAAACTTTAATTCCATTTTTGATCCTGTACTATAAATATATACAAAAGATAAAGATAAAACAGTGTAACATAAAATACATTAAAAAAAATTTTTTTATTTACAAAATTATTATTATTTAAGTGCAAAAATGCGAAGGTTTTATATTAGAAGTAAACAAAAAAAATTCCAATGAGCATTAATACACACGCATGCATTCACTTATAAGTAAAGTCAGAAGGAAATGTAAAGAGACAATTGATTTGAAAAATTTTGGATAATTTATTACACTAGCACAGATAGAGAAAGTTCAGAGGGAATGTGATTCATTATATATATATATATGGGAGAATTACATCATAGAAATTAATGTTACATCCAAAAGAGTGAAAGATAAGTTTTTCATCGTAATGGAAGATACCAAATGCAGATAATTCACGTTTATACTCCAACAAGATTCCCATTGTGATGATGATGTAGGGGGTTTTTCTTTGATATAGTAAATATTTTGGTAAAACTAAACAACATCTTAAAATTATCACGGGAGACTGTAATGCTAAGCTTAAAAAAAGTGTTGTGGACAAATTTGATTACCTGACAGAAATGAGAGAAAACACAGACTTATGAAAACTGTAGAAACTGCATATTAGGAATTTTTTCTCTGAAAAAAACAACAACAACAACAACAAGCCAAAAAAAAATGGATGTAGAAGCATCCAAATGGAAAAACAACTAAAATAGGTTATATATATCAAGACTGTCATGTTCCTAATAGATTTAACACAACAAATGGATTAATGAGATATATAGTGTTAATGCATTAAGGCAAAACTAGAAAAACTAAACAAGACAATATTATCAGTTGATAATTCTAATCTTAGAAATATTCCAATAAATTTAAAATCGTTTTTAAAGTATCAACATACTTTGAAGAAAAATTACACTTGACTGATATCAATAAAAATTGCAACAAAGATAGTCACTAAAGTATTGACAAGCAACTTTTCAATTGAAATAAAATAATATATTAAAGAAAAATGCAAATATTTGAAAAGATAAAAAGAAATTGAATATCTATAATTTAGTAAAATATTTTTAAAAATGTTAATAATGATAGAAGAAAATATAAATTTATTGAAGATAATAATAGTTTCAAAAATATAAAAGAATACTTTGTATTGGAAGAAAAATTATTATTAAAAAGAGAGACAATATTATAAAATGTGTGGATGTTATACAAAAAATTACATAACATTAAAGAAGAAAAATACAAAATAACCGTTGAAATTGCAATACCTTCTGAATTGCAATATTTTAGATGAAAAATTGAGACAATGCAATTAAGTCAATGGAAAAAAAAGGAAAACATCTAGAATATGATGGATTTACTACTGATTTCTGAAAAGGAGCTGATAAAAAAATAAAGAAATTGTTTGCAAAAATATATACAAATTCCTAAATAATAAAGATGTATTAGATGACGGGAAGAATGCTCTATCATATTGATATTTAAGAAAAATATTAAAAAAAAGTATTAGAAAT
Source organism: Epiperipatus broadwayi (assembly GCA_028023455.1). NCBI lineage: Eukaryota > Metazoa > Onychophora > Udeonychophora > Euonychophora > Peripatidae > Epiperipatus > Epiperipatus broadwayi. Next base: position 459,847 of record JAQFVV010006319.1, on the reverse strand, counting down.
TACAAAACATTTACTGTGATAATCGACAATTCATCTATAATGAACCAATGATCTCAAATCAATCAAAAATAAAAACTGAAACTAAAATTGATTTTAACATATGGATGCACCAATTGCTTAAAAAATTTTCAGAAAAAACAACAACAATATTTATGAAAATACAATAGGAATGATTAAATTGCAAAGATATAATTTTATAACTTTGCTTTTGAGTTTTTTGAAATATAAAAGTTCAAACACCAGGACTACTTTTGTGATATAAATATCAAATGTCATTTAGCAGAATTAAATATATATGTATGCATGTTTAATAATTTAATAATATTGAGACATTTTTTTCTTAGTACCACCTTTTTCTATAACACTACACTTTATTTAATATTAAGCAAGATACCTCCTCTTTATATTTAAATTTATCAATTTTAAAATTTTATTATGTAATGAAGGCTTATTAAAAGGCCTAAAAAGAAAAAAAAAACCATATACTTGTGTTATTAAAACATTGTAATATTAATATCAATCACTTTTCTTTATTCACTTTTTTACAATACATTATACACTTATTTTACTATCATAACTGTTTCGATTGCCCCAGTAATCTTCTTCAGATCTAAATTAAACATAAATTTAAATACATGAATATTTATACATAAATACATAATTTCTACATATTATATATATTTCATATTATAAATTTCTCCTTTTAATCAATATAGCCTACATATATGTTTTTATATTCATTTATATATACATAAAGAACCTTAATCACTTCAATCAGTATTACATTTATATTATTTTTAATAATTAATTCTTTTTTATCATCTATATATAATATATTTTATAATTTTATATTCTATTTGTTTATTATTTTTTATATTCACTTTTTATTCTAACTTTAACGTTATATATTTAACCTATATATTCTAACTTTAACATTATATTAAAATATTAATATTATAATTTGCACTGCATTTATACATAAACAACATTCTGTAACTGGATTTTAAACATATTTAAATGTAAATCACATTCTCTCATTGGAAGTAAATCTTCAATAGTTAACTTAATATTATATAATTCATCATCATCTTCCACTATTATTGATTTATTGCAAGATGATCTTCAACTATAATAATTTTACTGCAGGTTGAAAGTTTCTCCAAAGTTAACTCAATTTTTCTGATCGAACTTTTCATTTCTTCAAACCAATAAACGATCTTATTATTATTTGTATATCTTTTCATTCTTCTGGAATCCGTTTAAGACTTCGACTTTTAATGTATTATCATATCTTACACATGTCCAGTCGTACTCCATTTTAGTTGAATTGATATTTTTTTGTTAAACAATAAGCAAAAAAAAAGATTTTTTTTTTGTTTCATATGTAAATTATTATATTATATGTTAACTACATAAATACCTGCATATATACATACACATGTAACATTATATATGATACAAATAAAATATAAATGCATCAATTAATAATATTTTTTTTGTTAAATAAGGGAAATAAAGTAGATATTTTGGATTCATATTGGTGTAAGATTATACTTGTACTTATATTTAAATATTTATTATACTGCATAATAATTTAAAGTGAACTATGAAAGATATAAATTTCAGAACAAAAATATGGTTTATATTTTTGTAAGTTTGAAATTTAATAATCAAGCTGTTGTTTATGTCTAGAAATAATTTAAAAATGTAAAATGAAAAAATATTAAAATAACTCAAGATGTAATTTATCAATGTATATCTTTAATAAAGCATGTTGAACAATCCGAGAAAACGTCAATTTTTACATAATAAAAATGAAATACTGTTAAAATTAAGAGTAAGAGTGATGTGGTGATGGTGGTGGTGGTGATGGGGGAGATTTACTTAGATATATACCTCTATCAAATTATCTCACTTTAATTTTGATATGGGCTTACGGAAATGTTAAGCTCATTTCAAAAACATTGGGAATTAAGTTGGTTGTTTATAATTATGTAAGTAAATGCATATGTATGTGTGTATACATATGTATATAATACTGAATTGATAATGCACGTGATAAATACTTATAAACAATCAAAACTTTAAGATTTTCAGTGCACTCTTCCATGTTATTACAAATCTTGAACTATTATTGCCAACTATAAAATCTTCCCACTCAATTTTTCTTATTGCACATGTATTTCATCAGACGTTCAGCATGTGAGGTAAGATAGAGATTTGAAATAACTGAGCACTCCCATAAAAATGATAGTCAAACTTTCCTACTTGTGTATCTAATTACAATCCATTTGCTTTTTTGAAAACGAATTTCTGTTCTATCGGCTTTTATAATGTATTATTATGAGATATAAATATTAAATGATTACATACTATATATGTGTAAAACCAATTACTATAAGCATTCAAACTTCAAAATAAAATTGATTGTAATTAAGATGTGTACAAAAAATGTAGATGTTTAGATATTTCAAATCTCTAGTTCTACATATATAATAAAAGAGTTGATTTGAACATTTTACAGTGAGGAATAATTCAAAATGTATAACAAGCTCTGGAAAATAACTTCACAAATCTGAAAGACTTAATTATTATAACATATATATATATTCACAAATCTGTAAGATTTTATTCATTATAATTTATATGTGCACATACTTATATATGTAATCATAAATGTGAAAGATTTAATTAATTTTTATATATTAGAAGAATTTCACAGATTTGATGAATATAAATATTGAAAATATAATGAATTTTCAGAAATTTCAGCTTCAATTTAATTAGATGAACATCCAATCAAAACTTTCAATTACAAACCAAAATCATGTCACTTAGTAATAGCATTTTGTTTGAATTATCTTTAAAATAAAAGAAAAAGTATCTCTTGGTAATATGATTTCAGTTTTAAAATGTCAGTTTTAATTGGTTGTTTATCTAAAATTATGAATTATGGAAATTAATATACTATACAAGCTTAAAACTGCATATATATATATATATATGTGTGTGTGTAATGTATGTGGGATTCAAACTCTGACTTTCACATAACTTTCAATTCTCAATGACATCTCATATTGCTGACCTATCTGATCACACATATGTTGAAAAGATATGTGTGATCAGTGAGCCAGCAGTCTAGGTTTGAATCATGCTAAAATTATGGGGAAAAAATTTGTTTAAGTAAATATAAGAGAAATTTTTGTTATACTTCTGATATTTACACACACATAAATATATTATAAGTATTACTTGCTTAGATTTGCATGATTAAATTTAAGTAGTGAAAGGTTTTATATCCATATTAAATTAGGTTTTAAATTGCTTGGCTCTTTCAAACTGTTTTGGAATAATAGATAATTAATCTAAATCCATGTTCTGTTTTTTTACCATGCAATCTAAAATATGTTTCAAATCCAGATGTTCTTTCTTGATACTGATCCAAAAAATGTTTAATATTAGGACTGAAATACTGTATTATTTTAGAATATAAAATACAGTTTTTCCCCCCAAATTTTGGAGCTGTAATAGAGAGGTGCATCTTAAATTGGGAATAAATAATTTTAACATCTTATTTATTGTATCTTTGCTTTATGCAATACAAGCACATAGTATTATGATCATTAACCTGTGTAGAATAGCATGTTAAATATTATTTTTAATCAAAAGAAAAATGATTTAAACATTAATATTTTTTGAATTAATTTCAAAAACAGCTTTAACTCTTTTTCAAACTGCTACTTTTAACATTATTTTGCCCATTTTACCATTACTTTATCAAAAAAACCATACTGAATAACCTTTAGAATTTTTTTACAATTAATAAATCAATATAATGATGAAATAATAACCTGCATTCATTCTGATTGGTTGTTTTTTGTTTTCTACGCAAGAGAGTGTCTGTCAACAATTTTGACTGTTCTGATATCTTCATTTTGATTTTCAAAGTGAAAACATATGTTTTAAAATTTCATTTTTTTAAAAAAAAATTATAATTTTTTTCAGAAAATATTTATGAAAATATTGATTGTTTTAGGAGATTGATTCATATTTTAATAGAAAAATTTACTTTTATATGAAAATAAACTGAGAATAAAATCAATGATGTATAGCTACAATTTGTAATTGGATGACAAAATATGTTTATGTTGACCTAGAGCTTATTTTTTCCAATTATAAGAATAAATTTATTTTTAAAATCCTTTTGTTTATTTTATTAATCTAGAAAATTATTAATTTGCATTTTAGCAAAGATTTATAATCAAAAGAAAAAAGATTTATCAGTAACAATAAATGTCAATATGTGTTTTTAAATCTTTTTTTTCTTTGAAAAAAAAACCCATTACATTATTTCTATAAAAAAAAAAACACTCTGTAATGAAAACAATATATATAATTTGAGTGGGTTTTGAAGAAATTATCAAAAAACTTTTTTAAAATGTTGCATTGTTAATTATTTAAATAGCCTAAAAATAATGTACCCTGATGGAATATTGAAGATGAGAATTCAAGTTCTGAAAGTGAAGATGTAGTAAGTAAAAGTATGTCTGAAGAAGATTTGCAATAAATTAGGTGAACTTATTGCATTTATATTAGTTTCTATTTAAGTAATTTCATGCTAAACCAGCACTCATCAGTTGGTTCAGATTATCATCTCCCATATATATATATATATATATATATATATATATATATATATATATATATATATGGGAGATGATAATATATATATATATATATATATATATAATTAGTGTTCAGTTTATATTAAGATAGCAAATCTTTACACTTTAATGGACAGGTTTCAATCTACTTCAACTTTTCAGCTATCCATATCACTAAAAATCTGATGATGGAAATCCAAATCCCATGCTGATGCCAACATTATTGCCAAGCCCATATTGATCTGAAGTCACTCTGACCCTTCATATATAGGATCTTATCCATTCAAATATGTAAAAGAGGGATGGGCAGGATACAAGCTTATATGTAAATATTTGAAAACCAGGCACTCTTTACAAACCTGTAGCTTTAATTAGAAATATAGGGATTTGAATTCAGACTTTTAAGCACCCACCAACAATCCACACTATCTCATACAACTGATACACATGACCACACACATGTAGAAAAGATAAATAATCACCAATATACATATTTCATGCTAAACAGCACTCATCAGTTGATCCAGATTATTATCTCCCATATATATATATAATCAGTGCTCAGTTTATATTAAGATAGCAAATCTTCATATTTTAATGAACAGGCTTCAATCTACTCCAACCTCCAACTTTTCAGTCATTCATATCATTGAAAGTCTGAATTCAAATCCCCTATATTTACAATTAAAGCTCCAGGCTTGTGAAGAGTGCCTGGTTTTCAAATATTTACATATAAGTTTGTATCCTGTCCATCCCTCTTCTATGCATTTGAATGGATAAAGTCCTATACATGAAGGGTCAGAGTGACTTCAGGTCAACATGGGCTTGGCAATAAGGTTAGCATCAGCACGGGATTTGGCTTTCCATCATCAGATTTTCAATAATATGGATGGCTGGAAAATTGGAGGTTGGAATAGATTGAAGCCTGTCTATTAAAGTGTGAAGATTTGCTATCTTAATATAAACGGAGCACTGATTATATATATTTAAGTAAATAAAAATGTTTCTTATTTTTATAAAAAATCATTTAAATTTTTTCCCCCCAATTTTCCGACTGCATCTTAAATTTGCAGTGTCTTATATTCGAAGTAATACAGTATAACCTTTTTGCAATAGACCAAACACATTTAATTTTTCAGATCTATAATAATATTACTTGAGTTTAGATCATTAAGTTTTAATCTATCCATGGTGATTGTATTCATAATATCAGGACTATTCTTATTTCAGACTTAGTTAATTGAACCCAAACATAAACTTTTAAAAATAATTAATGTCTGTCTAACTATTCATATAATGGGAAGAATATAGGATGTAATAAAGACTGAAATGTAAGTCCCCTAGCTAAATAACTAACTAAATAAAATTATAAGAAAAACAATTTGAAATAATCTTAGAACAAACACTGAGAATTAGCATTTTATTGAGTAAATAATTTATTATTTTTATTCAACATTTTTATAGCATCATGTTTTTAAGATTAATTATAAGGCAATGACCAATTAGCCCATAATAGAAAAAACTCGCTGGTAAGCAAACATTTCTGTGTAAATTTCTAGCACACATATAACCAAAATAAACAAAAGACAATCCCACCGTGATGATGTCATGCTGATTTCAGTATCATCGCATCTGAAAATCAAATTGCTGCATTTGTAAAATAAGTCTTTTTAGATGATATATATATATATGTTAAGCAATGATAAATTCCAGAAAGAATAATAATAAATTTTGCAGAAAAAGATAATAAATACTGGAAAATGCAATAGGCTAATTTGCATGTAAAAAATGTGACTATGAAAATTAATAAAGTTGAGAAAAATGCCTGCAAAAGAATTGGGAAGAGAAATAAAGTTGTGTGTAAAAACTAGGTAAAAATAAACTAGAAAAGCAGATTTTATAATTTAAAATATTTTTGGTAATTAAAACTGTGATTAAGAAATAAATACTAAATTAGTACAATATGTTTTGAATTTTAATAATAGGTATTCCTATTTTATCTTCTTTATCCAACATCCACAGTCTCAGAAATTCAAACCACCTTTTTTCACTTTACATACATTTCATGGATAACTTTAACAAAGTATGTCCATCTTTATATAAAAAAAAAAACAAGTATATTTTCAATGATTTCAATCCATGGTTAACAAACTATAATTTTTAAACTTTAAATAACTACACTATATTTAAAACGCTATGGCTTATTTATTTGAAATTTTTTGGCTCTTTAAACATGAATTTATTGTTCATGCATAGGAATGAAAAAGTAATTTTATAAATATATCATTAATCATAATATCTAATTTGAGTTTGATCAGAATCCTGCTAATGGTAGTTTTTATAAAACATATAAATAAAAAAAAACATTTTTTTTTTTTAAAACATTTGTTTTATTTCACAAAATATACTCATGAGAACCAGAAAGCACCTAATATTCAGATAAATAATCAATGGTTATTTTATGTATCGTAATTATTTAAAGTTGAGTAGGAATAAAAACAATGAAAGTGTACTGTTATTCGGTATAAAAAAAATATTTATACATAATTTTTATAGCGTTTTTATATCAAACATATAGGCTTGAACCTGAACTTACCCCTAGTATCATTTACAAAATTAAATGTCCCCAAACTGGATGTCAATCAATCTGTTACAGGGAATTATGAGCATCCTTGTCTAAATGCCTTTTCCAGCATCAATACTTATACAAAAGAGCTTCAGACAAGCCAGAACATAGCACCAAAAGGCAACAGGAGATCAATTTATTCCCTACTTATCAACCATAGTGATGTGGATGCTCTAATTGAAATATTTAATATTGATTTTAAATAAATTTAAATTTCTTCAAATAAATACGATTACACTCATCTCTCCATTATTGTTCTATTTCATCTTGGTGCTAAGCCATATTTAATTTATAGAAATAACAAGCTTCTCTATAGTAGCTTAAGTGCACTTACTATGTTCTTTATATAAGAAATAAAAACAGTTAACGCCATTACATATTATTATTATTATTATTATTATTATTATTATTATTATTATTATTATTATTATTATTATTATTATTATTATTATTATTATTATTATTATAATAATAATAATAAATATTTTATATTTGTTTTATTTTTTTGATCTTTCAATATGTCTATACATACAGATAAAAACTAAATAATACATGTCCTTCAATGTAGACAAAATATAAATAATGAAAAAATATGTTTTCAGAAAATATAGAAATATATGAATTTATATACGCAATAATGTATCTTGCTTTGAATTATAGTACACTTGATTGTTATATCTGACATGGGGTTCAAATCCAGACAGGGTAAACCTTCAACTTATATTAGATCACAAAAAAGTTTATGATTTTATTTTTTAGATAGAGACTCCTTAACTAGCCCAGACAATCATCCAATAGTGGGTGATGCAGGATATTTGGGTATTTTAACTGGAGTACAAAAGACCAAATTAATTTGGGACTCAAATGAGTATATAATCACTGATTGTATAAATAAAAAATAGGATTGTAATATAATACCGTATTTACTGCTGGCGAAAGAAGGCTCGTATTTATATGGAGACTGAAATCACAATTTCAATGATTTTTTTAAAATTATGTATTTGATTTATTTGAAAAAATTAACATGCAAATGGCTAATTGCATTTTTTTTGTAATTAATGTGGATTTTACCACATATAATATATACATATTCCAATATTATAAAAATTAAGCACTTATAATTAATAATTATTTGAAAAAGATTACTCAGAATTTTTCTTAATTAACTGCTACAGCTGCGTCTGATCCGTTGTTTTGAATACTAAGCGCGAAAGTAAACTTCACTCTCACGAACCTTACATGAGTTTTAATGTTGCAATATCAAGATACAAGAAGAAGATTTGGCACGACATTTTGACGTAATAAGACTTTTAAATTTCTATTTTTATCACCTGTATAATTTAAAATAAATATTTTAATTAAAACTTTACTACAGCTGTGAACTAATTGAACCAACTACTATTAAGAGGAAAGATAAAACTCAGCTGCATTATATCCCTCAATATGCATAAACAAGTGAATATTAAAAAAGAACATATATATATCCACATTAAAGATTTCACAATGCTAAATAAAACACACACACATGTATATAAACAAACATTATGTAATATATAATGGTAAGGTGAATAGTTCGAATAGAGATGTTAAGTGCAGAAAACTGATAATATTTAAATGACTATTAGATTAAAAAATGAGTTCTTTCCCCTCATAAACTCGAATTTCTGCCTAAATTATTTTCATTAGTCAAACATCAGATCTTGTTATCTTTAATTCACTTATTATTTCTTAGTCTTATTAAAAAATCATTTTTAATTACTAGTTAATGCAAAGTGTAAAGCAGCAATTCAAAGCCTATTTAAATTAATATAATCTATAATATTAGATGCAATCATTTAAAGTGGAAATAATCTGCTTTATACAATAAATAATCATAGATGAAATACACAGGCTTATATATACCTGTGTCTATATATGTAATAGACAGAGTATGAGCACAGACTTTCACACAATCCACCACTCTTCACACCATCTCATAACACTAATACTGCCTATCCCTTGTATATATATTTAATGGATTATGTCCTGTACATGAGGAGTCAGAGTGACCTTTAGGTCAAAATGGGTGTGACAACAATCTCGGCCTAAGGGTGGCCTTTGAGCGTTCCATCATCAGATTTTCAATTGGATGGATAGTTGAAGAGTTGGAGTGTGGAGTAGATTGAAGCCTGTCCATTAAAGTAGGAGAATTTGCTATCTTAATATATATCTGAGCACTTGTAGCATATATGTGTAGAGATGGTAATCTGGATTCAACTGATGATTGCTAGTTTAGCATGAAATACGTATATTGGTGATTATTTATCTTTTAGACATATGTGTGTTTAGGTGTATCAGTGTTATGAGATGGTGTGGAGAGTGGTGGGTCGTGTGAAAGTCTGTGCTCATACCCTGTCTAATAAATAATCATGTAAAGATATATATATATGTCGTTGATAAAGCTCCTTAAATGGAAATTAGAATTCTTGGTAAAAGTGTTTTGTTATTCTAATGGATCTTTATTTATGTTTATAATTTTTAAAATTAGTTATTATTTTTGTTAATGGTACATTATTATCATTATATCTATTAATATATACAATATGAAAAAAAGTATAAGCATAAAATATGTTAATATATTTGGGGACAAATACCTTTCATTTAAATAACATTAACATCACTGAAACTTATATATAAATGACAGTTCGGCATGCAGTGTAAATTCTACTAGATAATCAATGTTACAAAACTGTTTTAAATTTATATAATACATACTCTAATATAGAGCTATTGAACCCAGGACATCTGCCTGATCCTACTAACAATATTTTATTTGTTTTTAACATAATAATTGGACATTCTACTACATACTATGAGTGTTTAATGTCTTTTGAGCTTTTGAAATAGTTTGCATATTGTATCTTTGTTGGTATTGTATTTTCTGTAAAGTTTATTTCTTTATCTTACTAATCTAAGTGAATAAATGACAATTTGTATTGAAACACACACACACACACATATATATATATATATATATATATATATATATATATATTGTACCCTGCCAATAAGAGGACGACCCCTAGATGATTGCTAAGTCCCTACATTAGGTTATACTATGACTTTATCTAGGTACCATTTAATAGTCTTACTATTTTCTCAACTATATTTAGTTAATATTAAACAAATGAGATTCACCTATCCTATTAACAAGATTACATACTCTTCAATATTTTATTTGGAATTTTTAGTCAGTCTTACATTCTTGCTTTATCATTAACATGTGCAACATTTCCTGAAACTTTGTAGCTTTAGTTATAAAAAAAAATATAACATCTGCAAAACTTAGATGACTTTAAGAATCTTGATTTATTTTTTATTTTTTTATTTTCCAGATTTATACCCATAAAATACTTCGTAAAACTATTGTAAAAAGTTTTGAAATGATGAAATTATACTCAAAGACTTCTTTCTCTAACAATGTTAATTTTCTTATATATTTATGAATATATATTATACATTAAATTTCATCTTTTCTAACTGTAAAAAATTATTCTAGGCAGTTTATTATTGAGCTAGATAAAACTACTAAAAACATTTTAAATCAACAATTATAATTTGCAATATATTTAGTTTATTTTAATTCCCTATGTTAACAACAGTGATGTAGTTTTATAAATTAACTTGAGGCATTGATTATAAATAACAAATTTATATACTTACTAGTTAGATAATTTTTTTAAAAATATTAGATAAAATAATAATAATAAAAACATTCAATATCAAGCAAGTAATCACAAGCAAAATGTTCAATTACAGATGTATTTCCTTGCTTAAGAAGACTGATATTAAACACAGGCTTTATTTCTTTCAGTAAATCACCCAAAATAATTTGCTTATTCTGCATGCGCAAAATAACAGATAAAAATAATAAAATCAGTATTTACCCACATTTGTGTAATATTTCAAAATATTATCTGAAAGTCTACCCACTAGTTCTACAATAGATTATTTAATTTTTATTTCAAAATATAGTTATAAATATTATTTATGATATACGTGAATTTTTTTCTGAATCATTTAGAACAGGGATGTCCAACAAGTTGATCGTGATCCACCGGTCGATCGCAAAGCCAATTTTGGTCGATCGCGAGGCCAATCTGGAAAGAGCTGTCTGGTAACGAGTGAAACAAATAAAGTCAAGATTTTTTAAGCTTTTTTGTTATTTTAGTTTTTTCTCTATTTTTTTTTTCAATTCTAGATAGGTGAAGTTCACTAAATCGTATAATTACTGAAAATAATATTTTTAATCTTGACTTAATGTTGCTAATTTGGATTAATAAATATTGTTAATAATTATTCATGTTGCTTTAATTCCACTGGACATGAGTTTTTTGGCCCGTTAAATAATTATTTTTTACTAGATAGATATATAAAAATAGTATATATTTCACACCTCTCTCCACTTAGACTACGCCTGTGACAACAAGTCGATTGCAACACATTTTTAAAATAAAAAGTAGAACACAAAAGTTGGCCACCCCTGATTTAGAATCTCTTGAAATTCACTTTAAAACTTTAACTACAATATTTTTGAAATATAACCACAATTTATGTACTTGGAGTTTGAATGTAATATATGGAATTTGAACACAGACTTTCAAGTTCCCTTCAGTGATCCACTCTATCTCATATAACTGATATACACATGACCACACACACGTGAAAAAGATAAATGATCTCCATATATATATATATATATTGCGCTGAACCAGCACTAATCAATTGGTCCAGATCATCATCTTCCAAACATATATATATATTCAGTGCTTGGTTTATATTAAGATAGCAAATCTTTTGATCATACCATCATCAGATTTTTAATGGTATCGATGATGTCTGTCTATTAACATTTGAATATTTGCTATCTTAATATAAACTGAGCACTGACTATGTATGTATGTAGGAGATCATAATTTGGATCAACAGATAAGTGCTGATTCAGCATGAAATATGTATATTGGAGATCATTTATCTTTTTACACGTGTGTGGCCATATGTATAAGTTATATGAGATAGAATGGATAGCTGAAGGGAACTTGAAAGTCTATATTCAAACCCTGAGTTTTAACTATCTAATTTTTTTTTTTCTAGAAATATGCCAGTTAGCTTTATATAAAACAAAAAGAAGAGCACAATGGAAAAATATATATATTTTAAAAAAAGATAAACAATATATATAAATAATGCATCATAAATGATATTTATAACTATATTTCAAAATAAAAATTAATGTCAATTGTAAAAACATTGAGCAGCTTTTGGGATAATTTTCTAAATGTTATCTAAAAATTTGTAAATACAGATTTTATTTATTTATTTATTTTTTTCTCTATTATTTTGGGCATGCAGAATAAAGCAAATTGTATTGGGTGGTTTACTGAAACAAACAATGCTTAATGTTTAATATTAATCTTCTAAAGAAAAAAATACATCTGTAATTAAATATTTTGCTTGACGTTACTTGCTTACATTGAATATGGTTTTTATTATTATTTTGCCTAATATTTTTTTAAAAATATATCTAATTAGTAAGTATATAAATTTGTTATTTATGATCAATTCCCACAAGTTAATTTATAAATACTAAATTGCTAATGTTAATGTAAGTTTTTATAATAAAGTAAATATATTGCAAAGTGTAATCATTGAATTAAGATATTTTTAGTGTGTAATGAGATCAAATGACTTTTTCCCCAGTGAATGTTACACAGAAGCACAACCATGATAGTGATTTCAGAAAGTTAAAATCTTTATTAACTGAAATTTATTTTTATTACACAAAGGAATAAATATGAAGCTTTATAAAGTTATCAAATTATCTTCTAAATTTTAAAATTGCATTCATAATTTTTAAAATATTTCAAAAGCTTCTAGCACTGTATTAGTAAAGATGTTATCAATCTATGTGTAAAGATGTTACAATGTGATTGATCATAATTTTCTTTGTTAACATTATGATCAAATTTAATGATTTCTATTTTTAAAAATAAAACCTATATGAATAAAACCAAAATGTATACATATATTCTTTTTTGTTTTAAACAATTATTATGCCTTTATTTTGGAAAAATAATTTATTAATAATAAACTAAGCAAAAAATGAACTTATTTGTTATTTCATAAATCTCCACAAAGTAATCTCACAACTAATCTTAAAACCAAAGAACTATGTACTGTAGCCATGAAAGTTGGATTAAATTATTTTGATGCTGTCAGAAATTGGAAACTACTGACATCCTAATATTTAAAAATTAATATATCAATTTCATTTTCTAGTATTAAATGAGTGTGACAACTGGAAAAATGATGTTAATAGTTATGCAGGAGAATGATTTAAAATGGAAGAACTATCAACACCATCAGTAAATAAATACTCATGTAATAAACTAAAGCTCAAAGTCCACAAGCTATGAGTTATTGATTCTGTTGATCATATACATTCATTATTGTGTTGACAAAGTTTATATGTTTTAATGCTAGTTATCTAGTGCTGTTTCATCACTAATTTTTTCAAATATTGTCTATTTTTTTAATATATTAAAATAAATTCTCTTACTTGAATTAATGTTATTCAACGAAATAATTTTTTTTTTAAAAAAAACTTGGAATGAGAAACTCAGCTGAAAGAAATTTTGAACTATATATATATAATAAAAGCTTTCAATAATATTTTAATACGCAGACACACGTTAATTTTATATGCGTGTACAAAGCATGCATATATAAAGAAAAAAAGTTAAGATGTATTCATACATGCAATGGGAAAAAGAATGAACTTATTCATTTTCTAAAAGTTCAGCCTTTTAGTCTGTTGTATATTATTATAATTAAATCAAAGTTAGTTATGACCCTTTCATAATAAATACTAAATGTCATTTACTATTGTTATAATTGAAATGATATACGCTCATTATATCTACTTAATTTAAAAAATTACTAAAATATAGAATTACTCATTTGCATATTAATCGAATCATTATAATCGAATTATTGATTAAACGTTGTAATTTATAACTAAATTAAAATATGAAGTCATTTATATCTTTTAAAATGTAAGCAATCAATTATTATTATTTTTGACAAACTTGCATAGTTTTCATCAAATGATGTAATAGGTCTTTGCAAATAATTCATTTTTATATTTGGAAAAAGATAAATCTAAAAAAAGGTGTGGTATAACTTAATGTGTGACAATCAACTAATAACATCTTAAAATAACTGCTAGAAGTTTATAGGTTTAAATACTTCTATAATATTTTGTAGGTATATTATGGAATATTCTACAACGTAATTCGAGGGTTAAATATTTATAGAAAAAATCAAACTTTATTTATATCTTTCCAAACACAATAAGTTATCATATTAGCTGCCTTATTAAAAATTTTCAAAAGCAAATGCTGTTTTTATTGTTTTCCATCCACATCTCTCTGAATTGGTAGTGTTACTATGGAGTATGAAAATAAACTAAAGAAATAACGGATAATATTTCTTTCTGTATGTGGCATTCAAAAAATGTAATCTCCAAATATTGTGGTCATGAAAATTTTGTAACCAAAAGATATAATTTATAAACCACTTAATTTAAATAGCTAAGAATACAAGGTACATAATATGTACACAATTAGAATATTAAACATGCTAAGTCACTGGATTACAAAAGAATTGGTTTTTTTTCCAAAAAATTCATTGTTGAGAAGAAATTAAAATATTTGTTGGGGGGATTTTTAAAGCTGGAGTATACCCAAGGAAAAGTGAAAATATAATTGATTCTCTCATCACATTCACAAAAACATTATATCCATATAGCATCAGAAATATAAATTCCTGGTCATCTCTGTGTGCCAGATGTGTACTTTTATGTTTTTACAAATATTAATGATATCTTATTGTTAGATGTATAATTATTGTTTTTTATGAATATTAGTGATTCTTTAAATTATCAGATGTACTATTTCTAGTAATATCATTTGATTATTATTAAAAACTCAGTTCATAACCTGCAAATATATTAGGAGATATCACTGACAATAATCAGCTGAAAGCCATGATCTGAGAAGAAATGCATCATAGATAGTTCTGGTGGCATTAAATGAAGAGCAAAGTTGAAGATCTTGATTACTTATTATTCAAAGAAAAGGTGAATTTTTATTTTCATTAAAAAGGCTAGATCCAATCAAATTGTTTACAACTGAAGTGGCCAACAAGAGCCCAATAGTAATACAAAACACAACATAAATAATTCAGTAAGGTATTAAATCACTAAACATCACATTATCATTATTTTTTATGCCTACACAAGCTGATAACATAATGCCAAAACTCTCCATATACTAGCTCCACTCAATTGAAGCCAGAGAAATAAAGGTTTGTTCATAAATTCCCTATCTTGTGCCTACTGATCCAATTTTCCCAGATTAGTTTCTAGCTTGTGGCTTTCATCAGTGTGAATCCTTGGATCTGAGAGCACTGCACATAAATATTAAAATCTAATGTGACCATCCAGAAGTCACCTTTAACATTTTAGTTAACTATATAGCTTTGAGTTCAAAATGAAAACACAATAATGCTAAATTCAAGCTCATTTGCTTGTATAGTCATGTAGATCTGAACACAGTTCAGCATCAATACATTCTGGTGCCTTTATTAGGCAGGATTGACTACTCATTGATAAAAGGCACAAGCTAGAAACTAGGCTGGGAATATTGGATGTGTAGGCATTAGATAGGAATTTTATACACAAATATTTCTGTATGCATTGATTACTCTGGCTGGCATGGAGTTATGCTACCCAATGGAGAGTTTTGTTTCAGTGTTATCAACTTGTGTAAGCATAAAGAATGATGATCATGTGATATTTAGTGGTTTAAGACCAATTCTGCCCAATAGGATTATGGTGATTGTGATTATTGAAGAATCAAAGAAATGTATATATGCTGAACTGAGCTCAGATCTACCTGCTATACAAGTAAATGAGCTTGAATTGAAAAGCATTATCATGTTTTAATTTTGAACTTAAAGCTGTATAGTTAACAAAAAAGTAAAACATGGCTGCTGGAGAGACTTGCATTTGATCCTAATATCAAGGTGCTGTGCTTTCAGATCCAAGACTCCTCACTGATGAAAGCCAAAAAAATAGAAACTGATCTGGGGATATTAGATGAGAATGCACTAGAAGGGATTTTATGCACAAACCTTTCTGCATTCATTGATTACTCTGGTTTGCACTGAGTATCACTATTGTTTGGAAAATTTTGTCTTTGTGTTATTCAATAAGATTAGGGGGAAATTCTCTGATAAATGTAGATAAGAAGATGGATACATGTATTTTAAAACTTTTCCTGAATGTAAAAGTCATTATCAGACACATTATCAAATATTGTTCCAAACCAAGGCCCAATAAATTAATAAAATTCTTATTGGATTTATTTTGGAGAGGTTTCCCCCAAACTGATTGAATGTGAATTAAATAATTGGATCTTCAATATAATTTTTGACAATGAGTGAGAATTTGTGATATACCACCCAATTGTTTGCAGACATACACTTTTATATTTACAAATAAGTGAAGGTTTTGAAATTAAGGTTCTCACTGGAATAAAAAATCAGATTTCTATAGATGATCTTTAGAAAATGAACTTTGTTCTTAAACAAAAAAAAAAATATAACTTTGACACAAGCAAGAAAGTCAACATGGATAGAAGGAATATAATCAAATATTCAGATAAATAAATAAGTTCTGGAATACCATTATGTATTAGATTATACAAGGAATGTGTTAACTTACATTATCTTTAGTAGAATGAGCAATATTTTTCTGCAGATTAGTTGTATTCAAGTTATACTAGACATTCAATAAATTGAATTACAAATATAGCAATCTATGTTACTGTTCAAAACTAATCAATAGAATTGTTGGAGCATGTTGAGGCATTAAAAAGCATGTCTGACAGCATTCATGTGGTGTATGCATTGCACAAATTAAAGAAAAGATGCTGCTAAGGTAAATCTTGCTGCTATTATATTAATACAGAAATAAATTAAGCTAATGCTAAAATCATGAATAATCTGAAAAATGCAATTTCTTATAGAATAATATAGTGATATTATTTCTTGGTACTCATCAATTAAACACTAGCATTTAACAAGTCATCCAGTAGCTATTGATAAAATTTAAGAACAAACATTTTTAAAAATCTTAGATCTAATTTCTAATTATTGAAAAAAATTATTGAAGTACATTGCCAAATATTACAAGGTCTTTAAAAAAAGATCCTTCAATTTGAAGAATAGAAAATCAGAATACTCCAATGTTTAGATTGAATATTATCAGAGAAGCTAAAAAAAATTGACTTTCATGTTGACCACATCATTATTTTTCACAAGAAAACTTGTGGGGGAAGGAATTTTTCTACTGTGTGTCTCTCTTAAATTATTTGATGGAAAATGAGAGAAAGTTTACTGAGATAAAATGAAAGCTACTGAAGACACTTCAAAGCCATGCAATAACAAATAACTCAGATCATTTTTTGGCATTTATATTTTTTTATTAATATTGCTTAAAAAATATCAAAGATGGATATGGACTTCATAACTGGGGCATGATTATAAACTTTTTGAATAACTTAAAATAGCATGTTCTATTATTAGAAAACCTTTCTGGAATTGAGTATAAATGCAATATTATTTCTTCACAATAATAATACAGCTTGGATTCTTATCACTTTTTTTTAAACTAATTATTAAAAAGAGCACAACTTAATTTTGGGCATTTTTCAATATATTAAAATATATTTTGTTGGGATTGACCAATGACCAGCTAATTTAATAGAATAGAATATTGTCTATTTTCTAAAACTGACATTTTTACTATTATAATTAGCAATAATCTAGTTCATGAAGTAGGGCATACATTTTTACAATCTCATTATGGATAGATTATTCTATGAAAAATTTTAAATTACAGATAGATAAATTGTCAAAGAAAGATTCGAAATATATCAGCCTCCTAAAATATTTAAATGGCAGCCATTGGTTATTTTGTTTATAAGCATATTAAAAAAAGTAAATATGTATTAACTAATGGTATTCTTTAAACCTCTCATAGGATAGATTAATCTAATATGTACAATAATTATATAAATTCTATTATGTTCCTAAAAAAGTTGATCAAATATTATGCAGTTTACTTCGTCTGCCTTAATTATATTTCAGCAATCGTACTCATATTAAAAATATGACATACCCAAAACCAACTAACAAATGTTATGCAGAAATTGTACAATTAATCATTATTAAAAATAATTTTTAATTTAGATTTCTTTGAACCATTATTTCCATTCAGAGAAGTCACATTTCTGTTTATTAAATATGGCATACTTTTCAATTATGTTAGTACATATCTCATTAGAAAAGCTGATGCTAGAAACAACATTAATATATTTGAAACGATTAATTTGTTTTTTTTTTTTCAGAGAATAGAAAGTATAATTAGTTTGTGATCAATATATCTAATATATATACTGAACTTTCAGTCGAATGATCAAAAAATTAAATAAATTCTTCTGGTCATTTGACAGATCTTTTTACAAATATATATATGTATATTGGAACCACACACTTTTATTGTTGCTCTTTTATTTTTATTATAAAGTTTGATTTTTATCTTAAAATTACTTATTTTTTTAAACGTAAGTAAAAACTTACCAGTCTCAGATAAACTTCGCCGATAAACAGATTACCGTACCAATTAAAACTATTGTTTAAAAGTGAAAGAAAATAAATAATTTATGTGTAGATTTAATTAAACTTCATTAGATTAAAAAAGCTAATAACAAAAGATGGATTATGTTTTCAGATTCAATAAAGAACAATTCTATAAACAAGAAGTGTTTTGTTGATCGGAACAGAGGAACAAAAACACAGTTTATTATTTTATGGACTTCAGTTTTTCAGTTGATAAGACATTTTGTCCCAATATAATATTTGGCTGCCAGTGAAAAGATTTCGGAATATATTAAAATTTAAACGTAATTTATTGCATTTACATATGGTAATTAGTTCTCCAATCTATCTATAAAAAAGAAATTTTATTCTCGAAATAAATGTGCATGCACACACACAAGAAAACAATGAAGTTTATTCATCCTTAAATTGCTAATAAATATCACTACACATATATAAATGAAGCAATCTAATTTATTAGTACAGCTTATGATGTATGGTAAATTTGATGATTAAAGAAGAGGATAATTAAAACTGAAATGGATGGATTTCATCATCACATTAGGTGCTGTTGATAATAACGACAAATAGTAATAATAATAACAACAAATAGTTCTTTAAAAACGCGTTGAATACCAACTTTATAAGAAATTGGTCAATCTACAACTTTCAGTTCACCTAAACTTCATGTATGATTTACTTGCAGTTGTTTGAGCGACAAATTTTAGAGTTCAAAAGATTCACAGATCATGGCTTAATTCTGTTGCTCTTTGCTCTAGAACTTCTTTGCATAAATTCTTAGGCAACCCATTATTGGATTATTTTTTAATGTAAAGATTGTGGATAATATATATAAAATATTTTCCATAGTCTTATAGTAATAAAAAGTAGTCTGAAACAAATATGAGTATTTGATTTTCTAGACAGTAATCAGTAAATGGATATCTATCTAGCTATTCTTAGATAGAAGGTAAAAATCTCAGATCAATACCAATAATTTGACTTTAAATTAAAAAAAAAAATCCCGTTATAACGTGTCCGTAAACTGAAGAGATGCAGAATTGGATTTGAACTTAAGATTGATTAATTTTATCTAGAACATTTATTTCTAATTCAATTCCTATAACATATTTTTAATATTCAATCTTTTGTATAAGCAAATATTTGGTCTAATATATAGGCGTGTGTATGCACGTGTTATATCTGCTGAAATTATGTCATATATATAAATATATATATATATATATATATTTATATATATATATATATATATATATATATATATATATATATTTGCAAATTTGTTTTGTTTTTATAAGTGCATCTTCTACCTTTAGCACAATCCTATCACAAACATACATCATCCCAGAAATCAGACCAACTCTCTCACTATAGATACATATGAAACATATACTTTTTCAAATAAACCTTATAGTACTTCTTAGTATTTAACTTTATATAATTATTATTTTTAGAGATATTTAAACTTAATTTTATATAATATGTATTCAAATATATTTCAAACTTCTATTCCGCCACACATTACTGTGAAAAACATATGAAAATGATAAATGATCCTAAGATGCACATTTTGTGCCGAAACAGATCTTATCAATTTCTCACATAGTATAGATTAATTGAAAGGCTTCAAATTTTGTGCTTTACAACTTTGATACAAACCACTTTGTGGAAATATATTAATAACTTTTACTAATCATTTATTAAACCTGTCAGTATTCCTAACCCAAATATATACTTCAAGTCCTATCTAATGACTAATATATCTGTGATGTTATGGAGGTATCACCTCTGAATTCTTGTCAATGTTAACAGTTTTAATAACTTTCACCACACCACTCTTACACAAGGTAGAGCTGGTATCTACCTGCTTTTAACACCTTGTGATGTATGTACAGTTATTGCACTTTAATATATATTTGCAAGTTGTTTTTTTTTTTTATCAGTGCTTCTTTTACTTCAGCTCATTCCTATCACAATCATCCATCAGTCCAAAAGTTAAACCACCCTCTCACTTCATAGAATCAACTCTTCAAGCATTCTAATCTATTAGCTAATCTATTTTTATTCAATAGTAATAGTCATTGTGCAACTAATAAGTAAATTGATATGATTAAAGGTTACTTAACAAAAGTTTAAAATACCATTTCATTTCAATTTAAATCAATAGTCTCATAACTTATTTGTGATTATTTCAAAATAATATCCAGTTTTATTATAAACATAGATATACAAAAGAAAAAAAATCTCTTATATACATCATTAAAACTATAGCAATGAACTGTACATTATATTTCTTTACCTATATTTTATTTAATTTCACTGCAATTATGTAAAATAAAATAAAAATACTATCACAGCATGCAAAAATCAAAACCTTATTGGTTAGAAATTACAAAAAATATTTTTTTTATATATAATTGAACATAAAGCACATGAAAAATAAAATTTAAAATATACATTGTATTAATTAAGTGTTTTTATTGAAATTGAAAAATCTCTTTGATTGTTTATTGTTCACTAGCTAAAGGGTGGTATAAAGATTTTTTCCCCCAATTTAATAACATGTTTTTTAACATAAAAAGATAAAATGTCAACAATATCAAACAAAAAAGTTACTTATTGATTCCTTATATATCCTCCTTATCATCATCAACCATTATCAATCCACTGCAGGATGAAGGTACTCTCCAAGTTCAATCCATCTTTTCCTATCTTTAGCTTCTCTTCTCCACATCACCCCTTCTCACTTTCTTATTTCATCCATCCATCTCACATGTGGTATCTTTCTGGGTCTTTTACAATCTCTTGGAATACAGTTTAAAATTTCAATTGTCCATCTGTTATCATCTCTTCTAACAATATGTCCAGCCCAACTCCACTTCAGTCTTTTAATTTTTTCAATGAGATCAGTAACACCTCTTTGTTCTCTTAACCATACATTGGGTTTTCGATCCCTTCTTGTTACTCCCAACATGCATCTCTCCATACTTCTTTGAGTGGTCTGAAGTCTCTGTATTGCTCTTCTATTAAGTGTACAAGTCTCAGATTCATAAGTAAGAACTGGCAAAACACATTTATTAAAAACCTTCCTTTTCAAACACATGGCATATTTCCTTTTAGTATCAAGTTATTTCTACTAAAAGCACTCCAACTAAGTTTAATTCTATGATTAACTTCATCCATTATATTTCCATCTGTATTAATAATCTGACCAAGGTATTTGTAACTGTTAACTTCTTCTAACTCATCATAATCAATCATTATCTTCATATTTTGAGAAAATCTATTAAACATTACTTTAGTCTTTTTAACATTTATCTATAGTCCTACTTTCATCTGATAACTCCTGCAACATTTCCTGTAGCTCTAAAGCATTATTTGCAAAAACAACTACATCATCTGAAAAATCTAAATGACTTAAATAATCTCCATTTACTTTCACTCCTTTAGCTGTCCATTTTAATCCACAAAATACTTCTTGCAGCACTGCTGTAAAAAGTTTTGGAGATATGGAGTCACCCTGTCTTACACCCTTTTCAATGTTGATTTTCCTACTATCATTATGCAATCTAATTGTTGCTGTTGCGTTTTTTATAAATATTCTTTAAAATATGACAATATCCTGGATCTATATCTTGATGATCCAATCCTTTAATCACTGAAGAAATGTTTATAGAATCAAATGCCTTTTCATAGTCTATAAATCCTAAGCATAATGGCATCTCATATTCATTTGTCCTTTCTATAATTTCTCTTAATACCTGGATATGATCTACTGTACTAAAACCACTTTTAAATCCAGCCTGTTCTCTTGGTTGGTGGAAATCCAGTGTTTTCTGTAGACAGGTTGTAATTATCTTAGTAAAAATTTTGTATAAAACTGATAGGTCTGTAATTTCTAATATTTTCTTTATCACCTTTTTAAATATTAATATTAATACTGCATTCTTCTAATCATCTGGTACATCTTTATCATTTAGACATTTGAAATAACTGAAACACAGGCTTGTTATATACCCACGTCTATATATGTAATATAGGGTATATGAGCACAGACTTTCAGATGACCCACCACTCTCCACTCTGTCTAATAACACTGATACACTCAAGCACATATATGCTGAAAAGATAAATAATCACCAATATATGTATTTCATGATAAACCAGCAATCATCAGTTGGTCCAGATTATCATCTCTCACACATATATACTATAAGTGCTCAGACATATATTAAGATAGACAATCTTCATACTTTAATGGACAGACTCCAATCTACTACACACTCCAACTCTTCAACCGTCCATCCAATTGAAAATCTGATGAGGCCAAGATTCTTGTCACACCCATGTTGACCTAAGGCCAATCTGAACCCCACATGTACAGGACATAATTCATTTAATACATATACAAGGATGGGCAGACATCTCTACAATGTAATAACTGAAACATGCGGGTGTATAACAAGCCTGTGTTTCAGTTATTACATTGTAGAGATGTCTGCCCATCCTTGCATATGTATTAAATGGATTATGTCCTGTACATGTGGGATTCATATTGACCTTAGGTCAACATGGGTGTGACAAGAATCTTGGCCTCAGGGTGGCCTTCGAGCATTCCATCATCAGATTTTCAATTGGATGGACAGTTGAAGAGTTGGAGTGTGTAGTAGATTGGAGCCTGTCCATTAAAGTATGAAGATTGTTTATCTTAATATATATCTGAGCACTTATAGTATATATGTGTGAGAGATGATAATCTGGACCAACTAATGATTGCTGGTTTAGCATGAAATACATATATTGGTGATTATTTATCTTTTCAGCATATATGTGCTTGAGTGTATCAGTGTTATTAGATAGAATGGACAGTGGTGGGTCATCTGAAAATCTGTGCTCATATAACCTATATTACATTTAGAGATTTGGTATATAACTTTGCTAAAAGAATTTCTACTTCTTCACCTGCTTCTTTTAATATATCAATTATAATCCCATCATTACCTGGAGCCTTCCCTTTCTTCATAAATTTAATTGCATGTATCACTTCCTCATTCAAAATTCTGGGCAATTGCAAAGATATAATAGGTATAGGAGGCATTTGTTTTTTATTACTATAGGAAGTCTTCTACACATTTCATGATGTCATCCCTCTTTTTAGTAATAATGCCATCTTTTTTTCTTATTCCAGATATAAATTTCCTACCAATACTAAAATGTTGTTTTACACTCTTTAGACTGTTATTCTCTTCTACAGCTTTCCTTGGTAGTTCACAATTGTACTTTCTTATATCATTTTCAACTCTTTTCTGCACCATTTTACAAAATTTGAGATATTCAATCTTTTTTAATGCATCATTTTTGTATATTCTCATATTCCTTATTTTCTTCATAAATTGTCTAGTCTCAGTAAAAATTTTATTGGTCAATTGCTGCTTTTTTTTTACCAGCTATCTTTGTTGCAGTTTTTAAAAGTGTATTGCTTATTTTCCTATTAATGTCATTCAAATCTGAATCATGTTCAAAATCTACTAATACTTGAAGCCGATTTGTAAGTTCTAATTTAAACTCATTAGAATGTTTCTGAAGATTAGGAATATCAACTGTAAATATTGTTTTTCTTAATAATTTTTGTCTGAACTGAATTCAGACCCATATAGCTATCTAGTTTGTTTGACTAGATTCGAAGATATTTACGTATCTGAAAAATTCATGCTTTCAAACTGATAGAAACGTGTTTCACAAATGCTGATAGTAGAGTTGGTATTTAGATCTAGTTTCTAGTCTGCCTACACTTTACTGACATGGGCCAACTAGCTCGAAACCATGATCTAAAGGTTGGAGACAATGAAAGAGATATTGAATTCTATCTCTCTCAGTGTTTATGTAAACAAAGCTTGTTAGTGAGCTATTGGTAAAGCTCCATCTAGTGATCATAAAATGCAAGCTAAGAGCAAGTTACGAAATTTATAACTTGTTTTGTTTATCATATATATATATATGTGATATATGCATAAAGAATGTACATATTAACTTATTGCAGAAATATCTAGTGATATATATAAACTATAAGTGTTAAATTGATTTAAAGAAAAATTATATATATTAAGTGAAATTCATTTACAATATAGTTTGGATAAGCTTATATATATATATAAACAAAAAAAAAGACTTATAAATCCAATAAATAATATTATATTTCAACCAGAGGACTGATTTTCATCAGAAAGAAAAAAAATACACAGTAAAATGGCGATAATCAAAAATTACAGATTTGGTAAAAATTAAAAATTTAACAAAACCCCCCTGATTGGGTCACAAAATCTAACATAGAATATCTACCCAATCAATGACAAAATTCAAACAAAAAAAAAAAAAAGCTACATTCCCTCCTAATCAAGCTTAAATTCTATTTAAATTAAAATAAATATAAAAATAAAAAATCCAAAATTAAAAATTAAAATATACATATGTGCATACATAGAAAAATTAAACTATGCTCACATACAAAAAATAGCTGTGCTCACATTAATATTCATTAAAAACTAAAATACTTATACATTTTAATCAAAAATTATAATTAGTGCAAAGTACAATAATTTATAACTAATTATTTATCTATAAACCAATTAAACACAGATATTAAACATCCATGTAACCAATCTTTACATAAAAAACCTCATATAAGAAAATTTTCACATAAAAAACACACATATAGAAATCATTTAGGAGACCAGGTAACCCAGAGATGTAATAGTTCCAGTGTTCAAATTCAATCCATGTGGTTCTAAGGTCTTGAATTTAAAAATAAAAAAAAAACTCTCCTTTTGTTTCCTCTCCCTTGTAGAAGAAAAACCTTCCTGAAGAATCACTACTTTTAAATCATCAATTGAATGATTCGGTAAGTTAAAATGTTTTGAAACCGGTCTATCTTTATTCTTATGCAAAATGTCAAATCTATGATTAGTCATTCTGATATGTAAACTATTTGCTGACTCACCTATATAATGGTTTAAACATCTACTACACTCTATCAAATATATCAAATTAACACTTTTACATGTAACATAATTAGGAATATACCATTTGAAATTACAATTCTTAGTACTAAAGACCACTTTTGTCACAACAATATGTTTACATGTAAAACATCTTTTATCTTTACATATATATATATATGCAATAAAATTAAAAATGTTAAACACTTTTCTCTTAAAAGAATAATTCATATTTTTAATCATTTATATATACATATATTATTATTTACACATATTAAATATGATATATACATAAGGGGTTACATTTTAGCTGATAGCAGAAATATTTGGTATGATATATATATATATATATATATATATATATATATCAACTATAAGTGCCCAATCAATTTTAAAGTATAATATAGTTTTACATTTTTATTTACTGTGTCAATACTAAAAACTTAAAAATAATAGAGATAATGTTTTTATATATTAAATGCTTTTATTGACTTTGCACTAAAAATAAAAAAAATGTTTCTCCAACCACAATTGTTTTTTTTAGATTTAACTCAAAATAAACTCAAGAGGGTCCAGAAATTAATTAAGTCAATCCCTATTTTTTGTAACAAGGAATTGACTTAATTAATTTCTGAACCCCCCATGCTTTTATTTCAAGTTAAAGAAACAATTACTTTTTTTCTTCAGAGTGCACAATCAATAAAATCATTTAATATAAAAAACCATTTCTTTCTATTATTTTCATATTTAATTGTAAAATATGCACTGTAGTTAGTTTTTACCTTTATGCATTATTTTAATTCAACAAATGATAATTCAGGAATTTTCATTTTATAGCTAAAAAAAAAAAAAAAAGTGGATCAGCAATTATCTTGTCACATAATAGATTGGTTCTTGAAAATAATGTATAAAACATTCATATAAAATATACATTGGATATATGGAAAATAAAGAGATTGGTTTCAGATGAAAAAAATCAATGAAAATAATTAAATAAACATATACAAAATTTTATTAGAATGTTATATTTTTGCATGATATTAAATTTTACTTAATAAACATTTTATAAAATGAATTATAGAAACACATTTTATTTGGGAAAATAAAAAATGTAAAGAATCATTGAACATGAAAATTAGGCAGAATTTGTAATTTGAGTTATACATAGTAAGATTTTATTCACTGTCACTTTCTGATAATAAACACATATGATTGCATATGATTGAAATACCATTGCTATCATTAAAACTTGCAACATCACTGCTATCACTAACAAGGTTTTGGTCATCATGTCTTTTTCCATTGATGAAGTTCTATCTGTAAACTCTTGAATAACATTCAGAATAATGTCCTGTGTTGCTGATGTTATATTTTATGAATGAATTCACTGATTAATGGCTGAGTTTGAATAGTATCTACATCTTTATATATTTCTCTATAAAATGATATTAATGATTTCAGTTCTCATTGAAACTTTGAAGCTTTTTTCTCATTAGGATCATACTTGACAAAATGATTACCTAATTGGTTAGCAAGATCAAGATCTTCTTTAATTAAATTAGCATTTAACACTGGATCATCATCTTCATTATTACTGTCTTCTTTAAAATCAGAAGTTTTAAAAACAATCTACAATTTCTTTCTCACTTAAAGTTTTATCTACTAACAATCCATTGATATCTTCAGATGACATGTCATCAAATTCATCTCCACCAATTACGTGATCATTATTATAATGTTGTGAAATTTATTTGTATTACAGACAACAGAATCTTTGCTTTTCACATATTCTGACCAAATAGCTTTCCAACATCAATTCAAAGTTGAAGATCTTAATTCAGCTAATGTTAATCCAACTTGATTAATCTAGTATTGAAAATTTCTTCTACACATTTATGGCACAATGTTTTATCCTTCAGTTTTGTCCAAAACATAATGAAATGTTCATGTTTCATAAACATTTTAAATATTGCAATAATTTTTTAGACTAATGGTTAAATCAAAGTCATAGTATTTGGTGGTAGAAAACCAATTTATACATTTAAATGTTCCAAAACTGGATAGCTGTGGACATTATCTTGAATCAATATAACTTTAAATTCTAGACATTTGGCATTCATATATCACCTAAAATCTGGAATAAAACATTTGTTGAATCTTTTCATAAAAATTTCAGTTGTGCCCCAATTCTTTTTATTTACAATCAAATGAACTTGCAAATTATTGAAGATCATCTTTGGGCTAGATTAACAAGCAGCGGCTTCAATATATGATCTCCTGAAGCATTGGAGTAGACTACTAAAGTGACACAATTTTTTGCTACTTTGAAACCATCAGCAGTTTTCTGTGATTTTGGTATATAGGTTCTACTTGTCTTCTCTTTAAAAAAAGACCACCAACATTCCAAATTTGATCAGGGATATATCTTCTGTCTTTAATAATTTAGCTAACTTTTTTGAAAATTCTTTGACAGCTGTTTTATCTGTGGTTGCAGTTTCACCTTTTATTTTAATGTTGTGAAGTGCATGTATTTCAAAAATTTTGGCATCCATTCTGTACTTGCAGAAAATTTACACGCTTTATTTAATTCAGATGAAGTTCCTGGCTCTTTTTCTTTAATGTGTTTGTAAATTTTTAATTCTGTTTGCTTGATGGCATATCCATTTAATGGTACTTTTATATGATATTTTTTTTAATTCACATTACTAAGACTTTTCCCATTTTCTCCTTAACAATATCTTTTGTGTAAAATGATAGCACTAAATTTTGTTCCAGAATGTATTGACTTTCTAATAAAAGCTTCATTACTTCTAACAGTTCTTATAGTAGCTTCATGTAAACCAAAATTCTTTCCTACAGATGTTCCTCCTTTTCCAGTTGCAAGACAATCTAAAATTTGAATTTTAGTGCCCAAAGAAATCATTTTCCTTATCTCTTATGTAGTAGGATTATTTGATATTGTATAAAGCTATAGAAAAATATTCCAGATTTAATTAACAAAATACAAATTCAAAAGCATGTATCCAATGTATAATTTACTATCTATTGATTTTGACAAAATTGATCAACTAAATTTAAACAAAATTATTTTTTTTAACATCAATACCAACAAGGATCACTTTTTTTTAAACCTAATGTCAAAATGCAATCAAAGCATCAATACCAAAAATATACTTTTCCTTTCAAAACAAAATATCAAAATTGTTACAATTCAGAAATATTGCCCAAAGGAGGATTTTTTAATATAAAGGGAAATAAAGAGATGAAACTTTATTTTATATTAGATGATAATAACAGGCATAATTTTTTTTTTTTTAGTTTTTTTACTGATCATGTAAAAAGATAATTTTTTTTTAAACTTGTGTTATTTGAAAATCATGCAAAAAAAATGTGTATAAAGAAAATTAGGCATATATTTAAAAAATTACAGCTATTGTAAAAATTTTAAAAGTATACATACCTGCAGGTTAATAGGTTTTTTAATAATAAGTTAAGTAAAAGGTTTATTCATTAATTAAGAGTTTTTCCAATTTAACTATTATTATTTAGATGCATATTTTTTAAAATATTTTGTATTTAAAGTAATGAATTATTTTATTTCCATAGGAACTCTTTATAATTGCTTATTTTTATGTAAGATGTTATTTTATGAGGCATTTGATGGACCAATTGCCATCACTTTAGAATTCAGTTTATAATGTAACCAAGGCTTTAGAAACTGGATTGTCAAACTAAAATCATGTCATCCAGAAATAATATTTATTTGTTTAATCTCCTATGAGAAAAAATACAATTACCAAATAATCCAATGATAGGTAACTTCCAGTGTTTAATTGCTTTCTGGTTTTATTATATCATAACCAAACACTAAACAAAATATACACTGCAATATCTCAGTGAAATTTTCAACATATTTATAGCTGCAAGTTTTGGGACTCCTATGAATATATATAAAAAATATATTAAACCATAAATGCCAATAGTAAATTGATTATAATATGCAATTTAATTCATCACTTCTCTCATGATCATTAAGCAAACCAATAAAATATTAGCAATCTGTTGTCAAGGCAACACATATTTATTGTCTAAATGTTACTGCCAAATTGAAATGTTGCCTTGATTACAAATTGCTTACATTAGTTTGTTTTAGCACGAGATCTGTCATGATGTAATTTACATATATATCACACAACAAACTAATAATTAAATTTTTCAGTTCATATTTTTTTGCAAGTTCTTCATTGCCTGTTTGGATGAAACTTCTAACTGAAAATTATTTTTTAGGATACAAGTTTACAAATGAAAATGATTCTTAAAAAGAATATTTTAATTTTGTCACTATTGAGATGGTATTTTCTGCCATGTCATATATATATATATATATATATATATACATATATAAAATTTAACTATATATATATATATATATATATATATATATAATTTAGTTAAATTGTTGTAGTTTATAGTAAGAATTTAAAGTAATATATTATCTTTGTTAAATCAGTTAAAGTTTTTTTATCTTATAAGAAAATCAGAATTTATTTTTTTGATTTTCTATTTAATTTATTTAAATCAATTATAACTCAAGATAAACTAGTATCCTGAGATATAAGTTTTTTCTTAAAAGTTTTTTTTATTATTATTATTTCTTGGAAATACAATTAACACTATTGATGAAACTCAAGCTACAAAACGTATTTGTAATAAAAAATATTGGTAGAGTCTGTCAGTTGTATATTGTGCTAATTGATCAAAAACTTTTTCTTTAATAAAAAAATTCTCAGAAATAAAAGAACAGAAATTGCAAGTGACAAAATTTAACTAAAAATAATCCACAAAGGTGTGAATTCTGGTCTCAGAAAAACTTATAAATTGTGGAGTTTTCTTTTGTTCAAATTATTAAAAACTTTTTCATTAAAAGTGTTAATATATGTCACTAAGAAAATGTTCTCCATCTAGAGAATATAAAGGACTTCTCTTTCAGGAAAAACTGTATCCCAGCCATACCTGGAGCCACCCAAGTGATTTCCAGCTATGGAAAGTATGAAGCTAGCCAGCTAGTCAAGGATGTGTTCAGAAGCCAGATGATTTAAAAGGATTCACACCAGAAGTTATAAAATAAGATCATTCATGGTGAAAGTTTAATAGCTGATCAACCAGTGTAAATATAAATTATTGCTTAACTGAACTCTAGTGTGATATCAACCTAGACTCAGTCAACAGTGTCTAATGTTCATTAAAAGTTTCAACAATAGAGTATGGGATTTAGGGGGGGGGGTATGTTGCTATCTTATTTTGTTTTATTTATTTGATTATATATATATTTTTATTCATCTTTTTTGTATTCAAATGTGTGTATAGGTTAGATTCCCAAAATGTTAACTTTTCGATCTTGAAAGACAAAAAGGGGGTGGAGGTAAGTTAAAATTTTGGTCATAAGCAAACACCTGGAAACTTATGCCAGAAAAAGGAGTACATAAAAGCAAAATTGATGGGCATAAGCAAACATCTGGAAACTTGTGTCATCCTTTAATGGCAAGTATAAAATTATTTAACATGACTAAAAGTAGAGGGTCAGAGTGAAGTGCAATACAGCTCCTCTAATATTAAATTGCCTTAATATTCACACCTATTTGGTTAGGGACTCCATAATAAATTTAGGCCATTTTTAGTCATAGGATTGTGATGACACATTTCCTAAGGAAATGTTATAAAATGTTAAATAATAGAATTGTTATTAAATGGGTAATTGATTGAGTTAAATTTTTGCAGGTATTTTCTTTGAAAATGGATCGAGTCAGTTTGGAGTGCTGCAAAGGGAGGATTGAGAAAGGAGGTGGTAATGAAAATAGCATATAATAAAGATTATTAAAATCATATTTAAGTGTCTCTTTTATTAATTTAATTATATGATTAACAGCTATTGTGTCCTCTGGGGAGAACATAAATCATAATTATTAGAGTTCCCATAAGATTATGCCTAAAAAATAATATGTAACCATAATACATAAATAAATAGTCACTATGATCATTGAAAAATCTTCTTGATCTAGTGCTAGGTTATATGCTTAATGATACCCTCATACTGGATACCACAATATGGATAATTTTCAGAATTTTGCAGACCTAATGACATTTTCTACTGTCACAATATAGAAAAAAGTAATACACTGAAATACACAATCAAAACAATGACTTTTGATATTTTGCATTTGTTGATAAAAATCAAGTAAAAAAAAAAAAATCTGGATATTTTCAAAAAATAAAAATAATATCAAAAAATGAAGAACAGCAAGGTTAACACCAAGACATAGACTTTTAAAATGTGAATTTTTAAATACTGTATAAATGAATAAAATGTAATCAGAGAAATAGTAAAGAAAAAGATAAGGCATAAATTCATTACTGTATGGGGAAAAGGGAAGAATGTCCGTTTGAAACTACACCAAGCCATGAAATAGAAATTCAGTTATAAAATATTTAAAATCTTGCCTACATAAAGATAACCAACTATTTACTGAAAGTGGTGAACCAATGTAAACATAGCTAGAGTATTTTTAGTGAGCTAATTTTTTAAAGTGTTTTCAGGAGTTGCTAATATTTTTCAATCTAGAAAGACTGCTGAATTCTGATATTTCTTATATGATATTGTGTTGCATGTGTTAAGTTTTTTTTTTTTTGCATTTTATCAAGTTTTTTTTTTTTTTAAATAAAAATTTATACAATAACTTATATGGAATAATGAATCTTTGTTATGATATAAAAGCATGTTGCAAATATTAATAATTACGTAGGTCAAGTTTTTATATATGCAATTCAATCCCATACCTATATAAATTATTTTCTATTCTTCTAAAACAGACTAAAACTTTATTCAACTGTATTTGACATTGATTTATACTTTATTTTAAGGATATATCAAATTGAATAGCACGCGAACTTTAATCTTAGATAATTAGATGTAAGTAAGTCAATGTTTAAAATGTATACATAATTTTTCATATATTTGATCTTCAATATGAATAGAATTTGTATTACATTATTTTTACTAAAATTGTTATTAAAAGCACTTTAAAATCAAATAAAAATAATGAAAATATTTTAAAAATAAAACAATATTTATATGCTCTTCACCAATATCATAGTAAATATATATATATTTGCCACGTGGTTTGTCATTGCTTCAAAAAAATATTACTAATTATAAATTGATATATATTTTATTACTAAAAATGAATAACTTTTAAAAAAATTAAAATGTGTTTGTAACAAAAGAAATTATCTTTGGAAAAAACAACTTACTTTTAGTTTTTACTAAATATAATGTAAACAAAAAAAAAAATCCCACCAAATTATCCAAAGAGCATTTGAACTTTAATGATATTTTTATTTATTACTTATATTTACAACAATAGGTACCAAATTAAAACTAAATTATAAATTCATTATTGGTAGAATGAAATAACGCAATGCATTGTGAAGGAAATTGCAGATTAGTAATATAAAGTTTTTCTATCTTACAATCAACTGTACAATAAATGATGATGGCATCAGTCTGATATTGAATAAAGAATAAATAAAACAAATACAATAAAACGTTTATAGTCTTAGCTATATATTTAGTGTTGTGTATATGCTTCAGAAATAACATAAAATGAAAAATAAAATAATTGATGTATATTAGGTTACTTATAATAAAGTATTCCATCAATAATTTAACATGCATATATATAGACGAAATCTCCCGAAAATAATAGTATAAAACATCATTTATCCATGAGAATATTATAATTAAAATAAATTGTGAGAGTACGTAAACTTCTCACATACAGATTGTGATAATACGTAAACTTTTCACACATATATACATGATTAATAGCTAAATCATATGTTAAATAAATACTTATTTTAATAAAATTAAAACATTAAGATGGTTATTTTTATTTTATTCATTCATATAAAATAATTGTTTAAACTAATTATTTTACTAACCAGGATGTAAACATGGATAAACCTTAGGTCAATATCTCATTCTAGCAATTAAACACAAAGGAAATTAGTTTTTAGAATTGAATTATTAATTATAATAATTAATAATAGAATTTGAAATCGTGAAAAGCATATAGTTTTTAATAAATGTGTTTTATCAGTTCTTACTTATGGATCTGAGAGTTGACACTTAATAGAAAAAGAATGCAGAGTCTTCAGACCATTCAAAGAAGTATGGAAAGATGCATGTTAGGAGGAACAAGAAGAGATTGAAAACGCAATAGGTAAGAGGATAAACAGGTGTTACTGACCTCATTGAAAAAATTAAAAGACTGAAGTGGAGTTGGGCTAGACATATTGCTAGAAGAGATGATAATAGATGGACTATTGAAAGCTTAATTAAACTAGATTCCAAGAGATTGTAAAGATCCAGAAAGAAAACACATATGAGATGAATTGATAAAATAAGACAGTGTACAGAGGTGATGTAGGCAAGAGAAGCTAAAGATCGAAGAAGATGGATTGAACTTGGAAAGACCTTCATCCTGCAGTGGACTGATAATGGTTGATCATGATATATATATAATAGGGGATTTAAACACAGACTTTCAAGCTTCATTCAGGCATCCACTCTATCTCATATATAAACTATCATACGATTTGCTACAAAGAGTTCATAAAAAGTTTGTGTAACATAAGTGACAGAAATGAAATGTCCATAGATGGTAAATGCTAAAATCTGTGATTATACTAATGTATTAAACCACAGAGGATAATCACTTGCAGAATAAAGCTTTAAATGTTTCTTTCTATCAAGTTTATTGAAGTATTATTGCAATTAAAACCGATTCTATATACACAAATAGTAAGTACAATTAACTTTATAATATTCTTCTATTTATTGAATAAACAAAGATAATGTAATTTATGGGACATATGTCTACAATCATATCTATAAACTCATTTCTTTTTAGGTATTATAATCGATACACTCTTATTTATACATAAATTTAAATGATAAGTTTTTTAAATTTACAATTAAAATGTGACAGAATCTTAAATCATACAAAAAAATTTATAAAGAGTAGATATCACATTTTAAGTTGACTTAAATATACCTGTCTGGAAAACTTATTTTTCTTTCTTACACTGATCATTTTTTAATTTTCTACTTTTCTTGCTATCCATTTGTGGATTCTACATTCATTTTCATTTCTTCACAGTATTTTAAGATGCATTGAATCTGAAATTGTTTGCACAGAAATTAGTGCCACAATAAATAATAATTAGTTTGAATGCACATGCTATGTGGGAAGGCCTAACTAAGCAATTAACTCAGTAAACAGTTGTTGATCTAGATATATTTGGTGTCACTTACTAGAGATATTATAAAAGCCCAGAAATATAATAATTAGCAGGCATTTGGAGATTTTTAACAATGCTGTGTTCCACTGGCAGGTTTTCCAAGAGTTTTTGTCTACTATCATTTATTATTCTAAAGTTTTAAGTTATTGCTTGTTGTAGCTTTAATTTCCATGAATTGTATTGGCTATATATTTCTATTCTCAATAATTCGGATTCTCACATTTTAATTTTAAAGTTGAGAATTTCTATCCCCTCCCCCCCTGTATAATTTTTTTTAAAATAGTAACTCCAGTTAGACAATAAATTATTATTTACTATATAATTATTTTCTTGTATAAATCTATTTATTAACTATAATGCAAAAGTAGTGAATAGATGTCATGGTAGCATTAAAAGAGTTGAATATTGATGAAGATATATTACAGGATGATTCCATATCTCTAAAATTTTTAAAAGAAGTTTTACAAAAAGTATTTTGAGGATTAATATAGAAATGTAAGAAAGTAAAAGTAAGTGGAGATTATTGAACTCATCTAGGTAAGATTCTTTCAAATAATATTTCAGATCTTCAGAAAATGTAAGACTTATTAGATGAATGAAGAAAGTAAGCTAAAGATAAATAATAAGAAAACTTATGTGATGTCCAATGCTTTTTTTTAAAAAGAAAGTAAAGATTAATAATCATAATTATAAAAAGTAAACAAATTTAACCCACAATGGCTACAACATGATTTTGTAACATTAACATTACAATCATTATATGATATTGCTCGTGTGAAAAGTATTATATTTTATAATTAAGATTACAAATGTTTATTTAAAATGAGTTAACAGACTATAAATAATTTTTCGAATAATTTTTATTTTAAAATAGAACACTCACTACATATTTTTGATGTGCTCTTTGTAAATTGATCTGCTATATATTCTGCAGTTATAAAAAGTGTTTCTTTTCAACTGGATAAGACAAAGATGTCTTTATCTTAGTTCTGCTATCTTATGAATTCTTATCATTCATTATTAGTAGCTTTAGACATTACTTTTAAAATATAGATATAAAATTCATTTCAGAGGTTGTATTTTAGTAGACTTATTTTTAAGTATTGGTTTGTAAACAATTTTGTAATGATTTTAATAAATGCAGGCATTGGAATTTTTTGACTGCTGCAAATTTTGATGTGATGTAAATGCATTAACAATTGAAATATTTACCATTTGGAAAAAAAAATTATCATTGGACAATTCCTTGTTCTCTTGCAGGGTAAATAAGCACATTTCTAATCAAGTGTTTTCATTTCTTTTGTGTAATTGTAATCTACAATCATATCAGGTTATGATCAATCTTGTTAGAGTAGTGCATAAAAAATTAGCAAAGTAGCTTTTATTTTTGAAATATATGATAACAATTTAACATTAATATAAAATTCATATAAAGTGCTTTCTATGTACTTTTATCTTGGTGGTAGAAAAGTTGTAGGAATTTGTTTTTTATTTTTCTTCAAAGTTTCTCAACAAGTTAGCCCCTTTTTTTGTAACTCTGTATTCATTTTTATGACCCTAAACCAAGTGTATGATGCAATTATTTATGTTGGAATTGGCTTCATCAATTTAAAGAAGAGTGTGATGGGATGATAAACTATTTCTCTTTTTCATTTAAGGTCTTACTGCCAGAACTTTTTCAGGGATTCTCTCTTTTCTTCATAGCGTAAGCATGTGTTTTAAAGACCTACAGAGGTCCCTAGTGACGATTTTTTCAGACGCTCATTGCTAAGGTTTACAGCCTTGTTAAAACTATTACTGAATATATATATATATAAGTGTTTAAACATCAGTCAAAAGAGTTTTATGCCATATTTCACATACTTTTTGGCATATAAATCTCCATCTTTCCCTAAATATATTATCATTTTGTCAATGCAAGTATGTGATCCAATAACAATTTTTTTTGCAATTTTTAATAAATATTCCTAGGAATTTAGTAATAGGAATTGCAGAATAAAGTTTTTATTATTTTTTTTTATATCAGAATTATCAATATAAAGACAGCAAAGTAAAAATTCAAATATTCTTTTAGGCATAGTCATTCAAAAAATTACTTGTCTAGTTCCATCCGATACATAGAGAGAATGAGAAGATTTTCATTGTCTGATTTGAATATTTTCATGTATATTAGAAACCTTTGCAATGCTTTCACTTCTAATAAATCCATACAACAAAATTGAGTACGATATAAATTTTATATTTTGTTCTTGCTGGTTCTATATTTTTATCTGACCATATTATAATTCCATTCAGAATTTTATTGGTAAATAATAAATTCCATAGATTTTCAGGATTTTGGACATCTTTTAAAGATTTTGCATTATTTGTTAATCCTGGTAAATGTTAGATTATATTACACTGTTTTATTTTTCAATTGACTGGATCTTTGGATCATTTGAATTGAATATCATGGCTGAATACATAGTTTCTTGAATTTTTTCATATCAAATCTAGCAATATCAATCTCTTCAGAATTAGATTCTGATATTTTAGTATCACTGTTGTATCCTCTCTCTATTTTTACATTGACATTATCTTCCATGGCCTAACAATATGTCCATTATCATCTTCTTTATCCAACATTTTCAAGTATCATTCAACAAATTCAGGATCATTTGGATGCATTTTTAATAAAAATTTGAATCAGAAGAATATTTTTTTTTACTTACAGACTATTTAAACATGTTGTTATACAAAATGTGTTGAAGTTTTATGATAAAATATATGCACAAAAATTAGGCAGCAATATCAATACCTAACAAAATTTTTTATAGGTTTTGTAATTAAGTTTACTTGAATGTATTATTATAATAAAACCATGATTATTATTATTGTAAGCATTATGTCTAAAAAGTAATATAAAAATTATATATGTACATATAAACATAACTATACTGAAAAAATGAAGGATAGAATTGTTTTATATTTAAAATTTAGACCACAAATGATATGACATACCACTAAACTCCAGCATGGTGTCAAAAACTTATATTATGTAAGATAACTTAAACTAATTTTATTTCTATAAAACAAACATAATTAGGAAGGAGCTGAGATGAACACCCATTTAATTAAAAAATAGCATACCAATGATTTGAAAATTGAAAATGGTATCACATGCCAAATGTAGTCATTACAGGTCAAATATCTTGGTCAAATTATTAATACAGTTGAAGTTATAATGAATAAAATTAATTGTAGAATTAAACATGTATGGAGTTCTTTTAATAGAAATAACTTCATATAAAAATATATCAATGTATTTGAAAAGGAAGGTTTTTGATATATGTGTTTCATACATCTGAGATTTAAACACTTAACAAAAGGGGAGTACAGAAATGGTAGACTATTCAATAAAGGGTGGAAAGATATACACTGAAAGTAGTAAGATAGAGTCAAAAATTTAAGACACATAGATGGGTCAACAAACAAATCATTGGCAACAACAAAAGAATTAAGAAACTGAAATGGATCTGAACTGGACATACTTCTAAAAGAGATGATAATGCATAGGCATGTAAAATGTTAAATTTGATCACAGGAAATTGTAAAAGATCTAGAAAATGACTACATGTAAGATGGATGGATAAATAAGAAAATTGTTTGGTGTGATATATGGAAGAAAATCTATGAATCAGTGATTGAGAAACTGGATTAAACTTGGAGAGATATTAATCTTGCCCTAGAAAAATAATAGTGAAAATGAAGAAGTTGAACTAAATATCTGAATAAGGTCAAACAAAAAAAAAAACATCACAAACTTTAATTATGAATTTCCTAGTGCATTTCTTTCATTATTATTTTCTAAATAAATGCTGGAAAGTTTTTTTATTTGCACTATG
Organism: Epiperipatus broadwayi; assembly: GCA_028023455.1. NCBI lineage: Eukaryota > Metazoa > Onychophora > Udeonychophora > Euonychophora > Peripatidae > Epiperipatus > Epiperipatus broadwayi. The sequence goes on along the minus strand of JAQFVV010006319.1, from coordinate 420,534 downwards.
CTATTTTTATGGTTGCTTTAAAGTTTTTTTTCTCTGACAAATATAGTAAAAAGCAAAACAAGTGACTATAATTTAAAACATGCCTATACTGTGTGGTTCATTATTGTTAAAACTCTCATCTGGACCTCTAATTGTTGTTATATTTAAATTTCTCTGGCTAGCATATTTTTTGAACAAACATAGAATTCAAACTATCCACTCAAATAAAGCTATGCTATAAATTAATCACAAACAACTATAATTCTTGTAAATATCCAAATAAAGTTGTATTTTTATTGACTCATTTATCCATAGATGTTTCTACTATAATAATTCATTGATTGCATTATACTGAAAAAAGAATGATCTCAAACTCTAAGCAAGAGTGCTTTCTACAATCTACCTATTCTTGCTTTACTTCTTAATTTGCACAACCACCTCTATTCATAAGAATAATCAATTTTTTTTACATTTCATGAATTTTTGTAATGTATCTCATAATATTCTTGACTACAAATAAAAACCAATTCAATTTCTCTTTTTCCCATATTTTTTTCAATAAATAATATTTTTTATTTACTCTTTTCTAAAATTCTATATAGTTAAATTTCATTGTTTCAACTTCCTTTTTTTTCTCCAATACACATCTTTAAGGTCTTTAATTATTTTTAGTTTTCTGTTTTTTTTTAATATCCCACATTTTTGCTCCAGTTTTATCTGGAATAATTGGTTAACATTAAAATAGATGACTAACATTTAAAAAGGGCATGAAACTATGTGGCAAAAAGGTTTTTTATGTATAATTATTTTTAATATATACATATTTATATAGCTGTTATATGTGATTTTTATTATTTATTATAAAAATTATATAAAAGAACAGCATAATAGATTTCATTAATTTCCATTTTTGATGACATTTACACTTCATTTTCAGTATACATTTAAAAAACATTTACTGGGTGCTTTATAATTTTTTTAATAATGTTTTTTTAAAAATATTTTCATTCAACATAGCTTTAGTTTATTTGCATTTATTTTCATTTTAAACCATCAAAAATTTTTATTATTCCTACATAACATTTTGTTAATTTTATTTTCACTATCTACAAATTCTTTCCTATCAAAAGCAAATTTTATACAATGAACCCTTCTATAATCAACTTTGTTCAAAGGAATATCATATCCCTCACTTATCAACAAATATAATATTCTGTATAAGAAAAAAACTCTAAAAATCCACATCCAACAGTAAATGATTTGTATCTCATTACATTAGAAGACATTGATCAGAAAATGTTTGCTAGAATCATACTCAAACAGTTAAATGTCTATGCTTTACCTAAGATTTCCCCTTTGCACTTTGCCATAAAAGGACAAAAAGCATCTCAAGCAATATTATTAACACAAGAAACAATACTTTATCTCAAACAAGACAAACTAACAAACTATGTGGCATACCAGGTAGACTTCAAGGCAGCCTTTGACATCATAGACTGGAACTTCTTTTTCTCTGTACTAAATCAAATGCTATCGAATCACACCCACCTTGTTACAACTATTAAAAACTATCTTAACAATAGAACAATTAAACTTAAAAATTACATGAGACTGTCTCAATCCTTTAAGCCAAGTAGGGGCATCCAACAAGGTTCCCCACTTGCATCATTACTATTTGCGATATACATAGACCCCATGATTAAGGACATAGAGCAATGCATATATATATATATTTTACAATTTTACTATATATATTATATATATAGAGCAATGCATATATATATATATTTTACAATTTTACTTTACAATTATCTTATGATTTATCTTAGGAATTAACAGTGTTCTTAATATACATTTTTCCTTTCACTCTATATTTTCTTTTTCAATAATACAGTTAAATGTCTTTTAAGAGCCATCAGTTAAATGATTATTCTTTCATCTTCTATCCACATATCTTTCAAAATTAGTTGTCTTGGCTTTACTTACATCTTTTATATCTCATTATTTTTAAACACAAACTGTTCTTCAAATAGAAACACAAAATTAAGCACCATTTCATTGCTTTGTGTGTCTTTTTATGTAGAATTATAATTGTTAAAAAAAACTCTTTGATCACACTTATGATTTTAGATTACATATGATAGATACACCATTAATTCCCTCAGACTTTCTCTCAGACATTGGAGTTTCTCAAGTTTGTTCTGCTCTATCAATTTTCTTTTATTATTTCAATCAAACTTTTATTATTATTGCATAACTGGTGATGAGTAATTCTTTTGCAAATTATACCATACTTATACATGTGCAATAGAAACATTTTTATTACTGATAATTTGCCACTTCTATCTTTATATTTATTCATTCTCATTACTTTTATTTTCATCCAAATTCTTTTATTTTCTTATATAGTAAAACAAAACTATTTTTTGTAGTTATTCTATCTACATAAACTTGTCTTTCAAGTTTATTTTACAACTTAGTTCATTGAAAACCCTTTTATATTTATTTTCAAATTTGACAGGAATCATGTTTAATTATTTTATTTTCTATACCTCTTTATTTATTTTCTCATTGCTAACTCAAATCATTTTGTTTTTGTTTTACATTTTGTTTTGGTCCCTCTTTTATATAAATTGACTTCTATTATTTTTTGTATATGAAAGAACAGATAGAATACCATTAATATGGATCACTGGGCTTACTTAAGTACTATTTCTTATTTAATCTTAGCGTATATTCAAAATTTAAAATAATAAACATTGTACAATAAACAAATTAATATTTAAATATATATGTAGTATATTTACTTTAAGGTAGATGTAATTAGAGGAGATTTGAACCCAGACTTTCAAGCTCAATTTAGTCATCCATTCCATCTTATGCAACTGGTACACATTACCACATATGTGAAAAAGATAAATGATCTCCAATATGTGTATTTTATGCTAACCAGCATCATCTTCCACACACATATATAATCAGTGCTCACTTTATATTAAGATAGCAAATCTTCAAACTTTAATAAATAGGCTTCAATCTTCTTCACCCTCTAACTTTTCATAACATCCATATCATTAAAAATCTGATGATGGCTGAAAAGTTGGAGAGTAGCGAAGATTAAAGTTTGAAGATTTGCTATCTTAATATAAATTTAGCGAGTACTGATTATATATGTGTGGGAGATGACCTGGACCAACTAAAGAGTACTGGTTTATCATGAAATATGTATATTGGAGATCATTTATCTTTTTCACATGCATGTATTTTATTAACTAACGTTGCTCATTAATCAATTTATAAGGGTTAAACATCTAGATTTTCAGACGTGTTTTGCCAGTCTATTTTTTGTATGTTTATTATATCAGTACATTTAGAGACGGATTACTGTTCACTTTTAGTACTCTATAAAAGGGTGAATATTCTTTACACCATAAGAATATTTTTAAAGTTTTAAAATTTCTTATCGAAATACTGTCTTAAACCCCACTATAAATTGGTGTGTATTTGGCTATAATATTTTTCTCTCTGTTCTATTTTTGTTTATATGTACGATATTTCCACAATCTCTGACTCCAAATGTATTTGCCCAATCTAGCTTCCCGTATTATTGATATATATACAATCTATGCTTAAGCATAAAGAAAATAAAGGACTTTGAAAGTACACATTTATATTTTTTAATTTAAAACAAAAACAGTCTTACTTTATTTGATAAAACTTCATAAAATTAATTTGAAAAAAAAAATCTAACAGAGTGCGACAGAAATTAATCTTTTATTTAAAATATGAAATATTTTGTTTAGGGCCACTTTGCTAAAAGTGTGGAGAAACTATAAAATAAATCCCAGTTTTAAATTTGTATAATATACGAGTCGCTGCAAGCTGATAACAAAGACACAATAAAACCATTTCTATTTTAGATAAAGGTTTTATTGAAAAAATTACGATGATTATCATTTTTATTCTTAGTATATTTATCTTGACGTATCATGTTTTAAATGTTTATGATCATTACTTCCGCATTTAATTTCAGCGACAAATTTTACTTGGTTCACATTTTGCTTTGTTTATAAAAAATATTCGTCTGTGTGTATATTAGAACAATTTAAATGGCTTGTTAGCATGTTTTTAAGCAAATATCAGATTAATTTGTAAATGCTTTATTTTTATGTGATTTTCTGTTTATAAAAAATAGTATGTAAATAAATAACACTGAATGTTTTCCTAAAGGTTTATGATGATGGTTAGTATTTTAATTGTATGTTGAACTATTTCCATCATTTAATATTAAGTATTGAATGTCTTTAGAAAAATTTAACTTTATTTAAAAATTCCAATTACATTCAACTGTTAGTAATAGCACACAGGTTAGTGTAAGCACGACGTCTCGAGAGGTATTATTCTCCTTTCTTCTTCAGGTGTTGCTGGCCTGATCAATAATGGTATTAGCATGGAAATCAAACCTGGACCCTTACATTTGGAATAATTAAATAAAGTTAAATTTTTTAAAGACATTTACTATTTAAACCTATTAGATGATGGAAATAATCTAATATATAAATACAAATAAGACTGAATGGTTCATTATTTGGAGTTCATGAACTGATTGAGTGAGTACTGGACGTGACAGAATTGAAGTTGGATCCTTTATTCCTTGAGTTTTCCAATCTGAAACCATACTAAATTGCACTAATTATAAATTCATCCTTTCCCCATCAAGACCACTTGAACTTATGAAAAGAATTTAATTTATATTTTAATTTATAAAAGACATAATCCCCAAAAACATCAAGAACATGATCATAATATTATATATATATGCAAGTTAAATAGCACGTTGGAATTTTATAAATTTGTAAAATTATTTATCTGTAGATTGTGGCAAATAGACTTTTTTAATAGTACAAAGGAGATGATTGTTTTAACTTGTTTAATCTCCAGGTTCCATATTGAATTTTTTTAAAAAAACTGACCTGAGACACAATTTTCACAATAACTTCAGTTTTAATAATGTTAGAGTAAAAAACTTTATATTGATAGAAACTAGAAACACTAAGAAAAACAATAAGGCTAAAACAAATAGTGATTACTATTTAAAAAATAAGGAAAAAAAGAAATTTCAACATCTGACATAATTATTACTTTATTGTTTGTTCATAATTTCTAATTTATCAGTAACGAAGTTTAAATTACATCTTAATTGATAATTTCTTTATATTACTCACAAAATTATCTTTCAAATCATATATAATACTCCTTACCTATGATAATCCATAACTTCAGAATCTCCAAAACTATTTGCATAAGAGTTTTTCATTTTTATCTTGTATCCCAAAAGTTAACAAATCACAAAGGCATCTATAAGAAAAATATTCATCCTAATAAAAGATACAAAACAAATCACTTACAGAAGGTGGATATGCATTTATCACCATGGCAATTGGTTTCTTGTCTATCTAAAACTAGAAATTGTAGGCTACTGTCTGTATCACTGATTAAATGAGTGTCATGTCATCATTTTATATTTTTTGTTTACATCAGTGATAGTTATATTCTTTGCGCATACCAGTGATGCTATTGATGCTATCTTGTTATATTTATTGCCCCACAGAGATATAATTTATTTGCATATAGCTCATTTTTTAGCTATAGACTTGAAAATAATGTGATGCAAGATGTGGCAAAACTATTGACTTCACAGCATGAGCATCAAGGCATAGGCAATAATTAGAATTTGGTTCTTTTCCTGCATCCAATTGTATGTGGTATATGCATAATCATTATGACTATCACTAGACACACACATCATTTGAAATCTCTCTTTATTGGTTTTAAGTGTTTATGTTTTCACATGGTAATAATGTTCAGTAAATTTTGTGATTGCTTTACAAACTGCAAACTTCCATCTGATAATCAGTCATAAAACTTACATTGCACTACTCTATAACTTTTATCTTGGCCACAAGAAAAGAATTACTGAAAAAACTTAAACCTGTTTGACAATCAAACATTATTATCAGTATTGACTAAGAGAAATCTATTTTTAAGAAAACTGAAATCCAAGTAAAAACATTTGTATATGTATATTCTAGAATGATTTTTCAAAATTGATAAAACTTGTTTTTATTTCTTAACCAATTAATTTCTTGCCCTAAAAATTAATTATTATTTTATTTTTTAAATGAAATAAAAAATGTTCTTTATTGTTTGTTCCTGTTTTCTGAAAAAACAACAACACATGAATATAAGTTTACCTAATGAAAAATAATCTAAAATATAAAATATCCATTTTGTAAATAAAAAAGTGATAAACAGAAACCAGTAAGAAAAAGGAAATACTTCTTTTTAGGACAATAAAACACTTTTAATGGTAGATGGCTTCTGTTGATAATCATTAAATAATTTCTGCTAAATATCTGTTATATTGCAATAAAATCTACATATAACCATTAAATATTTACTCAAAACAAATATTTAATAATTTTGCAAAAAAATAAATAAAAAATAAATGATTAAATAAAATTATGTTTAAACTCATTTACAGTTTAATCAAAAGACAATTGTTAATAACATAATGACAGCATCGGTCTCCTTTGAAAAATCATTATTTTATATAGCTCTTAAATTTTTCATTGAAAGATATTGACATCTAAAGAATATAATTGAAACCCACATGAGAAAATTTTTTTAAATAAGTAAACTAAATTATAGCAACTTTTTAAATTTATTTTTTAACAAGTAACAAAAGCAATAGTTAAAATAATAACAATTCCAGTCAGTGGAAACATAGTACTATGTTTGATTCTAGAAAAAAAAACATTTAAAAATGTATTTCAGAAATAAATAGTATCATTAAAATAAAATTTAAAACTTTATTTCTATTAAAGTAAAACCATAGACAAAATAACTATTCCTGCACAATAAGATTAAGTGTTACAATTGGACAATTTATTAATATTTATAACTTAATAATTGTTTAAATGCATTTTCATTTTTATATATCATGAAATGCCTTTATGTCTTATTAACTATTAACCATTTATTAAGAATGAGAAACAATAAAATAGTTATTGTAGTGTTTATCATGAGGAATATTCCTTGTCACTTAAGAATCACACCCAATTCTAAAATAAATATAATATATATATATTTTTAGTTATGAATATTTACAATATAATATGTAACAATATTTCAGGTGAACCAAAGATATAGAAATATATACTGGTAAAATGATTCCATATAAATATTTATATTAGATAAAAATTAAATGGTTAACAAAATTTTTGAAAAATGATTCAATTCTAATATATATAAAGAGCCTGCAAGCTATATAGGTCATGTGACAAGTAACATATATATATGCTGATACAAAGATTTTCATGGGTTGCATATATAAAAGACATATTTTGTGGGTTCATCCATGTTAAAATATTTTAAATATTAATATTCCGATGTTTCAACTTGGTCACACAAGTCATCCACTAGGTAATAAAAGGTAGAAATATCAATATATATATATATTAACCAACATAATGATAATGCTGATTTATGACATAAGTACAAGTCCTCTTAAAAATATTTTATTTGATTTTCAGTAAAATCCATTCAAAAAAAGTGGATGAGAAAAGTTACAAAATGCTTGATAATTTAATAAACTACATAATTCAATATTTTTGCCAGTATCAAATTATTTTACTTTCTTTCTATTCAATGTAATTTACCATTTTATTGTTTCTCATATATTGCAAATTAACTTTATAAAACTTTTAGTAATATGATTAAATGCATAAACTAACTTGAATTTTTTAGGCAATTTATATATTTATTTTTCAATTCATATAAGTTTTTTATTAAACAATTTTTTTATATAGCTTTGTAATATAACTAATTTGAATTGCTATCAGATTTGTTTAAGTACAAATCCCCTCTCTTTAAAATGAGACAATAGGACTAACTGTTCATTTCTCATTTTTTGTTTTACTATAAAAATGTTTATTTTCATTTATTTCTCTAATTATTTTTGTATTTCAATAGTTTTTATAAGTTGTGTTTTATAGAATATATATATTCATGATATCACTGGTCAGAGATTTACTTGATATCAAACTTTATAAAAAATAAGTATGATGTCAACTCTAGAATGTCAAATAAATTGGACACAGAACATAAAGATATAAATGAAGCATGAATACTAGAAGGATCAAGTCATTTTGACTTCTGTTAAGCCAACCACAAGATATCAAAAGTCAAATATAAGTCTTGCTTCCTTTTGAGTCTTAGAGGTTGATAGATATAACATTTGATAATAAAGGCTGGATTTTGTTTTATTTTAGAGGCTGATAAATTCAATAAACACTAAAAACTGCACCTTATTTCATCTAAGACTTATATGTGGGCTAGTAAACCACTTGAAAAAAATGTTATGGTAGTATCTGAGACAATATACAGTTGTCACATAATAACATGGTATCTCACATACATGACTAAATTCCAATACATCACTAAGAGTAGAATATATCTAAATGAATATTAATAAATTTTTTCTTTCATTCTCTACAATGATCAACTAATATTATGGTTGTACATTTCATAGTTATTTTCCAAGATCTATTTATTACTTAAATGATTATTATTTTTTTAATATAATCAATAAAAGTCTCTTTTGCTTTTCGCAAGCTGGCAATTTTTCATTTTGTTAATTTTAATGTCACTTTTAGTATTCTAATGTATTTTAACTTTTAAAACATTACAAGTAATTTTCTTCTTAAATCATTTAATTTTTAAACAGATCTAGAGTCATCAGAGAATAAGCCATCTTTTATTTTTTTTTAAATCAAATTTTACTTCTCTCCAGGTATTTCTCTAGTGGTGGTGTTATCAATTGGGATGATTAAAAAAGTCGATTTTTTTTTTAATACTGAAGTGGTACTTTATTTTCTCCTTTCTCTTTTTTCTATTTTCTTTTTTATTCTACACACTGGCAAACTTTTTGATCTTCTTATATTTAGCCTTTTTTTTCTATGTTTTACAATGTTGAGTACTTCTATTTTAATTTTTTTTAAAAATATATTCTCCTTTATTTTATCTGCTTTTAAGGTTTAGGTTCAAAATTCATTTTGTAAAACTTCTTTTACATAATTGCATGTTTCCATGGATGCCTAAATTAAGTCTTTCTCTTCAATAGCATCAACATAAAAGTTTACTTCTTTTAAAGAATATATTTTAAATTCTTTAACTAAATTCAAATTCAATACTTTATACCACACTTGATTGTAAATGTGCTGTTTCTATTATACTTGTTTTATTTTCTCAAACATTTTCAATACGTGTTATATTGTGGATAACTTCTCTAGACTCATCTAAAGATTTTGCATAAATTCAGAAAGATTCTTGTCATCTGCAACTTCTTTAGTTTTTTCTTCTTCATGTGCCACATCAAAGATTTCTTCCATTTTTAAACCTTTCTTAATGTCTTTGTTGCATTTCTTTCATAAATTTTATATGTCTCTTTCATCACTTGTTTTCATTTTTTGAATGCATTTCTTCACCTTTTTGCAGTATTTCTTAATTTCTTTGCTGTGTTTTTTTCATAAATGCATTCAATGTTTTAGTATTAAATGTGCATGGTTTCTCTACTGAAGGTTTTTGCTCCATTCTGATTCCAATTGATGCACTGCCTCTTGTATGGCTGAGGGATCCATATTTAATTGAATTACCATCCACTTTATTATCAAATATGTTATTATTTATATATAAAATGAAATATTTTATAATTTCTTGATTTACAAACTTAAATCTATCTATCTATCTATCTATCTATCTATCTATCTATCTATCTATCTATCTATCTATCTATCTATCTATCTATCTATCTATCTATCTATCTATCTATCTATCTATCTATCTATCTATCTATCTATCTATCTATCTATCTATCTATCTATCTATCTATCTATCTATCTATCTATCTATCTATCTATCTATCTATCTATCTATCTATCTATCTATCTATCTGTCTGTCTGTCTATCTTTCTGTCTAACTGTCTGTCTGCCTGCCTGCCTATCTATCTATCCATCCATCCATACATCCATCCATCCATCTATCTATCTATCTATCTATCTATCTATCTATCTATCTATCTATCTATCTATCTATCTATCTATCTATCTATCTATCTATCTATCTATCTATCTATCTATCTATCTATCTATCTGTCTGTCTGTCTGTCTGTCTGTCTGTCTGCCTGCCTGCCTGCCTGCCTGACTGCCTGCCTATCTATCTATCTATCTATCTATCTATCTATCTATCTATCTATCTATCTATCTATCTATCTATCTATCTATCTATCTATCTATCTGTCTGTCTGTCTGTCTGTCTGCCTATCTGTCTATGTATGTATATATCTGTCTATCTATCTATACATATATATTTATAATCTATCATTAAATAAACACATCAGTCTCAACTCTTCATAAACAATCTTCTCCAGAATAACAAGATATACCTCTGCCTTAATATTTATTTATTTTTTTATTTATACTGCCATTTACCAAATATTACCATGCATACTACTGCTTTTATAAAAGGCTAGTATATATATATATATATATATACTATATATATACTAGAGATCGGAAGATCGTTCCGATCTATTAGAATATATATATATATATATATATATATTCTAATCTTATTTCTCATTTCAAATATTTATTGCATATAATTATAATATACAACGATATGCTCAAATTATTCATGCTTTCATAATGAGTACATTATATAACTATACAGAAGAGAAATAAAGCAGAAAAAAGGATGTTTAGTTGCAATGTTGTTTGCACCAAATATGTATTTGTACAGAAGTAAAATTAAGAGAAGAAAGGGGATTTTTAGTCTGTTGATTAGGCCAAAGATGTAATGGCTTTTTGGGTTAACCAACATTATAGAAATATGTACTGGTAAACCTTGCTTCCAAATACATATTTATATTAAATAAAAGTTGAATAATTAATAAAATTTAAAAAAAAAGACTCAATTCAAATATATATAATAATATTAATCAATGTGATTATGATAACGATGATTTATAAAATAAGCACAAGTCTTCACAAAATTATTTTATTTGTTTTTCAGTTTCAATAAAATAAAAAATGAATCTCTGGCAAAAAAATCTTCTAACTAGAAAGTTTACTTATGGAAAACTTATAACATCCACTCATCATTATTTACAAATTAATGCTGCCATCCCTGCATGTTTCCCCATAGATTGCATGATTTCTCAGGGTTGTGAATGTTACTAGAATATTGGATGTTAAAAGCATATTGTTTGTATTGAGTTTCAAAAGCAAACACATTAGTAAAAAAATAACAATTTAGTAACAGTAAATATATAATGATGTTAGTTATATTCTTGCAACTGTCACTAGATTTACAAAATATTAAAGATAATAAAATAATAAGTATTTTAGATTTAAGCTTTACCAATATATATGATAATAAATTCTTATTATGTAAACTATTTAAACAGTACCAAAACATAGTTTTTTGAAAATGTTATTCTTTTATTATATTTAAATATGACTTCATTAATTTCTCCAAAGACAGTTGTAATCCTTCTGGTATAGTAGTGATTTTAGATAGGAAATACAGCCACATTGACAATGTTAGATAGGATCTAGCATCACAAGGTATTGGTAGTTCTTAAAGCACTGTCTGCTTCTTTATTAATTGCATTTTTAAAGCAGTCAATGACTAGTTATGTGAAAATTCAGCATTGGTTTCTCTATTAGATTGTAATTTTCAGCTGTTAAACTAGTATGGTTTTTGAATGTCAAGCCATATATGCTAGATAGTTTTCTGCTATATAAAGTCATTATATTTTCTGTTATAAATGAAATATTAAAAATTCTGTAACAAAGTTAGAAAAATACCATTATGCAAGTTACAGTGGAAAATAATTTCTCAGAAGTTTCTATTCTCTGCATTGGATCACTGCAACATTGTTTTTTGAGTTGTATTTTCAAATTGACTAAAATAAAATGGACTATCCTGGACTAAATTATGCTGCCTTTGTTGTTTGTTTTTGTATTTTCAAAAAGTAGAATGGCCTATCCTGGACTAAACTATATTGCTTAGTTGCTTGTTTTAGATCTATTTATTCCTACTTGATGTTGTTCAACAACATGTTTTATAAATAATGGATTCATCACAAGTTACTTGACCACAATATGTTTTTTGAAATAACATTTTCTTTATTCCTTTCCACAATGTTGTGAAAACTAATAATTTTGTAGTTATTTTAAAATTATATCATGATTTGATAAATAAATAAATGAATAAAAAAAAAAACCCTCCCCTCTTTTTTTTCTTTATCTACATTAGTTAGTGATAGAAAGAAATTGTCACAGACTTTTAAAATTTGATTACTAATTTTTATTAATATCATAATTTTAATATCTCATACAGATTTGCCATCAAATTTACTTTATAATTGAGGAAGTTTTTTAATTAAAATCTATTCAGAAAAATGTGAATGAAAAAATACAAAATAATTGATATTTTTTTAAAAATATGAAATTCAAATTTTTTGTATGTGCCAATCTATTTTTTTTCTTCCTTTATATTGCAATTTATCATTTTGTTGTTTTTAATATATTACTAAGTAACCATATAAAATATTTAATATTGTGATAAAATGCATAAACTAACATTAAATTTTTTTAGGCAGTTTATATATTTAATTTTCAAGTTATACAATATTTTTTTATTTCTTGATGGCATGTTAGCCTTTAGACTTGATGTCATTTAGCAATGTAAGCCACCTGATATTGAATCTAACTATGATTTTTCATTCTCCTGATTCCTAGATGTTTATTACACAAAACTTTCAGCACTTGAGAGTGGCCACCTAAACAATTCACTATTCAGAAGTTATTTTCTTTTGAGATATCTAATTTGTGTGTCCAGTAGGCTAGATGCAACTCTTTTGATTTGTGTTGGATATATCCAAACATATCTACTTAATTAATTTCTAAAAAGTATAGTCACCATCGAGAGACAGATTTACTATTTGTAGGTACAATTGTCTTTAAATCTACTATATTAGTAGTTTGACTATTTGATTCTGATTCTTCAGAGTACTATGAAGGTAACTAACTTAAAGTATATAGATGAGGAATTTCATTCTCTGGAATGTCTTCAAGCTTATATCTAACCACCTCAGCATTCAGATATACTAAAAAATGTATTTATTTGATTCAAATATTCTAAATAGTAGTCTGAGATCAGTTTTCAAGATAAATAATCCACAATATAGATAAACATCATTTTTTTATGCCAATAATTACAGCTAGTGCTTCTCTGTCTATCTATCTATATTTTTCCCAATTTAGAAAGCAAATAAGAGATTATGTGCTAACATTGTTTTTCAAGACAGTAGTCCATTAATCCCTAAAGGGGATACACCATAATATAGTATCAACACTGTATCTGAATCAAAAGTTGCTCAGCATCACTGAAAATGATCGAAAGTGATATCAGCTCTTTTAATTTTCAAAAATTTTGTCAAGCTTTGATTCCCACTTACAGATTACTTTTCTGTCTATCAGTCTGTATAGCAGTTTATTAGCCTCCATTTTAAAGTGGAAAAAACTTTTATTATAATTAATGTGGATTAAAATGATTGAAGGCCTTTTGTATTCCTAGAAGTTTTTGATTTGTTAATTATTTTACCTTTTTGTTTAGTTGTATTGATACTTTTTTAAAATCTATTTTGCATCTATGAAATTGAAGTTGTTTATTTAACCTTGAATATACTTTTTGTCAGACATATTTTAATATTTGGGATTTTGAATTTATCAAATAATTTTTGATGGATGATCACAATTGTTCTGGATTCTTAGGCACCAATAGAAAAATATCAGAATATGCAATTTACCAGGTAGTCTTGCAGCAAGCTGTTTGATTACTTGCTGGAATATTGCTGGATAAATGATAATATAAAAGACAGACAGTTAATTTTAAATAAGCCTTAATGGATGATAATTTCTAGTGCTTTTGCAGCATGATCATCAATTCGCAGTTTCAAATATACATATTTTAACTCAAATTTTTGTGAGAATTCATTCCCCATTTAGTAAGAAGATATATCGCATGATCACCATTTCTTATGCTAGCACATAACTGTTATTAAAACAGGCAAAACTCTCCATACAGTAGTGCCACTCAGGTACAATGCTCTCAGATCCAAAGCTCTCACTGATGAAGGCCACAAGCCAGAAACTAGTCTGGGGATATTGGATAAGTATGCACTAGATGAGGATTTTATGCATAAGCCTTCTGGCATCCATTGATTACTCTGGTTGTCACTGAGTGGTACTACTGTATGGAGTGTTTTGCCTGTTTTAACAAGAAGATATATTGATAACCATACAGATTTTTATGGCATCATTATTCTTATATGTACAATTGGAGTATCTCATTCTGATGAGATTATTGGCTTAATAATTCCTTCAATCAACCACCTTTCCAGCTCAGCTTCCATTTTAGCTCTCAAGGCAAATGGCAAATCTCTTCTATAAAACTTATTGGTTTTACTCTTTTATTTGTGTCAGACTATCCTAGGTACAGATTTAATTTGAATACATATAAGTATTCCTCTTTTAAATTGTATTTGTAAGGTGTCACTTAAATCATGTGTAACTTAAATGATTGAAACAGTCACAGCTTATAGTCTGCTGTAATCAATAGCTGATGCAATAAGAAAAAAAAATGAATAGTTTCATTTAACTTTTTATTTTACACAGGAATAGTATTTGGTTCTCTTGGTAATCAATTATCACTTTATTGTTAAGTTTTAGCCAACGTTTATTATGTTTAATAATGTTAGCTGAAAGATTTTTTTATACAATGAACACTGCAAATCTAGTATCAAAATCCATTGATACTGGGGTATCATCAATGATGATTTGTGTTTTAAGAGCTGAGTTAGTGTCTTTCACATTATTTATACAGGTATTAATTTTATATGATTTTACTTTACCTACTAGTTTTTGGAACAGACTGGTCTATTCTTTTCTGAGTGATTTGTTCTTTTTATTTTAAACAAGTTACAGCTTTGATTGCAATATCTTAACACAGTATATCATTGTGATTATTAGGTTTGTTCATGTTTTGCCTTGTTTCAACTATAAAATTCTTGTGCATATGTTTTTTCTGATTCATTCAGGTAGTTATTATTTTTAGCAGAAGTTTTCTATATTTATTTTGGCAGCTGAATATTCATTTGGCCAAGTTTTCAGACTGACAACTTTAGTCCATTTTCTTTAATGGAAATGCTCTGCACATTGCCGACACAGCTAGAATCACTTAGGAGACTGCCAAATCAAACATGGTATTTGAATACATTAGCCCATTGCTCTAAGGCTGTGACATTTTATTCCATCAACGAAATCATTTATCAAGCCTTTATTAAAAAAATCCTGAAAGTTGCTGCTCACAATTAGTTTTTTGAGTTCTGAAATAAGTCAGTTTTATTAACTTAAAACTGATATAGATGTTTTCCAATGTCTTAGAAAGATATCATATTTACATACTAAAAAACTAAGCTTCACATTTTAGATAGACAACCTAAAACTTTATGTTTTATACTGCATTTCAGAAACACTAAAAACTATTGTCTTCGTTTAGAACATCAACTTTTCTTACTTTGTTTTTTTTTTTTTTAAATTTAATTATTTTTTATGTAGGAAAAAAAATCAATTGGGAAAACATTTAAAAATAGAGGAATTATAAAGAATATGTTAGGAAGACTTCTGCAAGTAAAATTACCATTATTTTCTTCCTCCAAATACTGATAAATTATACACCTGCAACACAAACTACTGCTTCTTTTTCTTCTTTTTCATGATTATTTGTGAACGGAAAAGCATAATAGATGTTTAAAGATGATGGCTGTTTTGCGATTTATATATGGTCATATTTATAGTATGAAATTCCAGTTTGTGGAATATATGTATTACATTAATGAAGTTATATGACCATTAAAAATAATTTGGTTATCATCATTCATTCGAATACCAAAACTAATAGAGCTCGGATCCATGGATCTTAGAACTTCACAATCTGATATTCTGCCACTGCACCAAACTACATAGGCAAATGCACATTTATTTACTTATATATACATCTCCGTCCTAAAACAGATATATTAACTTTCTTAAAGCAATGGTTTTAATAAAAAAATAAGTGAAAGAATATATACTTACATTTGCTTGAAGATGTGTGTGTGTGTAAAATTATTACCTATTATTAGTATTGTTTACTATTTTTATCACACAAACATTTTTATATTCCTATCTTTAACAAATTTTATACGGCTTGCTTTATAAACATTTTGTAAAACTCCGTTTTTATCTTTATTGACATGTTCAAAAAGAGTAAAAAATCTAAGCCCCAATAAAAGGTGAAGACGATTGTTAAATTTAAAGAAGAAATTTGTTCAGTTTTTCATTTTTGAAAGAAACGCTCAATGAAGCATAATCGGCTTATAGCGAGAAAACCGGGATGTTGTTTAGATAGGTAGAGTATACAAAACCGTTTATCGTTACAATGTACAGGCTTCATTGATTAAACAAAAATGACAGAGAGTGTAATTCTGGCATTGAAATATAGAAAAATGGACAATAATTATATTACAATTGTTGATCGACTTGTGACCAGGTGAAGATGTAGAAAATGAATACAGTAAAAATGAATTCGAGTTATATAAGGGCCTGCTTGGATGCGGGCGTATATAATAATCAAAGACTGATGGTTACTTTATACTACGCTGAGCACGGCTAAGTTTCATCGCGTAGTTTGGGGGTACTTATAAATACATAAATGAAACGTCACCCAAACATAAAATATAGACTGGTAAATAGATTATTGATAAGTTTAAATAGACAAAAAAATAAAACTTGAATAAGCCTATTGAGAGCAAGAGATTAAAAGTCAACAGTTTAATAGATAAACACAATAGACGAGTGCGTTCCCTTTTAGCTTCACTCGAACGGTGAGTGAAGGGAGAAGACTTATTTATTATATTTATGTAGAGTGTAACGCAATGAAGTAGAACAATCTATAATTTTTTTTATTAATTTTTTATAAAAAAAATTATCTGTTGCTATGACAAATGAAGTATTTTATAAAATACAAAGAAAAATGTATAAAAATGAATTTTTCAAATTTTTATAAATTGGTTGAAAAAAAAAACATTTTTTTCCATGAGCTTTTTTTTTTCTCTAACATTCACACACTTTGCACATACAAATATATATATGAAATTATATTTATATAATATTAAATGCAATACAAAACATAGGTAATTATAAAATAAATAATCATAGAATTAATCCTAGATGAAGTGTTTTTGGTATAAAGTAATTTAAAAGGAAATACGCACGCATAAATAAGTATTTTTTTTTAAAAAAAGATTTTTAAATTAATAGATGTATTTTATCTGCTTTTACTTATAGATATGTAATTTGGATGCTTCCTTATGCTTAGAATAACGAGAAATTATTGAAGATGAAACCTTATGTTGCAAATAACAAGTAGGAATGTAAATGAAATATTTGAATAAGAGAATAAACATAAACCATTGACATTGCTGAAAAATTTAAATAATTAAAATAAATCTGGACTGAAAATATTTCTAGAAAAATGATAATAGATAAATAATTGAAAAATTAATGCGGATTTTAAATAATGTATAAGATGTAGAAAGAGATATGTGTGAAATGGATTAATTAAATAGGGTTAATTTGTTGGTGCAATGTTGATATGATAGTCTGTTTGTTAGTGTGATGTTGAAAGAAGCGGCTATAGATGGAAAAAACTTAATTAAACTTGGAGAGGTCTTTATCCTGTAGTAGACTCATTGAGAATATTGATAAAATATATATGTATAAAGAATATTTTTATGTGTCTGTTAATATTTTATGTAAATATCACATGTATGATCAAACAATTAATAATAATAATATTTTTTCCCAATAGTTCGCTGATAGCAAATCAATCTAGTATTCCAATTATGTATCCATAAATGAATATCGTGTCATTATTATTGTTATTTGATTTTCAAGTGCTTGGATGCTGTGATTAGAAAAGCTTAGAATTTACATGTTTTTTTTAGGTTAAGCTTAGTGCTTTCAAAACCTGTATATGGTCTTATATTCATAGCACCAACTGTTGAGTAGGACAGTGGCTGTAAATTTAATATAAGTTTATTTAAATTAATTCAAATGTATGCAATGAATTAGATATCACAACTTTTTGAGAGGGGGAAACATGATTCCTTTTTGATTATGGAGTTGGAACTGTTGGATACCTTCCATGCCTTCTTGATCTTGCATTTGGTGCCATTTATAGTGATGCATGTGATGCTGGCTACTGTGGGCTCAATATGGCCTGTTGCATTTTGGTATTTGAGGAATATGGATTTATGTTCTGCATTACTTCTTGCTCTTTTGTAAAGATATTGGTGTTGTGATAGGTTGGTAGCAATGCTGTCACATGATTCACTGTAGTAGACCATGTTGCACCCAGTTTGGATGCATGTGATCTTGTATATTGTGTAAGGTGTTTGTTTAGCATCTGTGCACTTGAAAGTCAAATTACATTTGTTTAAAAAAAATTTCTACTCCAGATAATTATATTATTATTATTTATCTTGAAGCTAATATCAATATTATTAGAAGATTTGATTTTTTTAACTTTGCATGATGATTCACATAAATTATGAACATTGAAGTGATAAAATTGAGTTATGGTCGAAAAAAGTTGAACTCTAGAATCCAACATTCTTCTAATATTTTAAACTATCCAGTGCAAATCAACATTGACACCAGAAAAAATGTAAAAGTAGCATTTCCTCAGAAAGTATACCATCTGATTCTTTTTTATTCTGTTCAGAGGCACTTACTGAAATCTACCTTTTTCATGGTTTCCTCTTTATTATTTTAAGCACTATACACTTTTCTAATAGATTCATCATCTTCACCATTTTATTTTTTTCCAAGTTCAATCCAGTATCTGTAAACTTTAGCTTTTCTTCTTCACATCACACCAGCACACTTATGTACTTTATCTGTGTGGTCTCTTTCTACATCTTTTACAATCTCTTGGAATCCAATGTAATATTTCAACTGTCTATCATCATATCTTCTAGAAATATGTTCAGTCCAACTCTATTTCAGTGTCTTAACTCTTTCAATGATACCAAGTATTGAGAGAAGTTATAGAATTGATTAATAAATATAAGTTGTCATTGTGCTTTATATTAATAGATTATAAAATTCCTCAGTGACTCAGGCACTCAGTCATCAGAATATAGATCCAAAATATCATATTCTAATGAATATTTATAAAAATGCAACAGCAATAATTAAATTACATAATGATACTAGGAAGATTAACAATGTGAAGGATGAATGACAGGATGACTCAAGGAAGTACAAATAAATTGAGATTATTTAAGTTATCTAGATTTTGCAGATGATGTAATTGCTTTTGAACTAATATTTAATATTCAGAGCTTCAAGAAATGTTGCAGGAATTATAAGATAAAGTTAATAAAATAATAATAAAGATACTTGTTAAAAAACTTAAATAATATTTAATGGATTTTCTAATATATTAATTAATCTTATTTATATGCCAGAATTCCATTATAATGTGATAAAATATAATTTTTTTTCTTTCTATTACATGGTAATTCTCTAATGTCTTTAGCAATATTATAGCTCAAAAAGAATCAACAACTGCCTACAGTATTCAGCTCCCCTGTGTGATTCAGCATAAGATAGAATGTTAACTAGAGAGGTAATGGTTCTCAAATCAAAGTTCAATTTGTCATTCAATTATATTTTGTGTCCAATAATTATATACATAATTATACAAGCTTTAATATCTTTAATTCATTCTGATATTAATTTTTTAAAGATTTAAAAGTCTTTTCCAAGATTTCATTCCAACTTTTACATATGTTATTCTGTAATGTATTTTTTAAGTATTAGATCCTTTGTTTTGTTAATGAATATCCCAAGAATTCAAAAACTGTTAAGCATTTTTACATTTTAATTATTACTTTTTAATCACTTAATTATCTTTAATATCCAATGACTCTATCCAGAATTATAGAAACTTTCATATAATTTTTTAAAGATATCTTTCTGCACTTAGAAGTCTTTTCCAAGTTTTTCCAGCCCAAAATTTGTCCATATTAGTTTGTGATGTATTTTTTCACTACTGGATCTTTTGTTTTGTTGATGAATTTTTCAAGAATGCAAAAACGGTTGAAGACTGTAATTCCTTAATTATCAATTTTAAAAGCAGCATGTAATCTTGCCATTATAAAGTTTGTCTTCATTCTACTTAGCTGTACTTCCATTTTTTCACTGGATGTCAAGAAAAAAAAGTTTTCTAAGTGTGTGAGCTGCAAAACTATCAGAGACCTAACTGCAGAATATGGATACTTTTAAAAAAAAATAAAGATGTAGTAAAAAATATACGGGTCATGAAGACACATATTAAGATTAAGAATTTATATTGGAATATTGTAGTAGTGATAGAAACATTTTAAAATATATATTATCAAAAAAGCTTAGCATCAATGTAACATTGTTTATATTTTCAAAAGTATGATTTAATTGTCACTAAAGTAAAAATTTCAAATTTGCATGTGTACTGCAGTGTATAAAAGATAAACACAATGAATTAATTCTAGATGAATTTTTCCACTTACATTATTGAATTTTATCTTAAATTTTTATTTATTTAAATGAGGATGGTAACTTTGCTCTAGAGAATGAGTCTGAAATGGATTATCTCTAAATACATGCATTTCAATATACTACTGAATAAACAAACTGTTTAGTGATTATGTTTCTGGAATTAATTATTTAATTGCCCAGGATTACACTAAATGTATATTGGAATAGTACAACCAGATCATAATTGAAACAGAAAAGAACTATAAAACATAATAATAATAGTGTTAGTAATATTTACCAAGGCTGTAACCTCAAGAATGTGCGCGTAAACATGCGATAGTAGGGACCTCTACAGGTCTTAACCACAAGCTTACATTTTTGGAGAAATTATAAATGTGACTTTTGTTTCCAATAAACCAAACAACTAATTAAAACCATCATGATTTGAAGAAATTATTACAGGGAGATAAACCAAGAAATAATCATTTCCTTTAGTTGTTTATTTTTTCCATGAAGAAATTGTTCAAAAAAAGGTAAAATGTAGCATGTTATTAAAGTAACTTGTTTGTGTGCATTTTTGAAAATTAACATTATATATGTATATTAGTAAATCTACTACATAAATATATGTGTAGTAATAATTTTAAAGTAAATGAATTATTTAAAATGTTATAAATATTTTTACAACTTTACCTCTGAAAAATATATAAATAGTTAGACACTGTGTATTATTTGCATACTTATAAATATAAAATATATTATAAATTTAGGTCTAGTTACTATAAGATTTTAATAGTAATAATAACAAGTCAGATGTCACATGACTTATATATAGCTTGCACTTACAAATATGTAAAATTAAGAGCGTGCTAATAGCTCTAAACAAGCTTTTTTTATTTATTTATGATAAATGCTACTACAAGAGAAGGCATTCAGATCATTTTTATCTTGGCTTGTCCCCATCCCCAGACTGGTTTCGACCTATGGGTCTCTTCAGTGAGGAGTTGGGACATTAGATTTAAAAAACCAACTCAAGCAAAGCATTTATCTAAAAGTTAATTGTTAGTTGGTTTTTTAAATCTAATGTCCCAACTCCTCAATGAAGAGACCCATAGGTCAAAACTGGTCTGGGGATGGGGACAAGCCAAGATAAAAATGATCTGAATGCCTTCTCTTGTAGTAGCATTTATCATAAATAAAAAAAAAAGCTTGTTTAGAGCTATTAGCACGCTCTTAATTTTACATATTTGTAAGTGCAAGCTATATATAAGTCATGTGACATCTGACTTGTTATTATTACTATTATTATTTTGCTGTTGTGGCTTTAGCTAAATTAAAGGGCTAAGCCTACTAATATATGGAGTATCTGAATTAAGTTCAGGCCCATATGATTTTTTCAGTTGGAGAGCTGACTTTAAAGACATGTAGATGTCTAAAAGTTTCAGATCTTCTTCTAACAATTAACTTTTAGATAAATGCTTTGCTTGAGTTGGTTTTTTAAATCTAATGTCCCAACTCCTCACTGAAGAGACCCATAGGTCGAAACCGGTCTGGGGATGGGGACAATCCAAGATAAAAATGATTTGAATGCCTTCTCTTGTAGTAGCATTTATCATAAATAAAAAAAAAGCTTGTTTAGAGCTATTAGCACGCTCTTAATTTTACATATTTGTAAGTGCAAGCTATATATAAGTCATGTGACATCTGACTTGTTATTATTACTATTATTATTTTGCTGTTGTGGCTTTAGCTAAATTAAAGGGCTAAGCCTACTAATATATGGAGTATCTGAATTAAGTTCAGGCCCATATGATTTTTTCAGTTGGAGAGCTGACTTTAAAGACATGTAGATGTCTAAAAGTTTCAGATCTTCTTCTAACAATTAACTTTTAGATAAATGCTTTGCTTGAGTTGGTTTTTTAAATCTAATGTCCCAACTCCTCACTGAAGAGACCCATAGGTCGAAACCGGTCTGGGGATGGGGACAAGCCAAGATAAAAATGATTTGAATGCCTTCTCTTGTAGTAGCATTTATCATAAAAAAAAAAAAGCTTGTTTAGAGCTATTAGCACTAATTTTACATATTTGTAAGTGCAAGCTATATATAAGTCATGTGACATCTGACTTGTTATTATTACTATTATTATTTTGCTGTTGTGGCTTTAGCTAAATTAAAGGGCTAAGCCTACTAATATATGGAGTATCTGAATTAAGTTCAGGCCCATATGATTTTTTCAGTTGGAGAGCTGACTTTAAAGACATGTAGATGTCTAAAAGTTTCAGATCTTCTTCTAACAATTAACTTTTAGATAAATGCTTTGCTTGAGTTGGTTTTTTAAATCTAATGTCCCAACTCCTCACTGAAGAGACCCATAGGTCGAAACCGGTCTGGGGATGGGGACAAGCCAAGATAAAAATGATTTGAATGCCTTCTCTTGTAGTAGCATTTATCATAAATAAAAAAAAAAGCTTGTTTAGAGCTATTAGCACGCTCTTAATTTTACATATTTGTAAGTGCAAGCTATATATAAGTCATGTGACATCTGACTTGTTATTATTACTATTATTATTTTGCTGTTGTGGCTTTAGCTAAATTAAAGGGCTAAGCCTACTAATATATGGAGTATCTGAATTAAGTTCAGGCCCATATGATTTTTTCAGTTGGAGAGCTGACTTTAAAGACATGTAGATGTCTAAAAGTTTCAGATCTTCTTCTAACAATTAACTTTTAGATAAATGCTTTGCTTGAGTTGGTTTTTTAAATCTAATGTCCCAACTCCTCACTGAAGAGACCCATAGGTCGAAACCGGTCTGGGGATGGGGACAAGCCAAGATAAAAATGATTTGAATGCCTTCTCTTGTAGTAGCATTTATCATAAATAAAAAAAAAAAGCTTGTTTAGAGCTATTAGCACGCTCTTAATTTTACATATTTGTAAGTGCAAGCTATATATAAGTCATGTGACATCTGACTTGTTATTATTACTATTATTATTTTGCTGTTGTGGCTTTAGCTAAATTAAAGGGCTAAGCCTACTAATATATGGAGTATCTGAATTAAGTTCAGGCCCATATGATTTTTTCAGTTGGAGAGCTGACTTTAAAGACATGTAGATGTCTAAAAGTTTCAGATCTTCTTCTAACAATTAACTTTTAGATAAATGCTTTGCTTGAGTTGGTTTTTTAAATCTAATGTCCCAACTCCTCACTGAAGAGACCCATAGATCGAAACTGGTCTGGGGATGGGGACAAGCCAAGATAAAAATGATCTGAATGCCTTCTCTTGTAGTAGCATTTATCATAAATAAAAAAAAAAAAGCTTGTTTAGAGCTATTAGCACGCTCTTAATTTTATAAGATTTTAAATAAAAAAAATACATACAGATTTAATTCATTTTCTGCAATAATCTTTTCTGCTTCAAAATCAGTTTTTTTAAAAAAAAAAAAAAACAAGAGCCTTCATCTATAAAATAATGATATAACTAAAGTTTAAAAAAATATGCAAATATTTTAATGTAAAACATGAAAACTTACATATGTCAACTGAGGAACCTAATGAATATCACTCCTTGCATTAAGCACTGAAGCAACACCATCATGCAATATTTTATTGATCTTTATAGAAGGATTAAGATTTTTTTTGAAAATATGGATGTGAATTATTTAAAATACAATCTTAAGTTTTCCACTGAAGAATAAGCAATTAAAAATTTAGTCTATCAATTGGTACTGTTCTTTCAAGTTTTTATTAATGGTTTGAATGATTTGATCTTCTCTTGTTAATCACCAAATTAGTTCATATGACTTGGTGAACTTGCAATCATTCAGTTAAAATTGTTTCAATTGTGGCTAATATAGCATTTGTTTGATAGTTTTATATTCATTTAGTAACAACTATGTGACCCCTTATATATATATATAAATTATTTTTTGGATAAAACCGTGTATTATTTTCTATTATATACCGATATTTTGATGAAAGAGCATCTGCCATTTTTAAGGTAAACTCTTGAAAGAAAATTTGTTTGACCTCAAACTGTAACATGACTGAGTGCAAAATGAAGCATGAGAATCAGCTTGAAATAATTTAGTATCCAGAATATGAGATTATCAAAATGTATTTATTCTTCTAGTTTCACAACCCATTAATTTAAGATCAATAATTAATGGGTGATCTTGCATTGGTGGTCGAGAGGTCAGCATGACTGCCTTGCACTTGCAGGCAGTTACCCGGGTTGCGGGTTCGTGTCCCAGCCAATGCTATGACACTTTAAAAAAAATTAATGGGTGGTGAAACTAAGAGAAATATACAGTTTGATAAACCTCATATTCTGAATACTAAACTATTTCAGGCTGATTCTCATGCTTCATTTTGCACTCAGTCATGTTACAGTTTGAGATCGAACAAATTTTCTTTCAAGAGTTTATCTTGACAATGGCAGATGCTATTTCATTGAAATATCTGTATATAATAAAAAATAATTTATTTACATCATACAACCATGAAAACATTAAATATAATATATATATATTGATTAAGACAATAAATCCAATTACTCAAGGCTTTAATGACTATAGATGGCATTATACCAAAAACACCTTCAAGCGTTTGTTTACATAAACGTCAGAGCGAGTATTTCACTATCTCTAACTTAATTTCCACCTTCATATCATGATTTCAAGCTATTTGCTATCGTCAGTGAAGGACAGGATTAAGAAACTAGATCTAAAACACAAACTCTGAGCGTTTAAGAAACAATTTCTATTCAGCTTGCAAGCGTGAATCTTTTAGACATGTAATGTCTTCAAACTCAGCATAGCATGCCAGATAGCTACATGGGTCTGATATCAGTTCAGCATCACCACATAGTAGAAGCCTCTGCAATATATATCATTGCAAGAAAGACCTCAAAGGTACATTTATGAAAAACAAAAAACACAAGTTAAAAACTTGCATACGCTTGTATTTATGACTATAGATGGCGTTATACCAAAAACACCTTCAAGCATTTGTTTACATAAACGTCAGAGCGAGTATTTCACTATCTCTAACTTAATTTCCACCTTCATATCATGATTTCAAGCTATTTGCTATCGTCAGTGAAGGACAGGATTAAGAAACTAGATCTAAAACACAAACTCTGAGCGTTTAAGAAACAATTTCTATTCAGCTTGCAAGCGTGAATCTTTTAGACACGTAATGTCTTCAAACTCAGCATAGCATGCCAGATAGCTACATGGGTCTGATATCAGTTCAGCATCACCACATAGTAGAAGCCTCTGCAATATATATCATTGCAAGAAAGACCTCAAAGATACATTTATGAAAAACAAAAAACACAAGTTAAAAACTTGCATACGCTTGTATTTATGACTATAGATGGCGTTATACCAAAAACACCTTCAAGCGTTTGTTTACATAAACGTCAGAGCGAGTATTTCACTATCTCTAACTTAATTTCCACCTTCATATCATGATTTCAAGCTATTTGCTATCGTCAGTGAAGGACAGGATTAAGAAACTAGATCTAAAACACAAACTCTGAGCGTTTAAGAAACAATTACTATTCAGCTTGCAAGCATGAATCTTTTAGACACGTAATGTCTTCAAACTCAGCATAGCATACCAGATAGCTACATGGGTCTGATATCAGTTCAGCATCACCACATAGTAGAAGCCTCTGCAATATATATATCATTGCAAGAAAGATCTCAAAGGTACATTTATGAAAAACAAAAAAACACAAGTTAAAAACTTACATACGCTTGTATTTATGACTATAGATGGTGTTATACCAAAAACACCTTCAAGCGTTTGTTTACATAAACGTCAGAGTGAGTATTTCACTATCTCTAACTTAATTTCCACCTTCATATCATGATTTCAAGCTATTTTCTATCGTCAGTGAAGGACAGGATTAAGAAACTAGATCTAAAACACAAACTCTGAGCGTTTAAGAAACAATTTCTATTCAGCTTGCAAGCGTGAATCTTTTAGACACGTAATGTCTTCAAACTCAGCATAGCATGCCAGATAGCTACATGGGTCTGATATCAGTTCAGCATCACCACATAGTAGAAGCCTCTGCAATATATATCATTGCAAGAAAGACCTCAAAGGTACATTTATGAAAAACAAAAAATACAAGTTAAAAACTTGCATAAGCCATCTATAGTATAACGCCATCTATAGTCATAAATACAAGCGTATGCAAGTTTTTAACTTGTGTTTTTTGTTTTTCATAAATGTACCTTTGAGGTCTTTCTTGCAATGATATATATTGCAGAGACTTCTACTATGTGGTGATGCTGAACTGATATCAGACCCATGTAGCTATCTGGCATGCTATGCTGAGTTTGAAGACATTACATGTCTAAAAGATTCACGCTTGCAAGCTGAATAGAAATTGTTTCTTAAACGCTCAGAGTTTGTGTTTTAGATCTAGTTTCTTAATCCTGTCCTTCACTGATGATAGCAAATAGCTTGAAATCATGATCTGAAGGTGGAAATTAAGTTAGAGATAGTGAAATACTCGCACTGACGTTTATGTAAACAAACGCTTGAAGGTGTTTTTGGTATAACACCATCTATAGTCATAAATACAAGCGTATGCAAGTTTTTAACTTGTGTTTTTTGTTTTTCATAAATGTACCTTTGAGGTCTTTCTTGCAATGATATATATTGCAGAGGCTTCTACTATGTGGTGATGCTGAACTGATATCAGACCCATGTAGCTATCTGGCATGCTATGCTGAGTTTGAAGACATTACGTGTCTAAAAGATTCACGCTTGCAAGCTGAATAGAAACTGTTTCTTAAACGCTCAGAGTTTGTGTTTTAGATCTAGTTTCTTAATCCTGTCCTTCACTGATGATAGCAAATAGCTTGAAATCATGATATGAAGGTGGAAATTAAGTTAGAGATAGTGAAATATTCGCTCTGACGTTTATGTAAACAAACGCTTGAAGGTGTTTTTGGTATAACGCCATCTATAGTCATAAATACAAGCATATGCAAGTTTTTAACTTGTGTTTTTTGTTTTTCAAGGCTTTAATGTAAATAATAACAATCAACTAGTTATTGTTAGAGGAGATTGACTTGATTACAAGTTGAGAATGATGATAGCTTAAAGGGTAACACTTATATTGTTAAAGAAGATTGCCTTGACTACAGTTTGAAAAGGTTTATAGCTTAAGGGTTGATATATATAATAAAAATATATATATATATATATATATATATATATATATATATATATATATATATATATATATATATATATATCAATTAATTGCTAAATGCCAATATTACCCAGAGAAAAGCAGAATGGGCATAATTTCACCACATAGAGTGCTTGCTATTTTCAAAAAATAAAAACTCACTGTATGTGCATTAACTTTTGTTTAAATCTTGAATTGAAAATAACAAATCTATATGTTTTTTTAAATCTAATTTTAATTTTGTAAAATTAGACAAAATGTTGGTTTTTGGTAAATATAAGATGTTTATACAAATTTTTAATTGAATATATATATATATATATATATATATATATATATATATATATATATATATATATATATATATATATATATATATATATATATTTAGAGAATACAATCTGAAAAAAAATCTAATAATACATATAGGAAATCTTTATTCATGAATAAGAAAAAGACAGAACACTTCTATAAATATTATAACTGTTATTTTTTAGCATATTTTTGTAATTAAAAATGGAATCATTTTTTTTTTATTATATTCTTCATGAAAATTTGTTTTATTGATAGAAAATTAGCAAAAATAGTTTCATTTCCTAAAGAATTAAAACAAAATATATTGCCCTGATTATGTATTTTAGTTTATTATTGTTTTATTTACAAAGTTAATATATGATTTAAAAGATTATTTTTTGTTTTTAAGTTTATATTTATCACTTTTTTTAATGAAAAATATAAATATGTTATAAAAAAATAAAGATTTGGTAAATAAAAAAAAAAGCAAGAATGTTTACAAAACTGGCTATCAGAAGGCTGTTCAAAACATTGCACTTCTGAATAGCTGATGTTCCCACAGCATCCAAGCACAATTAGCAAACTTTTACAAATAATATAAATCAGTTATAAAAAGGTTACTTTTTAAAAATTACCTATTAATTAAAATATAATTTAAAATTTAAAAGAAATAAACAGTTAAAATAATTGTTAAGACAAAACATAAAAATAAATGCATATTCTAAGTTTTTAAATATTTTAATTTTATAATTGCCAAAAATCTTTAACTATCAAATATGACAATGTAGTCTTATTACATTTAACTAGAATGAATTTTATGGATAATACATATTTTTAAAGAATATGTGTAATCACTGAGAATATTTTATATGCATGTTATTAGAATGAAAACTATTTTTAATGCAACATTCATTTGAAACTTGCTGTCTATGATCTGATAACAATCTTCATTTATAATGCTTCATGTAATATAAAATTATATTTCATTTGGAATCTAAATGATATAATTTATGAGATGTCATACACTTGAGTAGGGATGAGCCCAACTTTTTTTAATATCAAATTGTATTGCCTAAATCAAGAATTCATAATGGTCAATTCTAATGTATTGTAAAATTTCAATAAAATTAGATCACTCAAGTTTACATCTATAGTAGTTTGCCAAAATTTATTGTGCCTGTAATCTATTAAAGTCATCAAACAGAAAATAATAATCATTTAATCATGTTTATGTAATAATGTTATGTACTATGGAAACCAGTTTTTTTTTAAATTATCTAACTCAGTTAAATATAAGCATTGATAAAATTGTCACAGGTACGAAAATATCATTAATCTTTTTATTAATACAACTTGGAATTTCCAAAAAAGAATACCAAATTGGATTTTATAACAAATTTAATTTATATAGTTATCTTTTCCTTAATGATTAATCATTGTAAAAAATTTGGAAACATCAATTTATTCAATTAAACTTTTTTCTTCTGGATGATAAATTCACTAGAAATAGCTATATTAATTTTAAATTAAACAACTTATAAAACATAAACGTTATTCATACAGTATTAAATAAGCATTTATTTTTATAGTGCTCTGCAGATCAGCCTTTTCAAGCTATTGTGCATGTGCTTTTTACAAGTGTTAATAATAAATGAATACTTTCACTCCCAATACAAGAGATAGTATTTAAGAAAGAATAAAATGAATCCACTTATTCTTTCCAACCCAAATGCTTATCTATGGATAAATCTTAAGTACTGGAAGTGAAAGCATGAGGATAGACTACTCACTTTAAATTACTGATTACAATGTCTGAATGAATGACGTTGATGAAATTACCTAGAATTTACTAAATGTCACTCTCAAGTGAAACTTTAACATATGTAAATAAGCATTTATTTTTATAGTGCTCTGCTTTATAAATTGTAATACATTAAAGATCAGCCTTCTCAAGCTCTTATGCATGCACTTTTTACAAATGTTAATAATAAATGAATACTTTCACTCCCAACACGAGATCTTTAATGTATTACAGTTTATAAAGCAGAGCACTATAAAAATAAATGCTTATTTACATATGTTTAAGTTTCACTTGAGAGAGACATTTAGTAAATTCTAGATAATTTCGTCGACGTCATTCATTCAGACATCGTAACCAGTAATTTAAAGTGAATAATCTATCCTCATGCTTTCACTTCCAGTACTTAAGATTTGCCCATATATAAGAATTTGGGTTGAAAAGAATAAGTGGATTCATTTTATTCTTTTTTAAATACTATATCTCATGTTGGGAGTGAAAGTATTCATTTATTATTAACACTCATAAAAAGCGCATGCACAATAGCTTGAAAAGTCATACAGTATTAAGTAAAGTTGGCCCTTCTATGTAACTATATTTGGAACAAAGCTAAATAATTTATTTTTATTATTATCACTATTTCTATTTTATCATTATTAACAATATTGATTTTATAATTATTACAAATTTAATGAATCATCTACCAGACATGGTGATCTAAAAAGATTGTGTGAAATATGGCATTTTTGATCACTTGATATTCATGATAAGAAATGAGATTCAAAATTCAGTAGTTTAAACATACTCACTTTACTAAGCTGAAATCCCTGCTTCAGATTCAAATCTAAAGCAACTCATCATTCCACTGTGCAAAGTTAACAATAAAGGAATTACAGACTACTATACCTGTATCTATTACTGTTTTCATATCCAAATAGCATGTAAAAAGGATTGTTATCAGAATTTCTATTTGTGTAACTAAGGAAAGAAATTGTGGATGCACAAATACACAATTTCATTTTTACATTTAATATAGAAAGATGAATAATAACATTAGAGGCTTATGATCATTGGATTCTGTATTAATTTAAATAATTGTAAGATTAAAAAAAGCACAGCAACAAAACTAAA
Source organism: Epiperipatus broadwayi (assembly GCA_028023455.1). Lineage (NCBI taxonomy): Eukaryota > Metazoa > Onychophora > Udeonychophora > Euonychophora > Peripatidae > Epiperipatus > Epiperipatus broadwayi. Next base: position 389,360 of record JAQFVV010006319.1, on the reverse strand, counting down.
AAATATGTTTGTATTAGATTAGTAAACATTTGATGAATTGAGATTTTATTTACATGAACATAGGTATTTATTGGATGTTTAAAATAAACATGCATATTTGAAGGTTTTATAGGATTTATCACCTATAGATTTTATCAATAGCTTGTATACAGGACTCTATATCTTTGCATGTTTTTATAAATAATTAGTAAGGGACGTATAGTGAAATATCTGTATGTGACCATTGTAGGAAATCAAATGCAAAATGTAATTTGTATAATTTAGAATGAGCAATTTTAAATTTAGTGGAGCAATGTGTAAGATTGTTCAGACAAATGAGAGAGGACTACAGAGACAAACATCAGCCAAAATCATTTCAAATAATTTCATAGTTTATTAAATTTACAATAATAAATCCCAGCAAAAAGAGTATAAAACCTTGTTCTAGATTTCTCCAGTGTATTTATCGGAGAGTGTACATGAGTATTGAAACAATAGACATCCTGGCTGAGAAGTTCATTTTCTCACCTATTATTTAAAGAGGGATTTATAATATCTTACTGCTAGCAATGTATAAAAACTAATTCCAGTTTCCCTATTTACAGATTTCAAAACAAAAAATGAAGCAGCTTGTAGGGAATACAACAAAACAGCACAGGTGAGCTTTCCTTGACCAGCAAAAGAGCACTAGGACCAAGAATGTCATAAGCCTGCAAAACAGCTCATGATTGACCATGTTCAAGGTGATCAAGATTAATTCCAATACAAGACAAAAAAACAAGGAAAGATTATGATTTGTAATCTTAAATAGATGAAACAAAATCTCCAATTTAGGCAAAAAAGAACAGTATACCCAATAACCTCCAGCCAAAAGATTTATGAAAGCCAAGTTTAGCTAAATAATTATAGTATAAAAAAGGGACATATGAGTTAAAAGAAAATTACAAATGTCTGCCAAAGTATTTATCAAGGATTAGTAATAAAAAAAAGAAAACACTAAGCATATAAAATAAAAATTAACAATATACTCTCAGCTAAATAAGTACTTAAAACTAAAATGCCACTACATAAAATAATAAGAAAATATGAAAAATAATTAAAAATATTAAAGGAATATTTAAACTTATAACAAATACATGTTTCTTTTAAGATTAATCTGAGACTTTAACAGAGATTTAAACTCTGGTTAGAATATGACAATATTTTACCTTGAGGCCTAATGTAAAGTCCATCAGAGTTTCTCCAGTGGGATGAACAAAGTTCTTACTAAATTGAGTCCTTCGTGAATGCTTTTGATTTCTATCTCTTTGGTAGAGAGTATGGAAGCAAGCTTTTGCCTTGTTTGAGCTTTTATGGCATGATCTTTGAAGGAACAACTCAGAATCCAGGGTTCATCTTCTATTTGATTTAGCAGTGCATGTTGTAGAGGAGATTCCTCATGGTGGGTAATTTTAGTATTCTGCAGAGAGTAATGTTATTGAGCAATTAGGCATCAGCAATCTGATTTCAGCAGAATTTATTATTATCAGGCAGCAAAAGGGGATATTTTCAATGGCTACCCCCAGACTCAGACAGCAACTTTGGAAATGTATGGCAGCATGGAAATTTGAATAGGTATCATTATAAAAGCTGAATCTATACTCAATAAGCAGAATAAAAATTAATAGCTAAATAATAATGAATCTGAAATCCCAGGGCTATTTATGTGCACTCTTATCTCCTGTGTCATCTTTAATTAGAAGTTTTTGTCCAGAACAAATTTCTATCTCTAACTTAATCTTAATTAAAAAAACATCTGACCAGGGCTCTTATTCAAAATTAATTAAAGAAAAGTAAATGCAAAATTAAGTCTCAGCTTTTGTTTCTTTGAAATAGACTACAATGAAAGAAACAAGAATACAATTAAAACTTTTTGAAATTAAAATGGTTTGTCCAAAAGAATTAAAACTTTTTTTTTAAAATTAGAATATTTTTATAAATAGATTAAAAAAAAACAAGTATCAAAGAAAAATAGATTTTAAACTAAAAACTATTGTAAATAAAAATCACAGAATTTTAAAATAAAAATGAGTATATGCATTATTGCATGCCTTAATACATAAAATAAAATAATATATAAAACTTTGAAATATTTTTTTTAAAAACTTTATACAAATAAAGTTATTTTTAATTTTGTGATGGAACTTTTGAAGTGGATAAAACAACCAGTTCAATATATAAATAAAATCTTTGACTGAAAATGGTATATCCTGTTTTTGTAGTCATATATTTAAGTGACAGTCTAAGGTCAGAAAAATTCTAGTTTTGAAAATAAAAGATGTTTTATTTTATGTAATTAGCAAGTTTGAATTTTTTTTAAAAAAAAAACAACATAATTATTTATATTTAAAAGGTTTTATAATTCTCCTATGCTGATTCAATAATGAAAAATTCAATCCAGCCTCTTTTGTACTTATATATAAGTAATCCTAAATCTCATGAATTAATACATGAATTAATACATATCTATTATATCTCCAATCATGATCTCAATAAAGTGAGAGCTGACAAAGCTATAAATTGAGACCAGGATTAGGGAGTCTAGTGTGGTAAACATCCAGATGAGATGAACAAAAAACAAAAAAAGATTTTTATAGGAATTTTTATTTTATCCATCCAACTCAAATTAATTACTTTATTAAGTACATATATTATTCTCTCATCAAATTGACTTTTGGTTTTCTTTTTGTAATTTATCACCATCTTTACCATTATTTATGACATTGGTCAACACATGCTTGTTTTGATACATTTAAAAACAAAATCAAACACTTTTTGATTTGAAGTTTAAATTTACAAACACATTTATTATGATGATTATTCTCTGGGTAATATCTTTTATCCTTGACAGTATAGGCTTGCACAGGTGGACAAAACAAAAGAAATATCTACATTAAGCACACAATCTATTTGGTGTTTAAACATTTTTTTTGAAAATATTTTATTGTCACCTTCTGATATATGAAATATACTTATGCTGTAAGATTTGCTTTGATTTATTGTAATGAATAGGAGTTGAGTAAAGTGTGTATGTGTATAATGTATATAGTACTAATAAGAAATTTATTAGGTACTTTTATTACTCTAAGTTGATAACATGAGGAACTTCCATTACTATTAAATGTCTATCTATCTATCTATCTATCTATCTATCTATCTATCTATCTATCTATCTATCTATCTATCTATCTATCTATCTATCTATCTATCTATCTATCTATCTATCTATCTATCTATCTATCTATCTATCTATCTATCTATCTATCTATCTATCTATCTATCTATCTATCTATCTATCTATCTATCTATCTATCTATCTATCTATCTATCTATCTATCTATCTATCTATCTATCTATCTATCTATCTATCTATCTATCTATCTATCTATCTATCTATCTATCTATCTATCTATCTATCTATCTATCTATCTATCTATCTATCTATCTATCTATCTATCTATCTATCTATCTATCTATCTATCTATCTATCTATCTATCTATCTATCTATCTATCTATCTATCTATCTATCTATCTATCTATCTATCTATCTATCTATCTATCTATCTATCTATCTATCTATCTATCTATCTATCTGGTTTTGGTACTTGTGTATTTTCAAGTAAGCCAAGATGGCAGCCATGATTTTGATAAATGTACTGTTTTGAGGGTCTATAATTTACTAAAGATGTATTTGTTACTTGTTCACAGCTGTTGTATAGGCATTGTGGAACTGCAGCATCTTCTAAAACATTCATAATGATTTTTTTTTTAAATTCTTTCTTTATATATTATTTAATCCTTAAGCTTAATATCAGTAGCCATTCTCTTTTTCAAAAATAAAATATGGTGTTTGGCTGCTGTGTGCATGAAGAAATATCTGAGATAAAAAGCTGAAAGCTAGTAGTAAGTAGAGGGAACATTGTCCCTCACACAATGTTGACTGTCTCCCTATTTTCAATAACATCCAATATAATGACTCAATAAGTCTTTCTTTCTTTAATTCTTTATTTATACATGTACATTATATAATCTTTAAACTTAATGACATTATCATCTTCTACTTCCTAAAAAATTACAAAATCTTTGCATAGAACTATGCACTGCACATATCCAATGATGCAATGTTTGAACTGCTGAGCACTTGTACACACATCCAAGATAAGCAACTCATGCAGTGCTGATCCTAAGTGCAAGTTTAAGGTAGGGTTTCTTTCTGACTCAGCATGTGTTGTGCTTGAAATCTATGTACCATATTTTTGAATATGATAAAGTGTATCATACTTCTAGCTATTTTATTTAATTCATAGTTTTTTTATTTTACAGAAAATTTAAATAATTTAACCATGGCCCCTGTTAAGCTCCTTGCATCCACAAGAACTACATTCTGCAACTGTAAGTGAACTTCAACAGCTTAAGTTTTCACAGTTGTCTCTCCATAAAAAAGTTATCTATAAGAAAAGAAATCATTCAGCACTTGATATTCAAATATCTCAGCCAGAAATAAACAACAACAAAAGTATATCCATAGCTTTAATTCTGAATGGTACCCATTAAAAAGTTGGCTGAATACATTGTTTTGCTTCCCATGTTTGCTGTTTAGAGGTCAAATAACATTAATAAAAAATGGATTATAGAAATAATTCTGAATGGTACCCATTTATAAGTTGGCTGAATGCATAAATTGGCTGAATACATTGTTTTGCTTCCCATGTTTGCTGTTTAGAGGTGACATAACATTAATAAAAAAGGGATTATAGAAATATAAACAAAATGAAAGAAAAAACTAAAAAGAAGAGGTCAAAGAAGCATGTTAAAAATGTGATTTCATCACTTTTAGAAAAAACTTAGTGAGGCATAAAGACTTTCAATCAGTAAGTAAAACATAAAGGTTAAAAAGAACAGTGAAATTTTATCCAAAACATATATTGTATTTTTTTTTGTGGAAATTTTCTATTTGCTAATTTTCTCCATACTCCTTTGAGGCTTATTGGACTTTGAAGGTCTAGCCAAATATCATAATGTCTGTTTAAGTTAGCGTCTAGATATTCCCATTATTGCATCAAAGCGTACTTGGGAAATACCCTCATCAAACTTAATATCCCTAATCCTGTATTATATATACACACATACATATCTAAATTTTTATTATACATTTCACTTGGCTATTTTTACAAAGTTTAGCCTGTTTTTTATTTATTTATATATCTCAGCTATGTTAAAAATTTCCTGATATTATCTGAATTGTTATTAACATCCAAAATAAGACTTTAAGATACAGGCATTATATGTGCTTCGGACCTCTCCTCCTTAATTTACCCAAAATGCATTGGGACCCGATTGCTTAACAATGGTGGACGGTCCCTCATATGTATTACTAAACTTATGATACTTACCTTCTTGCAGATTACTAGGATGTGGAGTTTTTATTAGCACTCTGTCTCCAATTTTGAATTCATGTTGAACCTTATATTCTGATTCCTATGATTTGATTTCACAGTAAGTCACTCTTGAGCTTGCAATATATCCTTTTCTTTGTCTATGATTATTTTTGTGGCTACTGGTTTAAATAGCACATGTGTAATTTGATGAAAATGTAGTCGGATAGGTATGAATCCAGTTGACTCATTCACACTCCAATTGAAGTACTCGACTATTTGTTTTGTCTGCTTAACTCACCCCTTGTGTTCTTCCTCTAATAGGTCCTAAACAAATGTCCAAGTTCTCGCATGACACATTCACATGAGTTTGACTGAGGATTCCTAATAGACGTCAACACATGCTTGATCCCAATTTTTCCACCCATTTTTTTCCTTTCCTTTGATAGGAAAGAAGTACCATGATCAGTTAAAATGATCCCAGGCTTTCCTATCACCGGAAATTGGAGGGTGTCCAATACTTTGATTGCATGTCTAGTATTGGCTTGGGGTATTGGGTAAGCAGTGACATATTTGGAAAAGAAATCATAGGTGACTAATAAATATTTCTGCTTGTTAAATGGAGGCAATGGCCCATAATAGTCAATCATTAAGATCTTGTCCGGTGTTTCTGGTATAATAAAAATTATTATGTTGATATAGTTTTGGTTTTACTGGCTTGATTTTAAAACAAATTAGACAGTCTTTGAGTGACTTCAAGACATCCTTGTACATTTTCAGCCAGTAAAACCAATTTTTAAAGAGTGTGATCTATCTTGTGAGCACCATAATGCCTGTACAGACAGTAGATGTACTTTATGAGTGGGTCTCTTAAAGGTGTTGGTATTACTACCCTCCATTCATCTGCATCACAATCAATTCTGTATAGCAAGACCTGTTGTTCAAGTTTGAATTGAGCAATATTCTTGGGTACATTCAATAACTTCCTCCCCTAACAAAACTTTCATGATTGGGTTTAATTCTGGGTCATTGTATTGTGTCTCAGGTAGGTTTTCCAACTTGTTCTTTCCATTACTATCGGCCATTATATTGACATTTGTAATGTAGGCATTGTCTACTGGTAAATGATTTTGTTCTGACCTACATGGGTTTTAGCTTAGCATGTCAGCTATGACATTCTCGGATCCCTTTCAATATTGTATGGTGTAATTGGATTCCTGTAGCAGCAAACTCCATCTGACTAGATGACTATTAGTAAGATAGCTGTGATTCAGAAATTTGAGGCTTCTGTGATAAGTGATCACTATTACCTCTGATCGTAGTAGCATTTGTCAAAATTTTTGGAAGGCACACATTATTGCTAGTGCTTCCTTCTCAGTAACTGTATAATTAATTTCTGGACTCTTCAGAAGCTGACTGATAAAATAGAAGATTCCAGGTTGGCCATCCTCCTGGATTTAGGATAACATTATCCCTAATCCAAAACCACTACTATCTGTTTGGACAAAACCACTACTATCTGTTCAGACAATGAATGGTTTATTAAAATCATGGAAGGCTAACATGGTTTGTTCTAAGAACCCTGTTTTAATGTTTTCAAATGTTTGGTCCTGTTCTTCAGTCCACTTCTTCCTCTCATTTTTTCTAATTAATTTTAGCAATAGTTCCATGTGGTCAGAAAACTTCTGGTAGAAATGGTTGTAGAAATTACATAAGCCTAAAAATGATCTAATTTGCTTCTTATTAATTGGTTTGGGGAAGTTTTAAATGACACTGATTTTCTCTGGATGGAACTTTATCCCATTGCAACCAATGATATGACCTAGGAAGACTACCTGGTTAGAAACTAAGGTACTCTTTTTGAAGTTTATTTTGATTTCCTTCTTGTAGCACTCTTCAAAAAACATGGTGAGATGCTGAAGATGTTCTTTTGATGCATTAATTACATCATCCACATAAATTGTTAGAATCTGTTTAATCTCAAAAGATAGGGTCTTATCCAGGCATCTAATCAGACCAGCACCACTATTGATCAATCCAAATGGCATTCTATTAAACTGGTACATAATACCCTCATATCAGTAGGCAGTGCATTGGAAATCTTCAGGATGAAGTTCAATCTGCCAATAACTGGAGGTCAAATCAAAGGTGGAAAATACCCTCTTATTTTCAAATCTCATGAACAATTCATGAATGGGTGGTGGAATGTTCTTGTCAGGGACAGTAATTTGTTCAATTGCCTTGCATCCAAACAAAATATCATCCATCATCTTTCTTCTTCACCATCACAACTGGATTACAGAACAGTGAAGAGCATTTGGAAATGATACCCCAATCCAGCATTTTATTAATCTGCTTGGATATTTCTTCTTGATACTGGTATGGAATAGGATACCATCTGGATTGAAATGGTTGGTTATGCACTAATTTAATTCTTTGCTGTAATCCCTCTATCACTCCTGATATCTCTGAGAAAATTGGGATAAAGTCCATTATAACAGATTGCAATTTAAGTACATCATCGCTTCCAAGCATGTTGGACTTTGTGAGTTTATCATTTAAGAGCGCTTCTGGAATACTAGGTGTAATACAGTCAACCTCAATTAGATCATATCTTGGAAGCAATGTCATCCCCAAGACCTCATCAATTACTCTAATTGTTTTACTGGAGAAATCAATAACACTGGTGTTCAAATGTAGGAAGTCTACCCCAATAATGACATCATGGATTAAAGCATTGAGTATCAAAAACACATGATAGAGGGTTGTTTGACCTACTTCAATCTTAACCTAGATTTTTTTATGATCTAACTTGGTCTTCTTGATGTTGGCCATAGTAACCAGGACAGATTTTAGTGGCAAGGTTTTGACATTGGAGTTTTTGGTCAGAATTTGTTGAAAAACTTATCTGACACCACTGAAATCTGGCTACCAGAATCTAATAGTGCCTTAACCAGCAGACCCTCAAACAAAACTTCTATCATGGGGCAGCTTTGTAAAGTGAAGTTAGGTACTTTATCATCCCATGAAAACATCATGTTAGTGATCTCTCTATAGGGGATCAGTTGCATCTTCCTCAAGGTATCTTTAGTATCTTGAGAGGAACATAACCTCAAGTACTTTACTAGTTTGATTTCTTTTAGCTTTTGAGTACATGGTTACTACACCCCAGTTTTAAAGATTTCCTTGGACTATTAGGATGGGTTATTCATGCCTTACCATAATTAGATCAGTCCCTTTTTGATGACCATATACTTTGGTTATTTTACATGGTTTTATCCTTCCAATGATTAGGGTCATTGTTGTTTTTTCCATTTTCAGTAAAATATTGCATATTATAGCTGTCCCTTCTTTCCTTTTTTCAGGAACTTTAGTATACAAGCTGATGTTGTTCATGTCTATACTGGTCAATAATTCTGCTACCTGCTCAATATTTACTGCATTTGTAGATAATAGTGACTGATCTATTCTCAATGGAAGATTCTTTTTCACAATTCTAATGATCCCCCTTTTTATTTAAATGATAGGTATTTAACCTTTAGAGCACTGATTAATTTATTGGCCAAATGAGGTAAAAGTCAAAACTTTTAATTGGTCAATTTAAAGCCAAGTGGCAATTCACAAACTCAAACATTCAAAATATATTCATCTTTTAATATTATATTCACATTAGTTTTGTTTGTAAAAAGTATATTAATAATTTGTCAGGTTATGAAAATGAACGGAAGTATTTTCAAAAATAAATTTTTATTATTTAAATATATAAATTTTCACGAGTGGAAAATGTAAAACAAAAATCTTACTCACCAATCAAAATGTTTGCTAATGACATGATTTTCTTTGCCAAGTTTAGTTGTAGAAAAAAGCAAATAATTTTTGTTAAAAATCTTGAACTATTTTTCCAAAATAATTTTATTTTAAGCATATTTTATCAAAATAATTTATAATTTGTTAAAAACTACTGTTAAAATGATGTAAAACATTTGTTTATCATTTTTGAAATAAAATAAAAACAGATTGTAACTTTTTACTTTTTGGCAGCCATTTTCTTTGTTGTCAAAATTTATTAGCCAATGAGATTTAGGAAGAGGCATTACTTTTTTCATTGTTTGACATATAAGGTCATTTTTATTGATTTTTTTACTTGTAAAATAATTCAAGAGAGGGCAGCATCTTACAGAACTTTTTTTACTCTTTAAAACAAGCACAAAATTGTAATTGTAGTATGAAAAGTGACTGATTTAGAGTGATGTCAAGCCACTTCACTTTTAAATGAATCTATCATGCCAAGAGTTAATGTACATAATTTTGTTCTTTGCCATCTGAAAAATTTAGTTAGTGTTTCTCCAGGTACTGATCTATACTTCTCCTGAAACATCTGATATAGTATAGCCTCCTTCTGTCTCTATTCCAAAAGTTCCTGGTCAGTAAAATTTGATAATCATCAAAAATAGATGGTGTCTAAAATAGAGATTCCCACCACATCAAGGCATCTTCTTGCAGGTGGCTGTAGGCATTTATTATCTTCTCACCCTCAGACAAATTTCTGTTTACTGAAAAATATAAATTTAAGCTTTGTAAATGTTTTATTGGAGCTTCATTTGGGGCTCCTTTAAACACCTTTAGCTTAATGAATTGATTGATTGCATTTATCTGTGTTGGGTGTGTGTGAATATTTATAATTTCAGAAGCATCCTTTTGCAGATTCTTCATATAGTGATCAGAATTAGTTTGGTATATGTTTGGGTCCTCTAAGTGAACATTGTGGAGGCCATAATCATTCCCAGTCAAGACTTAAGGCAAAAGAGTGAATTCCATATAATGGTTGCTCACTCTTTGTGAATCCTTAATAGCTACTTGAGTCCTTGTGCTAGCTCTAGTTTGTTGCACAATATGTGTTAGTAATTTTGGATCTTATTGAGATTCCTCTTTTGAATGTCTTTGATTCATAGACATCCATTTTATCAGCTTGACCCCAGATCTCTATGAGTTCTTCATAGACTCATCCATTTTATCAGCTTGACCCCAGCTCTCTGTGAGTTCCTCCAATCTACTTTGGTGTATAACAGTGATAGTTTCCAAAGACATTAATTTGTTCGCAAATTGGTCCAAATGGAGATTTAATATATCTTCAACCCCATTGGGTATTTCACCTTTTTTATCCCAATCACTCAAAAGATGACCCAATTTGGTATGAATGGCTTGAAGTTCCTCTTTGACTTCATTTTCATGCTTTTTGATTATTTTTATCTCTTTCCTGAAAGTTTCATGGGTCTTATAAACCTCTTTGAGTTTTGGATTTAGCTGAATAACAATACCATCTGTAAATCATGTATACTGCCCACAACATTATATAATCCTTTCATCCATCTCTTTCCTCATTTTATCCATCCATTGTTTTAGTTCATCACTATCTTTCTATACATTTTCCAACCCTAGAAATAATTGTCCCATATTCTTAATTAATTTATTTTCAACTCCCTCTATTTTGCTTTCATTCTTTCTTTTATCTTATTTATATCTCTTTTCAATTCTTCTCTCAAAAGACATATCTTTTCTTTCAGCTCTATTTCAATCTTGCTAACATCTTCTTTAGTTGCCATACTCTCTAACTTCATTGTCATATCTTCCCTCATGGCATCCATTTTACTACACATGCTAGTATTTATTTTTGTCTCTATGATATTTATGCTGGATTCAATATTAGCATCGATTTTCACCTCTATATTATCCATCTTACTGTTTAGATTCATAGTCATGCTACTCATGTTTAATTCTGATCTACCTATTTCAGTTTTTATTTCTGTTTTCATACTATTGATATCAGTTTTAGTTGCCATTTTTGCCTCCATGCTGATCATATTCACCTTGATACTGTTCATTTTGGCCATCATGTTCTGACTAATCTTGTCCACCATTTCTTGAAACATTATTTGCATGGTCATATTTTCAGTATCATGTACTACTTGCATTCTGGGTGCTTGTGTTAAAAGCTCCTTGGCTTTCTCCCTGTCTCTGTGATTCATTTTTCTTCATCATAGACCCCCAGGAGTTAGGATCGATAAAGACCCCTCCCAACCACAAATATCACTTTCCTCTTCAACAACACTAGTATCTAACATCTCTTACATAGTCTTTATACTTTTGCTTCTAATCCACTTCTAAGTAACATGTATCTAAATAATTATTAAAAAAAAACTTTATACTTACAAATGTCAAAATACAATACTGTAGGATTCCTAACCATTTCATGCCATTATTTATATATTTACTGTCAATTTTTTAACTGGTGTTTAAGCTTGCTTAATTCCTCTATTTTTAATTTCACTTATTGAATATTTATTTAACAGTTGATCTCTACTTGTTCACTTCATCACATGTTGCATTCACCACTTTTATTTTTAATGTAAATTTTAAATTCCACCTCCCCCCAAAAAAAAATGATATATCTGTTCACTATCATTCCTATTGAATATATTTTGGTCTTATATAAGATAGTATGACCAATATGGATTTGAGATTTAAAACTTAAGGGTGTAAAAATAAAAATAAAAATATATAAAAATTTTTTTTTTTTAAAATTCCAATCCAATGGCTGGACCTCCCTTGCATCTAAACTATGTTCAGGCAAAAACATTGGGTGCCAGATATAATGGAACCCACTGCCCCAAAGTTGATGGCACAAGATATAATGAAACCACAGGGTACACCATATGACGATGTGAATATGACTCAGTAATTGGATGATTTGAATGCAATGTGTCAACCAACCTACAATAAGTCATATCCTACATCCATGATTTGACAGCACATTTGGGTGCATCACATGTTACTGAATCAGAAATAGTATATAACAAAGAGAGCAGATGTAACAATGAAATGCCCAATTCCAAATCACATCTACTTTCAATATACTAACTTATAATTTACTTAAAATATTTCAATGTGACCTAGACCAATGCATATTCATTACATCTCCCTTTTTAAACCCCATTACACCATGGAATTTGAACCCAGAGAGTTCTTGCATTTAGTTCTCTTCAGGGATAGACTTACTCAATTATTATGCAAATATGCCTATATATAAGCATAGATATAAGAAAATACTGATGATGATCAATTATTTATAAGAGCAATACATAATGATGATGATAATCATCAAACCTTTAATGGTGTAAATTCATAATGATGATGATGATGATCAAACATATAATGGTATAATGCATAATTAAGATGGTAATGATCAAACATCTAATGGTATAAATGCACAATGATGATGTTGATGATCAAACAGAGATCAGGTTGGTTTAAACAATTTAATACATTTATTTATTAACAACATATATAACAATTATTTACAAACAAAAAATAATAAAATAAATAAATATTCGGTTATCAAGAATGGTTTTCTATCATTTTGATCGCTTCACACAACAGAAACCAAATATACAAAATTATATTATATAATTCATTAAATGTATACATAAAACAAAAAAAAAAGAAAAGAAAAATGAGAGTTCACTAATTCTAAAACTACCCCATTAATGTAATTATTAGAGTGATATTTTTAAGTTTGGGTAAACATATTAATTTTTTTTACTATATATATATATATAGCCCACTTCCATCTATATGTGTGTGTAAGTCAAAGTAAAAATTAATGATAGATATAAAAAAGACCTTTTACTCCAGTGGGTTAATTGTGCACTCAGAAATAAAATAAAATTACAAGTAAATATTATTAAAACTTATTAGTAAATAATATAGTTTTGTTTGTCCTAAAGTTTGCCTTCAATGTTAAATATATAAAAACTTTACTTGAGATCACCTTGATGGATCAATGTTGAATTTCCAGAAGAATCTGTAAATTTACTTTTATTAAAAAATAATATATATTAATTGATTGTGATTACTTTTTTAAAATACATCAATATATGACATATCTATTCACTGCTTCCATTTTTAAATTGCAGTTGATCGAATTTGAAAATGAATCGTGAATACACAATAAAAAAATTGCAATACATAAACTTTCAAATATAAATGATAAAAGCAAAAAAAATAATAATCATGTGAATCAAAACAAAATATATTTATCTTGAAGAAAACAAGCATTTTATCTCCTGTTAAATGTCAATCTCCATGACTATCAGTCCTGTTCACCAACTCTGTTGATATCTATATACTTCATGTTGCTTAGTTAAAACAATTACATATCAATTAGATCTTCTGAATATATATATTCTCTATCTTGATGGAAAATATTATAATTTCATCATTTCATAATGACATCAAAGCTAGCTTTGGAGCATTCTACAGAACTGGCTTCTTTACCCCACACACATTGTAATGATTTCTTTATAATTGACTATTATTTATTGTGGCTTAGATATATATAAAAATAGCTTTTAAAGAAAACAGCCAATTTCTAGTAATTTCACATTTCCTTTGCATCATTTCCATAATAATGAATTCAATCTTGCAGAATAAATTAAAACTAGTTTATTTCTGCTAATTATAAATTAAAGTTTAACTTTCCAGTTTTCTTCTATCCAAAATAAAAATTTTATATTATCTTGAAACTACAGATATTAAAATTTTACTCTTTTTAGATGCTGAACAGTTTTTTTTTTTTTTTTCAAAAAAGAAATAAAAACTTCACTTATGTGCTGTCAGTTCAATTGTTGGTTTCCAAGTGAAGTAAATGCTGATAGACTGTCTCATGCTACCTAAAACCTATTGTTACAACTTAATAAAAAAACAAATTATAAAACATTATTATTATTATTTTTATTTTAATTTAATCTTCATTATTCCAAATTCGATCACTTAGCAACAATTTTGATCTCATATAATTTTGATCTTTGATTATATCCATTCTATAAGTCAAGTAATTATTTTAGTGAATGATATTAAATGAAGAAAAGAAAATTAATTAAGTTCTACCAATAGACAAACATATTAGTTTATATGTATGTTCATATGCATATATACTTCATGTGTATAATGAATTTGTTTGCTTTCTCACAATAGATAAAAAAAAAAAACAAGAATTAATTTCTCACACACATTAGTTTATATGTAGGTTTATATATGTATATACTACATGTGTATAAGTAGATATGCAGAATAAATTACTTGCCTATCACTTGGTCTGAATTCAAACATTGTGAAAGAAATTGGGACAGGTGTGAAAGTTGGTTGTAAGCCATCTCATACAATATATATATTGAACCATTTTCGAATATGTGTATTCAAATCACCGGCCTCTTAGGCAGAGAAGAACATACTCGGAGAGTATGTATGCCCAAACGATAGCTATAAAGTAGATAACTAACGTTACATTTCCAGGACATAACTTCTTCTCGACTGTTGAGTTCAACACCAAGTTCAAAGCACTTTTTTTGTTTGTGTATAAACACGGGCGCCAGCTGCTTATTCTAAAAGAATAGACAACACACTTTGAATAGTGGCAACTAACCCAACGCCTAAATCCACGACTAGCTCAGTTGTTTGTAATCACTAATAGATTATACTTAATTAGTGGTTAAAAGACTTGATAAAGAATTTGTTAAAAAGAATTTATAAAAAGAATTGATAAAAAGGAATTGATAAAAAGAATTGACCGACAAATAAAGTTTAATTTTAAAGATAATTTATTAACTAACATTTATTTACTAAATTTAAACATTTCTAAATAGTCTAAATATTCCTATAGATTCAATAACAGAACACTCTAATTTCATTAATAAATATTGGTAGAATGATCACGCACATATTAACTCATGCACACACATAATGATGATAATAAAGGACTACATAGCATTTGAAATTTAATCACACACATATCAATAGTTCATTTATGTATGATATCGAGTTCATATAATTAGACTCTTGGAGGATTCGCACGAATTAATGAAATGCAATGGCTATTACAGTATAAACGAAAATAAGCAAATGTTTTACCTAGGATTTTGAACGTAGATTTAACACTTTGTTTTCTTCCAGTATGAATGGTTCCAGTATGAATGCTTCCAGCCGGCTGGGATGTTTCCTTGCTGAGTTTCCTGATTTTCACGATTATTACTATCGAAGACAATTAGATACGGACGGAGATTTTCTACGATGTTAAGCTGACATTATTTCACGGGCAGATCTGCTGTTTTCATAGGACATCTGGGCTGGAGGTAAACGTGTGTTCCAAAATATTCTCAGCACTGCATTTTGCTTATTAACTGACTCAATTAATTTCCGAACTGCACTCTCTCAATAACTTTGTGAACTGAACTCACTCAATTAATTTGTGGAATGAATTGTCCGATAAAAAAGGTCTATTTATACCTGTGCCTTGTTGTCTTTCTGATATCTCTGGCAAAGATCTGTTGTCACATTCCTTATCAATTAATCCTTTGATAAACGTGTTTTGGAAGATTGCTTAATTAGTAATAGCCATGCAGAGATGTTTTATATTTTATTAATAGCCATTGCCATGTTTTTAATGATAATCTTCTTTTATTTTGCATACATTTTATTTATTTACAAACCTCAAATATATACGCACATATATTTTAATACAATTTACTATTTAGTTTTAACATTATTTCTTCTTTTAATTAAACTTGAATGAAAAGAGATTTGTATATTTATATTTTTACGAATACTAATAAAAAAACTATTTAATTCTTATCTTTTTCGAAAACAAACTGCAATAAATTCTTCAATATTTAATTTTATGTTTTTCTTTTATGAAGGATTACTTTAATAATAATTTTAGATAAAATTATATGTGCCTATATCAATATAGGTACAATATATATATATATATATATATTGCCTATATCAATATAGGTACAATATATATATATATATATATATTAAAAACCCTCTTTGATGGTTTTTTTTACATTGCTCTACTTTTTTACATTTCATCTTTCACACACTTTCAAAAGCCAATTAGATATGAAAATAGAGGACCACATGTACAGTAATTCTTCCACTGTCCTAATAGGAGCAAAATATTCAATCAAGTCAATAATAATACATTGGCAAAGTTAATGAATTTGATAACTATAATTACTTATGATTATATTAAGCTTACATCAATATTTTCAAGTATAACAAAAAAGACCTACTATATAATGCAATACTAAGCAAACAAATCTATTTTAAATAAGCAGAAATCCAATATATATTTAAATCATACCCTTAGATGTCTCTTAGAACCATAGAGAATAATTAAAAATTAAAAAAAAAGATATTTTGTTACATTTATATAAATGCGTATTTAAAAATCATAGACAAACATTTACTTTTTGTTTATTAATAAATAAGAATTAACAAAAAAACTTAGAAGAGAACTTTATGCCATGATAATCAGTGTTTTGTTGATTATTTAAGTTTATTGTTTTATCATGTTTAATACATTTTGTTTATTGCTGACTTTACTTGAATTAATGTTTTCTTTATTAATAATCAAAGATTTGCATTTTGTTTTATTATACACTGGTAAAAGAAAGGAACAGAAGCACATATTCTTAGTTTGCCCTGATAATAAACTATGTCTTGAGAGTAAAATTTATGTGCTTTGCATTAGAATGAAAATAATTTTAAAATGAACATATAGTTGCCTGTCTATCCTAAATCATCAATCAGCATCAATTAATGTTGGTATGATGGCTTTTAAATAAATCTGCTAAACCATTTTGAAAAGACAGGGCATTCACATGAACTGGAGAATCAATGGGTTTTACAAAACCAAGAAGGACTTTAGAATAGTTTATGTTATCAGACAAATGCAAGAAAAATGTTACACAGAAAAGTGATATTTATGTATTATATTTATTGATTTGCAAAAGACATTTGAGGCAATAAATGAAATAGGTTTACAGCAAAGTTTGATATTAGTTGTTAACCAATGTTTATTCATGTTACACAGCTAAAACAATGAAATGAGAAGAAATGTTATTACTACAATTAAAAAAATCCAAGGCATTTGAAATGAAAACGAGTGTTAAACTAGGATATGCACTTGCTTTAACATTATATTTGTATTTTATGACGGTGGCCTTTAAAAATATTTATAGACAACTTAATAAAACAAGCTTGATAATGAATTTTTAAATTTGAATTAAGAGCAAAAACGAAAATTTTATTTTCTTGGATCCTGGATTTAAAGTATGAGGGTGTTTTAGTGAGCAATCACATTGTAGTTCATGCTTCTATTTCTAGATGTCTCTTATGGTCTCTCTCTCTCTCTACTCTGCTGATTGGAATCATTAAATAAAGTGGTAGTTCCTTGTAGTAAACTTTTTTTGTACATGTGTCTTATTTGTTGATTTTTGAGATGGCTGAAAAGTCAAACAATGTGAAATTTTGTTTTTTGTTAAAGAAAACAGTAGGGAAATGGTTGCTGTGTGTAAAACACATGTTTTTGAGAGATTTAATGAAAGAGACCAAATTTACCATGACCCCCCAAAAAATACAGTGAGTAAAATCTAATGTCAAGATGATGCTATTTTTTATATGAAAAAGACATTGTTCACTCATAATTCATTTATGATAGTCAGATTTTGCAAATTCTGAAATATTTGCATGATGTGGGAAAATAAAAACGCACCGATTTGTGGCAAAGTAGGAAATGCAAGTGTCACCATGACTACACACCAGTGAACAAATCCTTGAGTGTGAAACAATATTTAATCAAAAACTGTATGATTCTAATTATTCATTAGCTACATTCACTTGTCCCTCTGTGTATTTAATCCCCTGAATGAAAAAATGCACCAAAAGAAAATTGTTTGCAGATTTGGAAGTGGTGAAGAAAAAAACAATAAAGGTATTAGAAGGCATCACTTTATCAGAGTTTCAAGATTGTTTTGAAAAGTGTAAAAAACATTTAGACTGGTGCATTGCTTTAATGGACAATACTTTGAAGTTGTTTCAAATTGTAACATTAAAAAAATAAATATATATATTTTATTACAAAATTCCAGTTTTATTTGCATACTTCCTCATATTCTGATAATTTTTTTAATTTTTTTATCAGTTCTAAAGACAATATACAAAATATATATCTTGTTTGGAAGCAACATATGCAGGCTTTGATTTATTAATTAATGTTCAGAAAAGTCAGGCTCTTTATTAGACACTGATGGAAAAAAAGTATTCAAAAGCTTTTACCTTGGGTAAATATCAGCTTATGAATTTAGTCAGCTTATGAATTTAGTCAGTGTAAAATGTTTAATAGTTTTTCAACAGAAATGTAAAATTAGATATGGAGGTGCAACACACATTTCAATGTGTTGTTGCTGCTTTTAAAAAGTTAAAAGATATCTATTAAATCTTAATAATTAAATTAGCTGCATATAAAACTGTAATTTTACCTAATTTATTGTACAAATGTAAGACATGGACAATTTTACCTAATTTATTGTACAGATGTAATACTTGGAATCAAGTGTTGGTAGCTGAAAGGTCAGCACAACTGCCTTGCAAGCAAGCAGTTGCTTGCAGACAGAAGTTCCAGCTTTGCTTCCTGGCTGATGCTTTGACATATGAAAAAAAAGTAAGATGTGGACATCCTATCAATATAACCTAAAGGCATTAGAAAATTTTTATTTAAAATATTCTGTAAAATTTTAAATAGTACAATGGCAATGTTCTAAGACAAATTAATCTGTTATTTAATTTGATGAATGTAGTGCTATAGAGTACATTAATATAAAATCACATTTTCCCTGGATTAAAGCATTTGAAAACAAATGAACATCACAAGATTTCCTGAAATGCTGTTACATGATGAACATGAGCAGGGTTTTCATGGAACAGGCGGTCACTATTTATTTATAAAGATTATTTCAAATATATTCTAAAAAGATTCAAAAATGTTTTTATTAGAAAGATATGATAGAAGCCAGAATACTTCTGAAAGACTACAATTATTAGGAATAAAATTTCTGCTGAAAAGTAATGAAACACTACTGGGGTCCAAAGTGATTAACTATTGTCCAATTTATCTCTAATAAATTATTATTATTATTATTATTATTATTATTA